>CM033024.1:31751175-32313675 GCA_019207045.1 Branchiostoma floridae x Branchiostoma belcheri | reverse complement strand
AGTCTCTGGCCAGGACTACTAAAATATTGCGATGTAGACAGAAAAAGGAACACGGCGTATACCAAGTAAGTTTTTTGTCATGACTTTGGTCTAAGTCTTCTAAAATTGCTACATCCAGTCGGAACGGATATGCAAACGACAGAGATGAAAATATAGTTTCAGGACAGGATTAACGTTACAAACGGGATGCAAAGTTTACGGAAAAAAGAAGAACGTAGAAAGAAGTGCTTCAACACTGAGTATGTGTATCTCTAGAACAAGTAGGGTTTGTACTGAATGACCTGATCTGACTGTGTCTCATTGATTTGACTTTATCCATTGCGTTAATGTATTATTGTGTGCGTTATCTTCGTACGAATAGATATAGATTTCTTACCGTCTGCAATGTCATGTGTGAGTCCATAGTACAAGTAACTTAGATATATAAGCTTCGTATTGTCTGAGATGGACGATTTGATGTTATCGCTTGCATGAATGGTTCAATGTTGTCAGTATCTACTATTGCCCAAGTAAATGAGTGTCTCTACCGAGTTATCTGCTTTGACACTGCAATTAGATGTTATCCCAGGAGGGAATGTTGAAGCGATAATGCGACTAAAAGGTTTGTAACGTGTATAAGAGGATTAGTACCGAGCCATGCTGGAAGAGATTTGTCTTATTTTCAATGGTCACGAGCTGTGGAGCATGTGATATCCTCTTATCTGCAAGTTCAACTGTGTATGTGTCTTCTTCTGTGTCTTGTATCTCCCTGTGTGCCTTACTCTCTGGATAGATGGATTGGTGTATATGGTCACACACACACACACACACACACACACACACACACACACACACACACACACACATATACACACACATACACACACACACACATACATACACACATACACACATACACACACACGCACACACACAAAGCACACATACACACACACACACACAAAGCACACATACACAAATATACGCACATGCACATGAACACGCACACACACTACACACACACACATACATACACACACAAATACCCCCCCCCCCCCACACACACACAAAACACACATACACAAATATACTCACATGCACATGAACACGCACACACACCCGCACACACACACATACACACACACACACACACACATACACACATACACATATACATATACACACACACACACGTACACACATACAAACATACACGCACACACACACACAAACACACACACACATACATACAAACATGAACACACACACACACAAACACACATACGCACACTTACAAACATACGTATAAACACACACATACACACATATACGTACACATACACACACACAACCAAACATACATACATACAATTTCCTTCGTCTTCATTCGACGTGCCTTTGCACATTCGATTTGTCGAGTCAGCCCGCAAATAAAACAAAATTGATGTTACATCCGTTGCGTACGGTGATGCAATGATTTATTCCCGTCCATTTCCCTTTCGCACGTTCGTTTGACACGCAAAGTGGCAATAAAGTTCGCAATCTACCCTTGAGACATCGTTAAAAATTCACCTAAGCCGACATTTACACAGTAGAGACATTCTGTAAAGAGCTTTGCAATTCCCATCCCACCCCAGGTCTTCAAAGTCTCTCTGCTGAAAAAATAACGGTTGACCCGGAGAAGACAAAAAGTAAAACAAACCCCGGACATTTCTGCCCAGACGAAGATTTCTGTTAACAGTTTCCATGCAAAGCTCACTCAACTGCGCCATACGTCTTTTAACCTCACTTCCAAGTTCTCATTCTAAACTAAAATTGCCTAATAGCCTAGTTTGCACAAAAAGTTTTTCAAAGCTCACACCACTCAAAGTTCAAGTCCTATACGAACTGTTTTGTTTTGAAATTGACATTGGCTAAAACTTGACCATAGCTATATATAGCTGATTTGTACACAGAGCAAAACTCTACTAAGAGCTTTTCAAAGCTAACCTAACCCTGGGTCATACAAGGTCCTGATCCCTACCTACAACGTTTCTGCTTCCAACGGAAAATTGGGCAAAAGACATATCGTTCAAATCCGACAGGACACGTACCAGATAGCTAAAGATACCCACGAGGATTCCTTAATAGCCACCTTAGACCAGGAAGTATCCTTAGGCCTTAATCTTTCCGTCTTAGAAGAGTGCACATGCGTCTTGAAGATGACACCCGGTGGGTTAAGATTTCCTTTTCAAGTCTCCCTTCTGGAGCAAGGAGATAACAAGAAATTCCCTTTGAACATGTTGAAAGTCGTTTCCGTGTCACGTTCAAGTTCATCAGCGGGTGAAAGAATGCGTGAAGAACGGACGTGACTTGGTTCTGAAATTTCGTTCAGTTCAAACTTTAAACCTATTTCGTATTCTCCTGCGAACCTTTTGTTTGGATAGTCCTGAAAAGTTCTGGATAAAAAGTTCAGTTTTAACGGACAAGCATTTTTCCAAATGTCATAAAGTGTAAACTGATTTGTCGATGTAGGTTACACATCCAGGTAATAAGATACCCCAAAAAGTAATTACTCAAGCAACTGGATATGGTTTTGAAACGGTCAGAAACGGTTTCAACTAGCATCCAATAGTTTTCGTTAGTGACACTGTAAAATGATTCGTTTCAAATGATAAATTGTCCACAGTAATTTCCTGATAAATTGCGTGTTTTTCCAAAATTCAGCAGCAAATACAAAACCTAAAATTGCCATTATAAGTAAAGTTTACATATATTATATATATGATTAGTATGCCAAGATTGGTTTAAGAAATATTAACGAAAGACAGATGAACTCAAATGAACTTTGAGAAAGATTATTGACTCATGATTAATCTTACAAACTGATTTATTACAAGCGAACCTTTTCGCAGCTGGCATCTGAATTGTCTGGTGTATACAAAGCACACGGCTATTAAACATTAATAATGCTATAATCAATAATTCATAACATCACACTGTCTGGACACACCCTTTATTCTGTACATGTATAGTGGACACACCCCTCAAGCTATAGACATCCACCCCTTCACACACACACACTCAGTGTAGCGTTTTACGATACAAAAGTATTACAATTTCAATTTCTCATCCACTCTTCTCTCCTATGATTAAGTTTAGAATTTGTACAATTTCGGTGTAGTTCGTCGCTTAATGTTGGACATAAATTGGAAAATTATACCTATGGTACCTATCGAAAATGCCAAGCATGCATTACGCATTTCCCTCCTCAATACAACAGTGCCATTTTCAGTATCGTCAGCATACAGAGCATGTATGCCGATAGCGTTGCCTAGCTTGCAGATATATATTGATCAAAGGAACATACAATGCTGTAACCCATAACCTATAATGGATGTAAGGTGTAATTGAAAAAGGCGGCGGCTATGGTTTAAGAAAGGCGCTTAGAGAATACCGCATTGCGGGGAAGGTATAATTTGCGTCCCTGTGTGTAGACATCACCGGCTTAGGCTATGTGTGAACTACCCATGTGTTTTATTGTATGTGGCTTCTGTGAACGCCTCCCATAATCTTACAAATGGGTTCCAATATCGTATATTTTACAACAAGCTAATTAAGGAAGGGGAAAAAGCACGTAGTACAGGGATGCAAACCCTGTACCAAACCTTTTTTTCGTGGTCTAGTCAAATTATAGCGTTCCGTTTTTAGTTTGAAGTGGAGCTGCAATTAACAAAAAAGTTGCTAGAGGGTTGACCTATTTTTCTGTAAAACTGGTCCTTTGAATTTAAAATTTTAGACAGTTGAGATCTACCCAAATAGAATTAAAGATAATCCTATTTATAAACCAATGAACTAATCAACGTTTCAACTTACAAATTGCCCATCGCTTGTGACTCATTGCCTTCTTAGCGAGGTAACAGGGTTATATGCTGCAATGATTTTCCCTCTAATCTAATACACCACACTCTCGGAAACCCATACAGTACGTGTTACGCCCAAGTTAACACGGTTAGTGCAATGTATAAGACTGACAGAGGATGGTCTTCAACGAAAATAGGAGGAAATTGTCACTAACGGCTAAGAATGAGTTATTCAGTACATGAGGAAGTAGCCTTTGCCAAGACATTTGTGCAGACAAAGCCAAAGTTTACCCCCCCCCCATTTCCTCTTGTCGTCCAACACACATCTGATATGGAACCATGTGGTTTCACTTTTAACTGTTGTTAGTATTATTTCAAAGCTGTAAGTTGTAAAATTAACCACTGAAATATTTTATAATCCAGGTAAAATGTGCCGTTCGTACATAAATCATCTTTTATTATATCTTCTTTATAAAGTGTTTAATTTCAGAAATTAGGGGCCCCTTGCAGCTCATTTTTAATTGCAGCTTTAACATCTTATGTTGTAAAATCTTTAAGACTTTCTGGCTGCTAGGGAGATAAACTTTGCCTTTAGAAGGCCAAGGGCGCGCGCGCTTAAAACTTTAAGTATTTGAAGCCATCCCATAATACTAGCTTCCAAACGTTGAAAGGCACAGACGTCAACCCAGGTCAGAATTCACAACCACGTCTCACAAGAGACGATCTATTTATAGTCACCGCTCGATGTTTATCTTTGACGTGTTTGCTCGATTGCGCAACGCCCTGAAGAATCGTTCAGCATGGTTAGCTTGCGGGAAGTTGACACAAGTAAAGCCCATATCGCATATTTGTGTCGCCATGACTCAGAAGGGAGGCCCCGGTGTACGTGAAAACCTGCACGTAGGCCACTTCCGCTTCAGCCAATCACAGCGCGGAGCGTTCCCGCCGTTTTTCTCGGGACCTGTGACGTCACCGTGACGTAGCCTGGTTTCTGGGACGGTTAGCGAATCGCTCGGCGTTCAGCTGCGTCTAAGAAATACTCAAGACGGTCTTGCCAAGTAGATTCTTGTTAAGGTTAAGGAGATAGGTTGACGCTGGAACATTTCAACTCCCAAGTTGCCAAGTTGTGTGGGAAATACATGTTCTAAAAGTCAATATTTCACCCGAAATCTCAAATCAGTTCTGCTAAAGCTATTTTGACAACTTTTGGTCAGTATATTAAAGGGCGACTCAATGATAAAGCCGGTCCCTCCAAATATGGTCTAGAAATTTCGAGACATTTGAAGAAGAAAAAAATACTACAACTATTAACTAAAAAGTTATAAATGTATAAATAGAATATATATTTCACACGTTTGTTAACTGGAATAGACCGGTTTATTGTAAATAGTCACCTGACGTGGAAAAATACCAGACTAATTGTGAGTGTCGTTAAGTGTCTCTAGCAACCGCGCCATATATGGGCATGCGATCCCGTCAGGCCGTGAACTGGGGGTGTGTCGCACGTAAGCAGTAGTAAGAAGCTCATTAAAATTGTCAGCAGACAAGGGGTGGATTGAAGAATAAAACTTCATAAAAGTTGCTAAATCGAAAAATTGTATCTACGATCGTAAATGGTTATCGCTAGAAATACTTTTAGATCGATTTAGATCATACCAAATGAACTATTCAATACGAAAGCAAGGAAGAGTTGCCTGTGCAAATTCGACCTTGATTTAGCTGGCTCCACCGTGCCTAAATGGGACGGTCCGTTTTGTTGTGTTTTACGTGTTGTAGTAAGTTCCGTATCCGTCATGGGTAGCCCACGTGGGTCTACTCGCCCTCTGACGTAAAACGCCGGTTACACGTTTGAATCTCACCCGCCGGTATAAATACAACCCACACACGCCCGTACCGGCACAAACTCAGAGATATCTACTACTTCCACCGTCTCAAGAAGCGTCAAGTTTTCTTAAACCAGGAACCATGAGGGTCAGTCGCGCACTCCTTCAACAAGCCGCCAAGATGTATCTCGGTGGTCCCGACAGTTTCTTCAAATACGCCGGCAGCTCAGTCCTTAAAGACCCATCGGTAAGATGATTTTCTCTTTCTTATAATATTTTTTATACTCTAACAGGTATCTGACACGTACTGTAAGAAGCATGCGACTTACACCTCACTACTTTACCCGGACCCCGTTCTACAAATTTGCCTTCGGCTCGGTCAAAACTGGGAAGGAGGTAAGTGTATGGGTACGGATATGCATGGCGTAAAGCCGGTACATTGTATCTCTAGGAGGGTACACGTGTCAACCTGTAGGCGCAAAACCCCTATTGAAAAATTGTGGATTCTTGAAAACTATATATTGCTTTACCTGGCGCTATTATATACTTTTGACTACTAGTAATTTTGTTCTAATGTTGAATTTTAAGTGGTTGCTTTATTTCCAGGCGTATTGGTCGGTTGTTATTAGGGATTGCCCAATAGTACTAGTGTATGGGAAAAAATCCGGCTTTAGTATTCAGCTTTGAATCATTTGGATATTACAATTGTAGGTTTTACTTTTTAAAAGTTGTGAATTTTATAGGGCGCGTTTGGCTGTTAAGAATAAAAATTGCGCAACCCCCGTAGTAGAATCCTTTGTTTGAACTGTAACGATTTTGTCGGGTCATGGCCAATAAGTGGTCTGGATTTTAAATCTCTAGTCGTTAAATAAATGAAGGTAAATTCTACTTTGACATTATTTCAAAGAGAATTTTAACGGAACCAGTGCTATGTTTGTTCCTGGTTTACCGGTAAATACCGTTATGTTTTTGAAAGGGAAATGACGTCCGTCGCGGTCGTTGCTCAAATACAGAAGTGGCACATTAAAAAGACTATTTGATGTTCAACGTAAAAGCGGAAAAAAAAGGCTCAGTCAATGCTTAGCGATGGTTTAAAAACTAACAAATTAATAAAGGATATTTGTGAAAGAAAATTTACCAGCAGCTAGAAGAGTAATTCAAAAAGAAAAGATCGTCATCATTTAAACACTAGACGTAACAGAAAAAAATTCTGTTACTGAACTATGAAAATTTTGTAGACATTTGTCCAACGACATGTTGAAGTCAGACTAGGACTGGTGTTCCTTTGTTCATGTGACATGTGCATGGCCACCCAGAACAGCGTATTTCCTGTAGCTCAAGTTCTATTCGTGGAATTTGCTATGATGTCATGTTGGCCGAACAGGAAGTCTATGAGGAAGTTCAAGTCTATTTTTCCTCCTTGCCCACCAGACTTCTCAAATATAAAGTATGTCAAAACAAGCGAAACAGGTGAATAGTTTGTTAGCTGGTTGACGTGGTGTTATTTCCCCCATGAAGATTTTCTTTCACAGTATGTGACAAATTTGGTCTTATTTTTCTACCCGCCAAATTTGTCTGATAGAGATAGACAGGTCTTGCTCTAGTTGTTTTTTTCCATGGGACTTATTTGACAATGGTCACTCAAAAGGCGAGTGGCGCCGGTTTTATTTATACACGTGAAAATTGCAGTGTCGGGACACACGTTGGTCACGTACGCACAGAGCTAGTGCGCAGGCGCATCTCAGAATGTATTCAGGCCACCCAGTGCGCAAGCGTGTCCTTAGATCTGTGCCTAAGAGATCCGTTTCTTTTGTAACGACCACATTTGATAGTACATTTTTTCGTCAATTCAAAAATGAAAAAAAAATGCTGCGTCACACCTGTGCAACAACCGTTAGGCTTACGTGACTATATTTCGCCCCACCCGTAATTATCAATTCTATTTTAAAACCCAGACAAGACCAGCCGGTGCCAGGTGTTCAACGATAAATACCCATTTTCATTTTTATGATTATGTAAAACCCCGGCTATTGGGTTTACTCAAGGTCGACATTTATTGATTTTTTTCGGCGCGAACAAAAGCTTTGTCCCAGAAAGCAAGCCAAACCTGGTCGTAAAGAACGATTTATGCCTTCGCAGGTGATTTCTTCTTGTTTCAAAATAGAACAGAGTCAAGCAGTTCTCGCAGTGCCTATTATTTCAGCTGAGTGACTGATTTAAATGTTGATTGATGAAAATGATTGGGCGTCATCAAATGGAACAGTTGGGTAAAAGATTTTTCCGTGCAGTTTGAAAAATTGAAAACATTGTATATATACAAAATTCAATATGCAATATGGAAACGCAGACTGAAATATTGAATTTCACCGATGGATTCGGTATTCTAGAATTAAAATTTAGGCGAAAAACGAGCGCCAGATTTGTAATGACTTTTTCTATTATCAGAGAACCAAAGTTTACATTGTGACTGACGGTATGTCTTAATCTTGGGCAGAAGCAATTTTAGTTGGCGAAAAGCTGCCTTTGGCATGAGCTCATATGTAGTGTTACTCCTGATCATTTTAGCTTACCGTACGTAATGGGACATCTTTCTCCAGCATTATTTAGTCATTATCAGAGTACCAGTGTTTCTAGTGTAAAACTTGGACACCAGCCACAAACGTACAACTGCATTTGGCAGTGCCCCACATACTCCAACTGTTGTGTTAACCCGCGGCATAGTTCACTGATGGCCTGCCTACTATGCCCCTCCCACCCTAGTTACATCCTTGTTGACCGTTTTGACCTTGACTCGCCCTACAACTCGTAAAACAACACGTAAATCCTTTAAGTCGCTTTCATATTTGTCTTTAACGTTCCAAGGATTCTTTGGGGGTGAACCGTTTCTTCTGTCCGACGCCGTCACAAGGACATGGGAAATTTAGCCTCGAAATTCAGACCTTGCTGCAGGGATGTTGCTTCCTGAGTTTTGCATATGCGTTTTTCAAATACCTAAAATATTTTCAACCCTACCCCACGGATAGAGTGTAAGCTTAGTAGGATTTACGCCTGGTGGCACGTGTTTAGAATTTCTCTCTCGTGCCTATTACGTTACTTATAACGTTACCCCATTTCCACTAGTACGGAGCTCTTGCCGCGCTCTCTTTGCGACCTAAAATTTGACATATCACTCAACGAATTGTATAGAAGAGAAACTAATCTTTTTACGCTTTGTGTGTTTTGTTGTCTTCTCGGTCACACTTTTACATTTTGTAGGATAAACCCAGTGTGATAGCGAAGGATGCACTTATCCTATGTAGGTCGCAGTGAGAGCGCAGCGCGATCGCCGTCTAGTGGAATGGGGGACTCAGGCATTTCAATCACTCGGCGACATCAAATCATTGCCATGCATATCCTATCACATCTATTAGACAATACTGCCTACGTTAACTAGATATATAATGTCATTCATATTTTATAATATATCACAGGGAGTCACACAACATAGCAACGTTGATTATAGAAATGTTGTAGTGTGATAGTTTGTTATAGATTATCATATTGTATTAGGATTCAGAATCTGATGTGTTTTGTTCCTGTTGTTGCTAGGTGTGGCCCCTGGTGACCATCGTGACCGGTGTTGGGTGTATGGCGGTCAGCGCTCTGACGTACACAGCCATCACAAAAACTGATGTTGTGTAAGTATCCCTACATCGTTTTAAGTTTAGAAATGGAGTAAAGAAAATAATTAAAGGAATCAGAAAATGCTTTTGCTACATAGAGTTCGTATAATATGAATACAACTACTAGCTAGTAGCTAGATTTATGGTGAGGTCCCATGCAATTTTTCTATCTTGGAAATAAAAAAGTATGTTTTCATGATTTTGAAAACTTTTTTTCTGATGTTGCTTTTGTTTTGTAATTTTCAATACAACTCAACAAATTTAAGACATATGCCGTATACCGTATATCAGACATATAGTATCTCTATATACCCACGATGCTTATACTTATCCTGCGTTTTTTATCTTCACAGTTTCGACAAGAAGACAAAGCCTTGGCTGAATGTGCCTTTGGACAGACCTACGCAAAAGGTGTGTAGACTTTTAAACTACTCTTTCCATTATGTGAACAGAAGAGTTCTATTCTTTATCTTATCTCCAAAATCTACCTCTAGATTGAAATGACTTTTCCCTTATGTGGTTTGGCAAAGAAAGTTGCTAACGAATTTTGTACTTTTCACTGAAACCACAGACTTTGATGATGAACAAAAGTATAGTTGGCTGTCGTTGTTCGTGACAGTTTTTTTTTAAATTTATCATCTAAACTCTATTCTTTTTTCCAGTTGGTCACAATCAACCAGACCTACAAGGACATCCCCCAGCTCAAGGTCATGAGCGAGATCCGCGAAATGGAGAAGCAGCAATAACACCCCCTGCACCTCCTCTAAAATCCGCCAGGTGGCGTAGTAAATGGCAGCTGACCGAGGCGACTAGAAGCTCAGTGGGGCCACGCTGCTATGCTGTATTTAGCTCAAAGTACATGCTGTCGTATTTTTGTCTAAAAAAAAAGACAAACTTTTAGACCACAGAGTTTAGAGGACCAAAACTTTTCCGGATTATAGAAATCTACCAGCAACTCTTTATGTCAAAAACCAAAAATCGGCAAAAAGATTGAAATTCTAGTTCCGTCCACACAGATATCCATTGCACGTGTTGCTATATTCTGAGAAGAGAAAACCTTCTAGTAGACTTATCAGTATTTTAAGGATTTGACTACTTTATACAGACGTTCTGACTATGAGAGTGTCT
Organism: Branchiostoma floridae x Branchiostoma belcheri; assembly: GCA_019207045.1. Taxonomy (NCBI): domain Eukaryota; kingdom Metazoa; phylum Chordata; class Leptocardii; order Amphioxiformes; family Branchiostomatidae; genus Branchiostoma; species Branchiostoma floridae x Branchiostoma belcheri. The sequence goes on along the minus strand of CM033024.1, from coordinate 32,303,241 downwards.
TTTGTAAGATGTGCCTTAACTTGGCACCATGAATGTTGCGTTTCTCTTGTTCATAGCAACACCATATAGCAATAATTGTGACACGGGAACTAATTCATTGTCACTGAAAATATTTATGACACGTGCACAACTGTCAATTGTTGCATTTGTTGAATTTCAGGGACACAATATAGCAAATATGAATGATGAGAAATTAGTAAATTATTGTCATTTCACGAGCACGTACTTGACATTTTAATCAGGGAAAGGGATTTGATGTGTGTTATTATATCTTGTCTGTCAATGAAAACAGTAAACAGATAATAGAGTATTTATGGTGAGCTCTATGTAAGCAAAAGCTGCTGAGCAACCCTGTATGTGTGAGGTGACTTCACAATAAATCTATTGTTTGAAAGAAACTGGTTTATTAATATTTGTAACCTTAGTCGTACAGTTAGGAATTATCATATTTGGTTGAAACAAAAATAGTCATTGCAAAAATAGAGTGAGAACAATTTTACTAGTTGCATATGAAGAGAAGTCATGTTTTTAGATTCCTGCCAGGTGATAGGTTTCAGGTACCACGTTGGTTCGAAAAAAACCAAACACAGCCTTTGACAACACTTTGGAATAGTACCGTAATACTCTAATCAGTATAACGGAATACCCAATCAGATCCTCGTCTGTAGTACCTCTCCTGGTCAAAGATACTTTTAACCTTATCCAGAGAAGACATTCTACTAGGAGCTTTTCATATCCCTAATCCTAATGGTCCCTGTCCTAATGTCGTCAGATACCTGGTTCCCAGTAAAACTGAAAATTTTGTAAAAAAAACAAACTAAAAAAAAAAAAACATTTTCGAAGATACAGGATGCTTTGAAAGGCGAGAAATAAATATGCAATGCCCATGATAAAAGCGTTGGAAGAACGTCAGCAAAAGGCCAGCAAAAACAAGAAGTTTTCCTTTTGGAAACTGAAAAATTTCTTTGTGCTCTCTTCTTTATAATGACTGAAATCTGATTTCCCTAGAAGCTGATTCGAAGCCATTGCGTCCAAGAAGAGTGTTCATGCTTCATGTGCACCCTGAGGTCAAGCCTTTACGTTCCGGTCTGTCTAAAGCGGTCAGGGAATACCACACAGCCCTTTGAAGTATGGTTAAAATGACCAACAGATAAGAGACTTTCCCTTTTAGAGTCGAAAGTCACTTTCATGCTACATTTACGCCCGCCGGTTGCCCTTTAATGTAGTATTTCCATTACAAAGTGGACACCGGTACCGCACGTCGACTGTTAAAATTAGCAATCAAAACCTTTTCTTGCAAATCATTCCTCCAAATATCTCTACTTAAGAAATCATCTTTTTTCCGAGTAAAGGCGAACATTTCTCTCTGTTCTAAAAATTTGTCTCATTTCTATTTCTCTGACCCGTGATGGCATCCCTGACGTCCACGTTCGAGGTCAAGGTTCAAGGTTATTTCTAAAATACTCAAAATGAGGACAGCTCCCTTTACAACGCATTACTAACCAGAATCAAGCATAGACCACCATGCATTTTATTTGTTCCTCCCACACAGCATATGACAGTCAAACCACAATAAAAGGTGGTAATCCATTCATATTCTGTGTAATTGAGAAAAGTCAGGGGCGACGATAGATACCACATACTGGAGGATCGATGCAATCTGCACTTAAGCCACTGCAGGTAAATTTCATGGATGACATCCTCTAGCCTCCTTCACTGGACTCTCTGTGGGCATTGGCGTACGTTGTTGTTGTTGTGTGTTTGTGTGTGTGTGTGTGGAGGGGGGCGTGGGTGTGTCTGTGTAGGGCGATTTGCAACAGGCTACAAGCTTCATGGCATGCATTCCTTCCCTGGCATCAGAAAATTTAATGGGATAGGGCGAAACAAAACCAGATGGGTAAATAATACTTAAATAGACACCGTAAACGCTGTACTACAAAATTTAAAGCGACAAAACATTCCATCACAGCCAGCAAGTGCTTTATTTTTGCATTCAAGAGGTGCACAAAGTGACACTAGTGTGGTAGACTGGTATCAGTTACCAAGTTGACAACTACAGACAGTCATGGATACCACATTGGTGCGCTACAAACTAGGGCTGGGTATCGGTACAGCGTACCGGTACAAAACCGGTTTTTCCTATTGGACCGGTCCAGAAAAACCGGACCTGAAAAAATTAGGTGGACCGGATGTTGGACCGATTAGAAAATTAACAGATTATTTCATAAGGCATTTACGCGTTTTGGCGCTTGCAGGTGGAAGAAAATAACAAGAGTAAAGTAGAGTAGAGTTTATAGTAATTTCTACCAAGTTTTACAGCCAATCGCACAGGTGCAGTTGTAGGATTTTAAAACGCCAGTGTAAGTCTAGTACTCCACAAAACAGATTTCTTTGTAGTAAAATGGACTATTAGTATGAGTCATACTGAATCAGGTCCAGGTTCAGGTCCGGACCTGGACCTGATCCTTTGGACCTGAACCGGATCTGGACCTGAATTTTCTGTACCGGTACCCAGCCCTACTACAAACCTCCATAGCATAGTATTACTTCTAAAAGTCATAGCTATATACTATAGTGTTACTCGAAGTACATATATATACCACCAAGGCTACCACATTATATGTTTTCCCGTTTGGATACTTTCTCGTCATGTTCACCATTTCCAAAGGAAAAAAAAATCAGGAAAAAATCAGCTCGCTGATATCATCCATAAAAATTACTTGCTTTTGCCTTATTACCCGTTGACGTTATTAGATCCATTACTTCGTCTCCAAACCGTATAAATGTCGCGTATTTGACGACATAATCAAAGCTTAAATGTGATATCTAATCTCAAGTGACGAAACTAACAACTACATTCAATTACTTCATTGAAAAATGAGAGCCTACAGACAAAATTAGGGTAATAAAAAACAATTTGAGGATGGAAATTAAGGCAGGAAAAGTACTTCATACTTTATGATAATGACCACTAAACTCTAAACTCTACTGATTTTGATAATATTGTACAATGATATGTCACTTTTTATGTAATTTATTTGCTGTATATATTTTGAATAATCACAAGGTACGCGCATAGTAACAATTCAATCCCCGGGACTACAACTTTGATTAATTGTAACAATAAAGTTAACATGTTTGAAGCTAAACTTCTGCTTGTCAAAGAACCCATCACAGTAGAGCTGACCCAGTGTGCTTCATTAATGCCACAACAAGTGAAATTAATGGATTACATTCTTCTCAGACTGCTCAAATAATAAGATGCAGCGAACAAAAGAAGGTTAAAAAAACCATACACGTTGTAACAAGAACTGAGTTAACAAAAAAACATGGTAGCGCAGCCAAAATGCCTGTATTCAAGAAGAGAACTAAAATGTGACAGTAGTGTGGTAGACTGATATCACTTACTAATTTGGCAACGTACACTCCACTCGTGACTTCCAAAGTGGTGCAACTTTTACAACTATTCAATAAGTTTCACCTTTACACCTATAGTCATGGCTACCTCCCAGTGGCACCTCAACAAGTATTATCATCAGACTACATAGCATTTTTCCATTTCAGTTTGAATACTTTAGATGCTTTATTTGTTCATTAGCTGACTAATCTTCCTGGCCGGACACTTAGCATTTAGTTCTTTCTCGTCTTGTTGACCATCTCCAGACAAGAAGAATTTTTTTTTTTTAAATCAGGCGCATGGATGCCATCCATAAAATTTACTTGCTGTGGCCTAAGTAGAAATGTGAACAGTAGCGAAACCGCATATAGATAGTTAATACTAGCTAAAAGTGGTATCTCACTGCACTTGGGGCACCCGTGTGGCTCCTCGGTGTTCGTTCACTGCTGCACTGTTGTGGTATTTTCTCCGATTTTTATATCTTAGATATCATGTAATATGTAAAGGTATGAATTAGAAGACAACAAAATACACAACACGTAAGATAATCCATTCTTTATCTCTGAAATTCGTTGAGTAATTTCAGAACCCCGCACTGCACACCAGTGCCCCAAGTGCAGTGAGATACCATCTTTACTGTTACTTGAAAAAGCTTCTTTCTTCACCTCGCGGACAACGTATTTACCTTGTAATTTGAGAAGCATTGTACACGCTGTCACGGGAGACGCTTACTGTTTGTGGTCATTCGAGGTCAACAACCCTCAATGGGGTCAACATCCGACCGACCGCAGGGGTCGCCGTCCTATCATTCAGACATCGCCGGTCGCGTAGTCTACCAAGGTCGGACTTGCATGTGGATATTACTAGCTGTTTTACATAGTCCATGTATTTCGTAGTTAACGGGAAAAGCGCCATCGGTGTGTGTACGTATTGACAGTTTCTTCATACGCAATCGCACGCACAAAACGCACCTCATACGCATCTCAAACCTTTGTGTAAATTTTAGGTACGGAGGCACATTCACAGTCAAAATACGGTCCAGTAAGCTAAAAAAGTTGATTGCGTTCGCGGTGCATATTATGCGTACGGCTGTGTATGATACAAATATCATTTCAGACCTGATATACACGTTTGTGTGAATGCACCTTGATGGGTGCCTGATTTTAAATCGCATCATTAAAGCTCATGGATCTAGTCTACCGTTAACGTTAACGTAATACGTAGTAGCTGCCTTCCTTCATTTAGCGTAAATCGTTGACGTTAAGTTGTACAGTTAGAGGGTCTGCAAAGTCTTTTCTGTAAGGCATAGGAATCCTGTTTTGGTTCCCGTGATTCGCAGGAAAGCCGTCTTTTTTTTTTTTTTTTTAATTCGTAGCGAGCCGACCAAACATTACATGGTTGCCTTCCTTGAATCTAGTTACTCAATGTCGTTCAGTGCATTCCATGTTGGCGCCACCAATCTTCTGACCAAACAGGACCCGTTCAGAATTCGAACCTAATTTGTGGTGAATCCCAGTCACGGGGTAGCGTAATGTGCGAGCTTGCACGTAGCCTGGTGACGTCACGACCAATCACAGAACAGCATCTTCCCGCGCCTTTGTCTACTGGTAATCTTATAGCCTGGTTTCTCAAGGATTTCAATGGCTTGAAGGTCGTAAGTGTGTTAAAATTACACTCTTACCAAACAAGTTCTTGTGGCTAAGAGGTTTAGATCTAGATTGAATAAAGCACTTACACCTTTTGTGTTCACATTTTGTTAGGTGAGAAAATAAAGGTAGCTGTCTTTTGTACGTTTGAGTCTTAAAAGAAAGGTATTTAGACTACTTGTAAGTGGCACCCATCGCTTGTAACCAAATAAGGGATACCATTTCGCCGGCCGTGACCTTTTTAACGAGTGCACGTAGCCAATCGTTAAGGTAGGACCAACTCGAAAATATAGGGTTACCTTGAAAATGTAAAAAAAAGAATTAGACATCTAAAATTGAGCAAAGGAGGGTTAACATTTAATCAAAAAGACTAAATTACAACATCATGTTGAAGAATTGTATTACATTCTAAGAAATAATGATTGCTGAATGCGCAGTTTTACACCCAATGGACCTGTGACCCCCGTTCTTCAAATGGAATGTCCCCGGCCGGTGTGCTCCAATACTTGAACTTGCACACAACGTTCCCACTCGTCACTAGAACCCACGCGGGTTGCCTGTGGCGTAATACGCCGGCTACAAGATCCCCCCTCCTCAACATTCTGATACGAACCAGCCGGTATATAGGCTGTGTGTGGACAGCATTGCAGCATTGAAGCCTGTGGTGTTAACGTTACATCTTCAACACATAGATTTTTTCCCACCATCGTCATGCGGATTACTCAAGCAGTGCTCGCGCTACCGAAGCTAACCCAGCGGTTCAAGAAGGGCCCCTACAAGCCTGACAGCTTCATGAAGTACGCACGGCTATCAGTGCTGAAGGATCCTTCGGTAAGATTTCTATATCTTCCTTAAGATTCTTGAAATGTTGTCACTATATTTCTGAACAGGTAATTCATTGCGTAGCCGTACGTACGCGCTTGCGGTTTGCATTGATATATTGCAAGCACGTCGTGTTTTTGCGGCATGTAAGCATACGCCGGCCTATATATTGAAAGGTGGGGCGAGCAAAAGATCACAGGCACAACGTACAATCAGGATGAGTTGCGTTGAACCTTTATCCTAATATCTACTTGGAGATCAATCCACTTAACACCTTACCAGCTTTCTACACACTACTCTAATCATTAGCCTCTACCAGGATTCTTTGGTCGCTGAAACTAGCATAAATTGGCCAGCAAAAACAACCAGCTAACTCTTCTGGCATGTTATCTGTTTATTTGACCAACTTCTACTATTTACTATTTCTACTATGTCACCTGTTGAGCCTGGTAGAGGCTATATAATTTTTAACACACCAGCTTAAAAACAGAGCTTTGAGTTTGATACGCCAACCGGCAATTAGTATTTGTGTTAAAAACGTCCAAATTACACATTATATGTAACCACCATATTTGGCTACATGAAACGCTACGTCCTATGGAAAAGGGCATGTATATCCCAATTGATGCGTTTCGATAAATTCAATGTTCACAGGATATTTTGAGATCTCAATACATGAAAAAAATTCTGCATCATGGGTAGTATAACTGAATTGATCATTCCGTAGGGTAAAGGCATCATTTTACATTAAGCTATGTCATTCTGTAAGAAAAAAATCTTTAGTAGTAACGTTACCACCCTCTCACCCCTTCACTTTCAATGGAACATCCCAAAAATCATGTTTTATTCCGTCTGTCCGCCATATTGATACACATTACGTCAATAGATCACCGTCAAGTGCGCGGCGACGTCATGCACGTTCTTATACGGTTTTGCGTACGTGACCGACGTGTGTTCCAACGACGTTTACGACGTTCAACGTTATTTCCATACTCGTATCTCCGCATGCCCCATAAAACCATGGGCGCCGAACCGGCTGTTAAATACCAATTTCCAAATGGAACCCCCGAATAATAAACGACACATACTAGTAAATATAGAAATAAAAGGAAAACTGTTCCTGGGATAACTTATATCATCTTCTTATCCAATAACTAATGGGAAGCTGTAAAACTGTGAAGGTATTGAGGCCTCATGTATAAATGTATTTTATCGCTCCTTTGCAAATTTCTGTAACATACATTCGCATAATTCCACCAGGTGCCATTATACCGCCACCTCAAAAACGTTGTTATAGAGGCCTTCTCAAGATTGTCTTCAACACCTAAATATCTGAATTGTATTACATTTAGGATATTTAACATTCAGTGTTCAAGACAATCTTGAATCTTGTGAAGACCTCTATACTAACGTTTTTTAGGTGGCGGTATTATGGAACCTGGTGACATTATGATAGTCGATGTTACAGTCTATTTATGTTTCGGTTGTGTTTTGTACAGTAATATTTGTGAATGGTCGACCATGGAAAGAGTGCAACGTCAAGCTCAAAGTAATACTAAGCCCAACTCCTAAGCCTACCAATGTGGATGGGCATCGACAGTATAATATGCTGAGTCATTCGCGTGGATATCCAACAGAATGACTCAGCAGATTAACTGATAACATATCGAGTGAGGGCAATGCCCTTTTGCGCAACGCATGCTTTTACAGTTCTAATTGTACCGGCATCTGGCAAAAGGTATGCGGACCAATACACTTCACTAGAACAGTACACTTGCCGAGAATTTTAATCACCTGACAAAGCACACAATAATCTCCAAGCACTATATAGCGATTGATTTCTTGGCGAATTTTTTAAACGATATTTATCAGGGGGGGAGGGCTGGTGCGTTAGGGGGGGAGGGCCATGTTAATTTTCTTTGAGGTGGGGGGAGGGCCATGTTAATTTTTTTTAAGATAGGGGGAGGGCCATGTTAATTTTTTTGAAAGAATAGTTTATACTATTTTTGTTTTGATATTTTGACATGGCCCTAAAACTGATAAAATAAGCCTTCTGAATAGCCTAAAATGCAAGAGCTTCCGGGGGGCTTCGCCCCCCTAAGTCCCCCAAAAAGTGGCACTGCCCTGGACCAGCGTTCCCGCCAGACATACGTCATTCCGTCTTGGGACTAATTTTTTCTGGAAAGACACTCGGCTCTGGTGAGTGTGTCCATAAAAAATCTGAAAGAAAGGCTGACCTGTACCCCCCGTGTGGAATCTTTTTAAAAACTATCTTTATAAGAAGGAATCCTACCTTTACAATTTATACTGGGGCATGGGCGGAGCGCGGCACGTTTTAGATATATTGGTAGCCGCCCGTGTCGTCTTGCAAGTTTCTTCCCCAACAATTTACTATTAAAGTTTCCCCAACTGCGCGCGGTGCGCGGTAATTATGCGAAGAATCCAAAGCTATAAACTTTTTTATTTTTTATTTACAACATTTCTGTTGTTTCAAAAGGGCAAAATTTGCGGCTGAAAAGGGGCCGCAATATTGTTGTCAAGCGTCGATCGAGTCGACGTCGGCTGTGCACTCCGTGGCACATGGCGCGGCACGCCCCCCTCCCCAGACGGACGGTCGATCGATCGCAGCGCCCAGCACGTTGGGACGTCTTTTCTGGCTACTCCTTCAAGGCTACACCGGCACTGATCACTGCCAAAGACGCAGCAGATCGACCTCCTTCGTATAATGTACATTTGTATAACGTTCTTGGTCTATGTAAAAAATGAAATCCAGCCAAATATTTCACGCCGAAAACGGGGTTACCTGAGGTCGCAGGAAACGAACGCACGTTCCTGGAAAATGACGGCGCGGCCTGCCCGTGTAAAACCCGACCAATTTAATTAATTTGAGTAAAATCATCGGGCAAAATAGAAAAAAAGGTGTGATGGCGTTGTTATTCTATCCTCTGGAAAAACTACTAGTATTTGATGCGGGAGGACGCACCATCGATCGCACGAGGTAGACATTTTTTACTCAGTCAATGCCGGAAGAAAATTGGCAGGATTTTTCTATGGGCTGACAAACTCACTGGCTAGAGCCCTGTTTCGAAGCATCAATAACCCAAAATTTTCATATAGACATGACTGGACAATAATACCCGGGCCAGATCACGGACGGCTGATTCCCCGTGCTTATAGTTATTTTTTTATAACGTATTTTTGAGGAAAGGGCGGACGTCGATTACTGAATAACGGGAGTAGAAAAAGGCAAACGGCATCCAATCTCAAGGGCATAATTTTCCTCTCAAATTGCAGGAAATTCTGTTTTAGAGGGTTTGAAAATCCAAATTTTCCCGGCGGAGCATGCCCCCGGACCCCTGCCCCGACGCTGTGAAAAAATCCTGGCAAGAACACTGGCTATACCAGGTGGACGCCGGGCGCCCTTGTACCCTGACGTCTATATTACTTTAAGGCTGTTTTTATCGGTTGTTTTTCTACCCTTTTAATGATTCCTGTCGGGGGGAGGGCCATGTTGATTTTTTTGGGGTGGAGGGGGAGGGTCACGTTAAATTTTTTTGAGATGGGGGGGAGGGCCATGAAAAAATTTTTTGATCGGACTTCCAACGCACCAGCCCTCCCCCCCCGATAAATATCGTACGGTCCCTAATATAGTTAAACTAGAATGAGGTGAGAATGGTATTGTTATAGCCCCGCCCCCTCCCCATTTCTCTCTGGTTGTCCGCATATTTCTTTCTCCAACCTACTACTAAGAAAGACACGTTTAGACGTATGAAAAGCCACAAAAGACCCACAAAACAACAGACAACATGCAATCGATACACGAAGGTCTGCATGGGGGATCGCGACAACGCTTATCGCGAAGAACCCCCTACGTATAACGCTAAATTCAAGGAAAGTACAGTTTATATGAAAAATGTGGTAGCTCCGAATTCTGTGAATAAAACGGCTTTCCGGGAAATACGGGGATTGAAAACAGGATACATACGCCATACGGAAAAGAAACATGCATACCCTCATACATCTGCTTGGTGATGAGTGAAAGGTAGTAAAGAGCAGGGTTCAATCGAGGGCATTCATTATTGACGCGTGCTTTAGAAAAGCGTCCCCCGAAATAGGCCAACTATGGTCTTGAAATTTATCTTTAGCATCGATCTCATCTTAATGAAATTGTGAGTGAACTTCCGACCGACATCAGTTAGCCTGTACCCAGTACGAGATAACGGCATTCTTGTCACAGTCGATAATGGACGAATTAAAGAATGAATGAATGAATGCACGATTGAACGACTGAATGGACAAATGAATGAAGAAAAGAATGAATGAATAAATGAATGAATGAATGAATGAATGAAGACCTTTATTTTACAATTTAGCTGACCCAGCTAATTACAGGTCACAACAAAGACAAACCACAAAAAAGACGAGTCAGACTAATTTTTTTTCAGTTTTGACATAGCCTTACTGATTATGCCATAGACTTATGAAATGGACTGTGGTATATACTAGTATTACATATCGCATCATGATATTTTAGACTATACTCAATATTTGTTTCAGCCTCCTAGAATATACATATACAGTGTATATGTTATGTGTGGATCAACGTTCACAATAGCTGCTCATGACCCACGTGTATTAATATTGTATGTCTTGTTACAATTTCAATGAAATTGAATAATCAATGCAAACGGTATTCTACCCGAGCAATTTGACATCGCAGTGACGTCTTAACGTTGTGATAACACCTGCTATATCCAGACTGATCTCGGCGGACCTTGTGACTTTGACTCGCCCTTGCAGTTGTAGAATAACGCAGAAATCCCCTAAGCCTTTAAAATGATTACTATTTAACATGACTGGAATATCGTCTCAAGGACGTTTAGGTGAGCCTTTTAGCGTCTGAAAGACACAAAAAGCGCGCAGCAGGGAGTTTGCTTTCTGGGTATTTGCCTTCCCCAACGAAACAACTATTCAAACAGATATCGATTCAAAAAGCGTAGTAAATTAGGCAGCGGTTAGTCGAAATGAGCTAAATCGTCTATTGATTATTCGATGTTTGGGTGATTTTTGACTTGAAAATATGAGACAAATTAGAAAAACACATAATGAAATCAATAAAATATTGCCATTATCATTGTAATAAAATGACTATACTTAGAGTCCAATCCAAGACACCATGAGGGTTTTTAGGCGATATTTATAATTAGTCTGAATTAATTTGAATAAAAGAATATCTGAGCCACAATAATTAAACTATTTTCAAAAAAAATGATTGAGAAAGTACTCATATATTTGAATTCCTTTGAATATTTTAGAAACATTTTGAAAGTAACTGTACAAAAATATCTTTATTTAGAATAATTGTGAAACCTCTGTGTGATTATTTCACATTTACAAATATTTACAAAAAATGGTAAACCTGGCCAAATGGTTAAATTAGTTTATTGCCCCCATAAAAGTAAGTCCTATTGTTGTATCTGTATATTTTTAGATTTCACTGCTGGGTACTGGTGGATCCTTTGTGGTGGGCCATTGTTGCATGGCACCCAACCATACTTTGCAAGAATGTGTGAATTGCTATCTTCCCAGCCCACTGAACCATTTACAAAAAATGGTAGAAAATGGTAAATAATGGTAAATAATGGTAGAATGCTGTTATCATTATTTAGAAACCATTAGAAGTATCCAATTCCACACGATGAATATTTCCAAAGTTTTACAGGACCAGGGAAATATTTATAAAGTTGAAACAGTGTTACAAATATTTCTGAAGTATCAAATGTCCTAGACATAGAATTACAAAACTTTAAAATCAATTCTAAACAATGGCCACAAACACCCGCATGGTGTCTTGGAATAGACTCTATCATTGCTGCAATAACATGACTTTTTTTTTACAAGTCTGTGTCAAAAAACATATATCTATATCTTTATAAGTATATCTTACCGGAAATACATATATCAATATCTATTGCGGATATCTACATTTATACAATGTATCTATATCTATAACGTTATATATTTTTATCTATATACGTATACATCTATATATCTTTATCATTCCATATCTTAATTGTTAAAATAGATATCTATACTGATGTAGGTAAACTTCGTTTCTTTGCGTGTAGTTGCGATCTTTATAACCGTTTTTTTTTCGTGTACCTGTGCGTTTGTTCCCGCCGTTTCTAGGTGTGGCCCCTAGTGACCATAGTTTCCGGTGTGGGTATGTTGGCGCTAGCCGCGATGGGTTGGACGGCCTACAGTAAGGTTGATGTAGTGTAAGTATGGTTAGGTATTTACCTCTTAGACCCTATACACCTTTCTCACGCGGCGGCCATGATAGATCGAACACGAGGTCAATGAGGCAAACAGACAAAACTTGCTAGTATTTCTGATATCAGCTCCCATTCACTTTTCCCCCAAACCACACAAATTTTCACTATATAACATCAAAAATGGTTCGATTTCCTCGAAGAAAGCCTGTGTGATACGCCTTTCGAACCTGTGCGATACGGAAGCGTACGGCCCGGTCCGGAACACCCGTATCGAACGTTTTCGCGTCACAGGTATGACATAATAAATATTACAACTAGTGTTATGCACCAAAAGATGTAATTTAGAGTAGTGTAGACTGATCCCATAGTCCCTAAGAGATGCAAAATAAAAAAGATAATGATGCAAATATTTGACGGGCATGTAGCCATTCTCTTATTGGTCGCTTTCATAACTGGCAGGCTATCATTGGTTGAACTTCTAATTATGATGGACAGTCTTTTGTTTGCCTCATTGAACTCGTTTTAGATCTACCATGGCCGCCACGCGTGAGAAAGGTGTATTGATTTGATGAATGGCATCCGTGCGTGCATCAATTTGTCGTTATCGTCCGTTTCCGAAAAAAAAAAAAAACCTTCAAATCATACTGCAAATCACACAAAGCACAAAACGTAAATATTTGCCGTAAATTGCAAAAAGAAAAATTGGGAAACCAAGTTGGATACTAATCTCCATTAATACCAAAATCAATTATGTTGTCAATGAAAAATAGATGTAATAGAACAAAATTAAACGACGATGCCATCTATATAATCAAAATATGGGCTTACGCCAATGAAGACTAGACATCAAGGTAATAAGAATACGTCAAAAACAGTTAATTGTTAGCTATTTGGTCAGTTAGTTAGCTGGTTAGTTAAGCAAAGTTTACACCTCTTGATAGGACGTTTGGTAGTGAGTTAGTCTATGAGTTGGTAAAGCTGCTTAAATACATGCATTTTTTCCACACCCATAATGCCCAATTCTTACTCTGCGACTTATGATTTTCACAGTTTTGACAAAAGCCACGAACCGGCGTTGAACGAAGTGCCTCTGGACAGACCTACGCAAAAGGTATGAAGAGTCCCCCTTTATTTCAGCATACAGTCAAACCTGTCTATAGCGGTCACTCAAGGGACTGGAGAAATATGGCCACTATAGACAGGTGGCCACTATAGGGAAAATGTTGGTCAATTGACCATGAGCGAGCTACACATGATTTCAGGTCCCACTGATCTTTCTCACCAAGTAACATTGTCTCGATCGGCAAATTCACCGACAAAGACTTGCACTTTAATGCTCAAGGCATTCATACCTTCTGCTACCGCCAAAATGACCCCGTCAGGAACTCCAAATCCTCGCAAACTACAATTTCAAACTCGGTGCAGGATGACATAAGGCTGCAATATGGTTGCATTGGCAGTGTTTCTGTATCAACGGGACCGGAAATCATGTGGCCAGGTGGCCGCTAAGCGTATTTCTTAATCATTACGAATCCAAGGGACAAAAAGTTACCACTATGGCCAGGTGGCTGCTATGCAAAGGTGGCCGCTAATACAGGTTTGACTGTACATCCTTTATTTGACTAACTCCTTGTGGTTATAAACATAAAACAATTCACGGATTGCATTATCTATAGAAGAAAACTGATACATATGTAAGAAAATTAAGTGAATGGAAGTGTTATGTTTTTCCAGCTGCTTACAATAAACCAGACGTACAAGGACATCCCGGAGGTTCACGTCATGGAAGAAATCGAGAAGAACGAGCACTGAAAAGTCCCTGCCGTGTTGCACATAATCGCCAGGTGGCGCCCGTGAGTGGTGAAGCTGCGTCATGCTTTGTGATCAGTATGCTAAAGCGGCCATGGGTGTTTTCAAATATCTATAGTGATTGTAACAGTTATCGCTCAAGATTTGGAAAGACGCTGAGGATGTAAAACAACATTAAAACAAAAAATAAAAATAAATGAACATTTTGATAGACACACGTGTATTATGATGATATATAGAAGGATGAATATTGCATTATCTACTGAACGTTGACTTCATAGTCAACTACAAATGTGAAATATGTGAATGTTTATGGCGTTTTTTTTAAATTGCCAGTGTCTTTCCAATCTAAGAGTGATTCCAGTGTTCCATCATTGAGTACTTCATTCAGAGAGCAACTACATGATGCACAGCAGACCTAGAATATTTTATCAGAGTTAGAAGGACCAGAACTTAGAGGGACATTCCACTCCAGAAGGCAGTGTTACTTGGCGATAGATATCGATATTTGGAATTAATAAATGTATTCTATTTCACATATAAATATAGGATATAAAGTTATTACTACTCAAAAAGGTATATTCAGTCTTCTACTAAACTCCTCAAGTACTTTCTGATGAAATTAATCTATCTCACAATTCTCAGTCTATGGCTTGACAATGTCTGACTCAATTTAGGTTACAAAACAAAAAATGTTGTCTTCGATATCTTACGCGCAATATGCCCTCTTTGTATGATTATCACTCCTTATATATTGCGAGAACATATACGATAAAGGAAGTGCACTGGGTTTAGCGAGTGTCACATTGTTTTAAAAATGATCGCGTAATTCACCACAAGTGGAAATCCAACAAAGAGCAGCTGAAATTTATGCATTCACTGATACATCATATATCATAAAAAAATAACAGCCCATTCTGGAGTGGAATGCCTCTTTAACCCAGAGGTCCAAGTCATCTATCTGCCAATGAAGAGTTTTATTTGTAAGATTCTGTCCAAGTTGAGCTATTTTACAAGGCCGTAGACCATATTTGTTTCCAAACTGAAGTTGAAGAGAAGCATAAGCAGTTGGACCAAGAAAGGGACTAAAAGGAGTAAAAATTAAGTGCTGTTAGTGATTTGAGGGTTTATAAAAGGAATAAAGGGATAGGACTGTTTAATGGACAAACGAGTATTACGTCTACAAGTGTGAGCGTCACCACCCCCCAAACATGCCAGTATAATCTTCTTCAAGATTGTGGGCATCAATGGGAAGAAGAAGAAGAAGACATACGGAAGAAACAGGGATGCCAATCTGGACACAAATCCAACTCAAGATATAAGATTATGAACTATATAGCTATATCTGGGGAGAAGCAAACCGTCAGTATTGGTAGAAGGTGGAATGACACGTTTTTGGTGAGTGAAAAGTGAGATTTTTTTGGCATGTACTGATAACAAGAGAACTGTGTGGATATGGTGTAGCGTATCTAGTTTGGACACATTTATCCATACATTCATATGAGTCGTGACTTAAGAGTAAATGTTTATTTTCGTATCATGGAAGATATATCGTTATCTGGATTTGTTTGTGCACAATTACACTTGAGCTCGGTAGATACGTAACTAAAAAAGTAAATTTATAGTTCAGTGTACATAGTTATGTCTATGATAAGTGATAAGCTGTAGTAATACAATTTGCCGTATGATTGAATATTCTATTGGTTCAAGTATTGCAGAGCAATCTTGCATGTTTGAGATTTGAGAAAAAAATCCCAAACGATACGTGCGTCCATGTCTTGATATTACGATGAAACAGAACACTTCAGCGTTATATTTGGTCAATTAGCTAAAATGCACAACTAAATAGCTTGTGCCCAGACATAACTAAATAAATTACAAACTACGCACACCTAAATAGCTCATACCTCAAGAACGTCTGCTAGCCAAACAAAAAGGAAACGTCACAAAATTGAATTCCCGTCATAAACACCTGACACAGACGTTTACTTAATAAAATCCCTAGCCTACCTTTTAATATTGGTAAGTATATTGACAAGATATGGTGACGGCATACTCAAGTCGATATTATTTGCATGCCGTCATAAACACTAGTACTACATGAGTACGTATTACAAAAATAAAATACAAAACAGAATAGGAAATTTACAAACATTAGAAAAAGGATATAAAATGAGGTTTCGAGTCCCCGAAGGCTGATAGGTTGGCAGTGATAGATTAGTTGTTTGAAATATGTCAAAATGTTTGAACACAAAAACAATTTTGACAATTTTTGGCTATAGATATGGAAGAAGAACCTCTTCAAATAAAATATTAAAGTGTCATCAGACGGATTATCTTTGCCTGTAACAAAACCTTCTTGTCTTTTCAAATTGCCAAAGACTCATTAGGAATTTAAATTGCATCTCTGTTATATGCGTTGTCACCTTGCCTCTTTCCCCATGACCTCAATGAAAAGCGGCCTACAGGCCGATTTGAGCTTTCATGAATAAACAAAGATTAAAACAAACAAACAAACAAAACTGTACTCTCGAACTACCAATTTATCTACGACGGGGTACGAGAGACTGGTATTGGCGCATGTTGTTGTGCTGTTTAGAATCCTTCACGTTGACGTACGGTGGGTTAGACGTGTTAATGTAGGTGGGACGCGGAGGTGGATGATACGGGGCAGTGTTGACGTGCGGGGCAGTGTTGACGTTGGAGGCAGTGTTGACGTACGCAGGCCCGTTTGCTGGCCGTCGCAAACGACGGTCATGGTCCATCTGAAGCAGGTATCTTCTCCTTCGTTCCTGTGAACAAGAAAAAAAAAAGGATCTTTGACACAGCCTTTGCTTTATTTCCACTGACGTTTCGGTGACCGTCTGTCCCCTTCATCGTGGTTATTCTGACTGGTTTACTCCATCTGTAAGCAGCGACACCTATACTGCAGTACAATGTGTAAAAAAAACAAGTACAAACTGCCCTGAGTAAGGTGGCAGACGGTCACTAATATGTCGGTAGAATAGAGCCCTTTGTGTTAGCCATAGGCTAGTTGGGCAGCCCTGTCTGTGCGTTCTGAACAACCAAACCAATAAAGAAATAAAGCAACAGTTGTGAAAAATGGGTTTATTTATTCCAGACAAAATTAACACGCTAAGAAAGCCATCTTAACCAGAATTACTGAATTGTTTTATATAAGTGAATAGCGATTGATAATAAAGTTTATTGCAAATTCTTGCCCGTGGGCTAATTGCAGGTAACATAAAAGATTCAACAATATCACAAGTGCTAATCAAGTCTAAAGCTAATAAAAGCTAACTCTAGATCCCGGGTTCGACTCCTTTTTCGAATACAGTGGAAGACGAAAGATCCCACCTTTTCTATTATGTGTGAGTTTTGTGATGTTAGAAGGAGAACTGTTTTCTTGGGCTAGGGTCTGCCAAACAAGGCAGGCCAATAGAAACATCCTCCAATCCGACATCTATTTGTAGACTACTGGTAAATTCTCATCGCGACGCTTATCTTCATGTAGTATTTATGTTGGATTATGTTTTGTTTCGAGTTCAGGGCACAGTCATTTTCCTACATTACAGACGTGTATAACATAACACAAAGCCAGAACAAATACAAAAAGGACAAACATAAGAGAATCCATCAAAGCAGATTTTATAAACCTTACCCATTCTGTTTCGATCATATTATCCACCCGACGCTGTATGTTGGAAACGGTTTCTGGTGACGGTTTTGTTTTCTGAAATGAACCAGATAGATAAAAAATGTAAAGCCTCATGATAACTTAACGTAGCGTCAATACCTACAAATAAGCTGTCAACAAGGAAGCAGGAGACAAACACAAAGTAAGAAAATATTCCAAGGTTTAGTCTGACTCGGTGGAGCTAGGGAGCCACCTACCGATAGATGACGGTAGTGCACCGTGTCCAAATTACAATGCTACCATCCGTACATAGCTTACATTACATACACACGCCTAGTACTAGAAGCATAGTTTTGTCTGGTGACACTTTTAATGCTATCGTATATTTTGTTCAGATATGATCATGAAAAATAATGCACATTAAATTTGCAATGTATTATTGAATAATAAAGACGTATTTAAAGTAGTAACCTCGGTACTTCTCAGATAGATAGTAATGGATATGTAAATTTGCTTACGACTTAGCTTTTCCTCAAGACAGAATCCTAACTCATCAACGGTCTGGAAATACGTTATAAGAAAATTTCATTGATAAGTATCTTACCTTAGTAACGAGCTTGAAGAAGATGATGACCAGAATGATCTTGACCGGTTGAAGAAGGATGAAGTCAGTCAGGAAGGAGATGAGAAATGCCAAGAGCCAGGCCTGAGACTTGGCCCTGCCGTAATCATTACCGTACAGGACAGTAAAGGCACCGGATACTATAACTATGGCAGCAACCAGGAACCAGGCTGTAGGGAAAATATGTTAGATATGTTACATGTAACTACATGAGACAGGTCTGGGACCTGCCGTAATCATTACCGTACAGGACAGTAAAGGCACCGGATACTATAACTATGGCAGCAACCAGGAACCAGGCTGTAGGGAAAATATGTTAGATATGTTATTACATGTAACTACATGAGACAGGTCTGGGACCTGCCGTAATCATTACCGTACAGGACAGTAAAGGTACCGGATACTATAACTATGGCAGCAACCAGGAACCAGGCTGTAGGGAAAATATGTTAGATATGTTATTACATGTAACTACATGAGACAGGTCTGGGACCTGCTGTAATCATTACCGTACAGGACAGTAAAGGCACCGGATACTATAACTATGGCAGGAACCAGGCTGTAGGGAAAATATATTAGATATGTTACATGTAACTACATGTGCCAGGTCTGGGACCTGCCGTAATCATTACCGTACAGGACAGTAAAGGCACCGGATACTATAACTATGGCAGCAACCAGGAACCAGGCTGTAGGGAAATATCTTAGATATTTTACATGTCCACGGGAAACAGTGGAAAATAGAAAGCCAGATAAAAATGTAAAAACAAAATTGACTTGGAGCCGAACCTCTGCTTGGAGAGTAGACAGGTTGCACATTTTAGATTCAACAACACTAATTCAGAGGTTCTAAAGTTTTGCTGACCACAAATGCCCGGGAACTCAGACACGAACACAGACAGCGCCAAATCAGAAACAAGAGCTCAATTTTTCTTGGAGGAAAAAAAGGGAACATTTGCCAGTTGGCATACTTACCCACGATAACGCTCCACCAGGGTAGTGGACGGTACGGTTTCTCACTCACGGCAACCTTCGAGCCGTGTTTCTCTATGTCATACTTGGCTTCGGATTTCTTCAGAGCTGAAACACACAGGGACAAAAAAAAGAGTAACAAAATTTTACTTTACCAGCCTAGACTATATTTGAAGTGATAAACGAAACTCAGACTGGCACTACATTTGCAGATCAACGATAAACCAAATACCATGAAGGTAACGTTGACAATACATCCGCAAAACTGATTGTTTTAGAATCGAGTTAAAGCAAATGTAACCAGAAAACCAGCATATACATGTGACGTGTTCATTAAGATTTATCATATCTTAGGATTTGTAAGGTCTAATGTCAATGACGGGTACACTATATTTTCATTTCTGTCAAATATCGTAGTGTGATTTATGTCTAGGACTTAGTATTGCATTTTAGAATTCGCATCCTTGAAGATTTGAGAAGCTCTTCAAATTATCATGGAAGGTCATATTTACAATATACAATGTATCAATAGTACAATGCCAAACTTTCCTCCAACATCAAGGCGTACATGATCAACATTTCAATGACCACTGTCAGGATCAATAATCACCAATCACTTCAGAACGTAAAATCGCGAAAACTACAGACACACTATCTTATTAACACGTGATCTTACGGATACTAGTCTCCAAGCAGACCCTACGGTGCCTTAGAAATAGTATCAAAGCTGGCAAAGGAGTATAGCCGGCCAAAGGGAGATAGCCGGCTAAGGGAGTCAAACGGGCACCGGAGGTCTGCCTGCACTGAAACAGGGTGGAGCGTTTCTATTCAACAATGGTGTCGCTGCCCCACCCTGTTGTCAAGTGCTAATTACTTTACGAGCGACTTACACTGGACGAAGTCAGTGATAGCGCGCACTTCCCAGCGGTAGGTTCGCGCCAAATGGCGCCGGATTGAAAAATTTGACAGCATCGCAACGTAATAGAACAAGCGCCACAATACATAAAATATTTAGTTTAAAATCGATTTGAAGTCTGAAAATAATGCCAAACAAACTACAAATTTTGATATACATATATAATAACACCAAACTAACGTTATGAGTTTTAAAAACATGCCGCCTGATCGTAATCCTCTCTGTTATGTTTGGATGCGGTAGAAAGAACCACAACAAGCCAAGCGCGCTGCCATTTCTGTCTCCTGAAAGTTTATTTCTATTTCGTTCTGCGATTTTGTAATTTCGTCCGGCAAAACCTGCGTCAAGGACCAGATGTTTGCTCCCGGCTAGCAACTATGGCTTGCATTGGTAGTGTAACAGTGGTGTTCAAGGACTGCTAAACCGAAGACGCCTAAGGGCTTAAGCCCTTTGGCCGACGATGCCGACAAAGACATCCTTGCCTTCCAGAGTGGCCAAAATGGAATCGAGCTGTGCTTTCTTCGGCTCGAATCCCCATACATCGCGGAAAACACGTCGTACTCTGGCCTCCATTGTTGCCGGCATTTTAAATCTGCCGGTAACGGTCATCGTAGGTGACCCGTGACGTGACTTCCCGTGAGACGGTGCAGGGGCGCACGAGCCATCCCAGGCCGGGAGGGCAATTAACACCTACTCGGCAAGCACAGTTTAATAGGCAACAAATAGATGCTAATAGCGTCAGATCAGCCCGACTGAGGGCAGACCCTGGTGCCGGTATACCAAGTCCCTGGCCAGCTTTGATACTATTTCTAAGGCACCGTAGGGTCTGCTTGGAGACTAACGGATACCTGACAATTGATCAAACGTGCCAGGAAGTATATAGCGGCTCCGTCTCTATATGCAGTGATGTCTGGAGGGGTCTGATGTGTATGACCTCCTTGATACCTATTACAAGGTAGTCCTGTTTGGTGTCGTGTATTCTGACGTTGTCCAGAGAAATGGCATTGCCCGATGATTCAATGTGGATATGTTATGGGACTAATCTTACGTCAGAATATACAATCCACATACTTTTGTTACAAAACGTGGAGTGATAAATTATACGTGCTAAGTATAAAGGTGCACTCTTACTGCACTTGCGTCAAGCTTGCGTCACTGCGGGGTCCGTTCACTGCTTCACTGTTTCTTTATTTTCTCCGACTTGTTTTATAATTCAGATAAATGCGTAATACGTAAAAGTATGACTTAGAAGACCGCAAGATACACAAAAAGTACGAGAAGACCGCAAGATACACAAAAAGTACGAAAATTCGTTCTTCATCTCTGAAATTCGTATCTTTCGAAACCCGCAGTGACGCAAGCGTGACGCAAGTGCAGTGAGAGTGCACCTTAACGCTCACCTCCTTGCTTCTTTAGCTTATGAATGTGTGCGGTTGGATCAGCAGTGTACCCCGTGCCGTTCCCTCTGGGTAGGTAACGGGGTAGATCCACGGGTCGACCCTTCTGCGGAGTGACGTAGTTGTTCTTGCCCTTCGGGTGGGACCCGTTTGCTGACGATGACGTGTCGTGACGTGGCCCGGCGTAACGGTAAAGCACCACGACGATGACGTTGATTGGTAAGGCGATCAGGGAACTCTCCAGGCCGATGATGAACTGAAATATTAGAAAGATAAAGCCATATTATGAATCCTTGTGGATTATTCTTTTTGCAAGATAAGATAAGAAATTTTATGACTAATTCTAGTATATCAGATATTTATTAAATGTATAGTCACTATTATAAGAATCTCGAGGGCCAGAGGCATAGCTGAAAAAAGCATGCTATGTTTGCATATTTGCAAAAACACCAAATTTCAGGCCATTTCGCTGCAATACCAGCCCAATATATACATTTATGGTATGAAAATGGCCAGAAATGCAAAGAAATCAATTTGGGGAAGAAATTGAGATGCCTCCATCTCTACAGTCGTTTGAAATACATTGAACTACATGTGTGTGAAATTTGGTGCCTTTAGACACATTTGCACACTTTTACAGCTATGAGCCTATGTCGCTGGGCTGTCGGCTACACATAGCGGTGAGAAGCAGAACTCCAGTTAGAAGCTCTGAGGAAGGTGTCTGAGAGACATCGAAACGTAAGCAATATAAGTACCTGCTGGTTGTGTAAAAAGAATTCTCCTATATCCTATGGACTACTTGGACTGGACTACTTGGAAAGAAACCTAATCAGAACTCACTGTGTCCCAGCTGAACAGTTGCTCCAGTTGAACCCTCCCTCCAGTAACCCTTGGTACGAAGTTCCTGTCTCCCCGGTAGAACATGATGTTGACTAACATGAAGGACATGAGGAGGGACAGACAACAGGAGATCCTCTGCACACGTGTGAAGTGGTTGGAGGGGGGGTTCACCACAGATATCCACAGGTGTTCCGATAGAAAACGTTTTCCAGTCGTTGTCTGGGGTACATTCTTGTATTCTCTTTGCTGATGGACCCTGTATTCTCTCTTACGCTGACGTCTGTACGCACCCTTTTTTAGCTGTAAAATTACAACAGACTTATCAACATAATGATAGACATCAATGGAAAACCCTTTTATTACAAGTAGCGATTCGGTAGCCTGATTAAATCTCGTTTATAGCGGCCCACCCAGCATCCGACCGGCTCCCTAGACGGAGAGGGGTAAGTCATAGGCCTGGACAGCAGAGTTTGCGTTACACAGACTAGAATTTGGGTTGACGTTGCAATTCTCTTCTTGGTGTCATTTTTCCGTCAGACTCTGTCAGATTTTTCTGCATCATATTCATAGTATTCATAGACATGAGTTCGGCATCCAAATGACTAAACTATCGGAGTCAAACGTCAATAGTTTCAAGCAATGTTTCCGGGGGGTGGGGGTGGTGGCGTCTTGCAAATGAATCTAAATTTCATGCGCCACTATCAAGTATTCAACACTACATGTGTATATGTTTTTATTACAATAGCCATTACGCCGTATGTCTTGTTATTGGATGCCCAAGATCATTTCTTAAAAGAAAACTGAGAAATGCAAACCCTTCGTTCATCATCAAGATCCAAGCTTCTCCCGATGAAAACAGCCACAATGTACAAGGCCATCACGACGCACACGGTAACCAGGGCTATCAGACTTCTGTCCAGGTCAAAGGTGAAAGTACTGCCCAAGTCCAGCGGGTTGGGCGCAACAAAACCAGCAAAGGCTGTCAGGTGGTCACAGATACAGTGGAGCTGCTCATCGGTCGTCTGGGAACCAACCTTGAAAAAAATTATTTAAAAAAATGGATAGATAAATATGGGAAGAGCGTTGGGACCACGAGTTAACCCTCAAGCACCCGACCTTTTTTTGCGACTAAAATGACCGAGTGGGGTCCAAACGGACCCCAAAATGTTTTGTTCATAAAATCTCAGTTCCAATTACTATCGGTGATCATTGTACATACATTGCTTCGTCAATGTGAGAGGAATATTTTGACATGTTAAGATGTTGCTAATGCCACCTCATTATCATAATTTATGCAAAATATCAGAAGGACTATGTTTTGCACTAAACCTATTCTGACCAGAAGAGGAATTTTGAGGCCTTCAGCAACTTTTATGTCGCGTAACTCATGAACGGCTAGTGCTAAAGATACGAAACTTGGTGATATATCACAAAATATTGTTAGCAAAATGTTTTTGTCAATAAAGTAAATTTATCATTATTTGGGGTTGCCATGGCAACGGAATTTTGACAGGCATATTTTTTGCAAAAAAATTCCAATTTCGATTTAAACAAGGTTTTCTTGGTAAACCATGCTTGTTTTCTTACAACAATAAAATTCTATGAAGTTCAATGCTATTTTCATGATTCAAAATTTATAATTTATGCTAATTTCATGACGTCATTAGTCAAAATCCAAGATGGCCGCCCTTATTAGCTAAATGACGTCATAATGTCGTCAGATTATATGGTGATGACACAGAAGTTTCTACGAGGATTTAGTTTTACATGTTTATTATCCCCTGAAAGTTTGGTGGTGATAGGATAAGTAGTTAGGGAGTTAGACTCAACAGTTTGTTTCAAAAACTGCACTTTTTGGCTGGGGTCCGTTTGGACCCCAGACGGACTGATCACGGACTTTCTTTATAGCTTCCACAGTATTGTACCAATCATCATTAAAACTTAGGAGAAGGTATAGAAGTTATAGACTGACAAAGTCACGGAAGGAATTTTTCTTCAGATCAAAAATGTTCAAATGGTACTTCACAATTTACGCCTGGGGTCCAAATGGACCCCACTCGGGTGTTTGAGGGTTTTAAAGACCTCATAAACTGTATCATTTATGGTAGAAGATAAGATTTTGTAATAGCCAGAATGTTTGATTAGAAAAATAACACAATTATTATATTGAAATGTACGGTTTCTAGATTATGATGTTGTGAACATTTTCCAAATTTCATAAGTTTCAAAATCTATACAACGAAAGTTACAAGGGAGTTGCGTTTGACAGAATAAATTGTTCATAGAATAAGAGAACAGTGGCAACCTTTTGTCCATTGGCCGAGAAATCATAGCATGTTATAAGCCTAAAGGGGTTATAATAATTAGGGTAAGAAGTGAGAAAGTGCATGTGGAGGATGAATTGGTGATAGAATTAGTAGATACAGACACAAAATACAAATATACAAATATAACTAACCTCACACCCCCTGTCGGTCCAAAGACTTGACGTTTCGTCGAAGAAAAGACATTTGGAGGCTGTGATGCTCATGGTGTAGCGAACACTGGAGTCTGACGTCTGTCCGTTCTCGTTGGCGGTTGGAACCCGCTGGAGGCCTACAATTAAACGTGCAGGACTCGTTTGATAAAGTGTCTATTTATCTCTTCATCTATTTCATCTTGACCCCTTTAACTTTTAAAATCTGACTTCCAAGATGGGCCTCCATACATTTTTTTAAAACAGGACATGATGTGTTACATTCTGTCAAAGTTAAAACACCACTGTATATGATGACAGACCCCGTTCAACTGTAAAATGTCAATGCAGACCTTAAGCAACGCATTCTGAAGGGGAGGGGCTGCTAAACCGAATTGCCCATTCCCTACATGTTAAGCCATGTCAAACAATCACTTAAAAACACATTTACCTACATTTCAAACCTCAAGTTTTTACCCCCACTGCAAAGCTGGATTTGTCAGGTTTGTTTTGGTTGAAAAAGCCCGAGTTCAACTCCGGCATTTTAACGAGCTACAGCCAGATGATTGTCATGATGTCAGGATTTCACCCCCTCTCCTAATGGATCAGTCCATGTCTCACAATTGAATATGAAGGTCACCCACAGGTCAAAAGCATGCCAAAGGTCACAATTTTTGGCAAGATTTTAAAAATGTACATGCTTCAGTCCCTCTTGCAGAAATCTCGACCTTTGTGATCAAAATTTGCCCATGGAAAAAAAATTATTATCAATGAAGAGGCTAAGGGTAGGCACCGGGCACTTTCTGCGCAGCTCCGGAAGAGAACTCCCTCCCCTGAATGTCAACTTGTGATTTTCATATTCTTTGTGCTAAAATGGTATGTAAGGCTTGACGGTTTGGGAGATTCAGAAGATATTGTATTATATACATGTCATCAATACGTGCTCTTACCTATTGCCCACTCTTCTCGTTCACTCGCGGTGTTTAAATCTTCCTGGTTCAGGAACCACGTGTACGGATGTGTGGTGACACCATTATCTGTTAGAGTAGCATGGTGGCTGTAGTCACCAGGTGAGACCACCGCACCACGCTTCAGGTACGCCCTTAACGTGACGTTGACGTCATTGCTGATGACGTCGGGGACGACGCGGATGTAGAGAGCAACACCCGGTTCTGTCGTTTTGAAATTGTGTAACTGGTGGACCAAAGAAGAGAAAAGGGATCTTTTAGTTAAAGGATTGAAAATGCATAATCACACAACAACAAATAATCCTCTGTCTCGCATGAGGGTGTTGATTTGCCAAGTTATTAAGTACTTTATGCAAAATTTAAGTACTCTGAATATAGTATGGAATCTTGCAGTACAATTAGGATCTCCTAAATTTCAACAGAATAGAAGATTGGAGACATGTTTTGTTTACAAATAAGTAGACTAAAAGGTTATTGTACTTTGAGCAATGTGACGTGCTAGTAAGCGATGATCTTTTCGATGATGATGGCAGGTTCGATCGGCGAAACGAAAACATTGATACACTTTATCAAAACTAGACCTACCGATATTTCCGAAAATAATTCCTTCAGATTGGCAGAACATAGAATACAGGAATTCTCTTTTACACAACCAGTAAAATCTTGCCTACCTTCCTTTTTAATGCCTATCAGAAATCTTCCTCAGAGAAGAACCCGAGGGGACAAGGCGAGGGGATACAAACTTAGACTCTCGCCGCCTACATCGGCTACTTATAGTGGCGAGAAGCAGCACTACAGTAAGAAGCTCTGAGGAAGATGTGTGATAGGCATCAGAACATAAGCAGATGAGACGTTACTGGTTGTGTAAAAGACAACTCTAATGCCTTACCGATATTTGTCTGGTGCTTGATGACGTTGCCGTGCCGTTTACAACTATTGGATTCTCCAGAGTTATGGGGCTGATATACTCGATACGTTCGTCTTCCTGAAGGTTGGTAACAAGGACTTTCTGTCTTTCGCCGAGGACAGAAAGTCCCAGGACTGGGGTTCTGACATCTTCGGCATTATTTCCGTACTCGAAGGGGTTGCGTGGTGTAAAGTAAGTCTGCAAGATAAAACACACAACATCAAAGCAACACATAAGTTTTACCAATTGTCAGAAATGCAGGACGTTTCCCTTACACTTCGTTCTCTAGCTACAGTGATTTTTGGATACAGTTCTGAGCCTCACTATCCAAGGATATATGATTATGTTTGGTTGTAAAGATCCACCTGGACAGTGTATAACAAAGTTGAGTTCACCCGTGGCTCGGACAGATATCGCGATAAATGGGACATCAATACTAAATGTGTAAGATTTGTACTTTTTGAAGGTCCTGAGTTATTGATTAATGATATTCTAAATTACTTATATCTCATTATATTAATAATGATAACAGGTACTCAAACATACTCACCTGGGATCCGACACTTCCGTTGACACAGAGGTTCGACGAAGTGTTCTCCGGGATTTCAAAATACGCTCTTGTATCTTCCTGGGTCTGTATCACCCGCGACCCGAGTCCGTCACAGCTGGACCTCGCCAAGGACATCAGGAACTCCTTGGCCTGGACCAGAGTCGGCTTCTCGTCTCGGTTCTTCCTCGAGATCATTGTGAAAGACAACTCGTCGATAGTTTCGAAGGTGGTGGTGGTTGCCTGCTTGTTCTGTTTTTATAAGGAATAAAAGAGATAAAATGAAAGCAGCATCGAATAACACTTGATCATGTTAATTTGGTTACCAAAATCTCCATCATCATTAGAGCATGTGTGTGGGTCAAAAGTGGCTTAAGTTAAACTTCGTACAATCCACCGTCCAAGTTGAGTGATGATTTGTGGCCCCTAAATATAGAACAAGTATCTCACCTTCACTACATTGATGCTATTGATCAAATGATGTGTGTTGTCATTTGCATTTAAAAGTGGGCAGACTACATACGGGAACTAGATTTCAGTGTCACCTTTTGGAAATCTGTAGTCTTGTTTTCCAGTTGTGCCTCCGACCTCCCTCTGTCCACGCTTTGACTGGAAGCGTCCAGAATGTTCACGGCACCTGAAATAGGAAAAAGACTGCGTGTGTCATGATTTTGTTTGCTTGATAAAGAACACGTTTCACTGGTTAAAAGCGTCGTTGGCCATGCATATTTTCATCCTGGGAATCTTCGACGTTCTCTCGTTTAAGAGGTTCATCAGTCACGCATGAATACAGTTACTCCATATTTTCTTCAGGCATTAACCGTTTTGAAAGGTAAGGTACAGACCTCCAAATTTCCAACGGCTGACAATCCATACTCACGTGCACGGAGAATGATCTAGTCTCGATCTCGCGAGAAAAGACGAGAACTAGGTCAAGCTTGCGTAGATCACCATCATCGTAGATCATAAGGGTTGGGAGCTGATCAAGTCTTATCTACCCCTACTCCACAAGGAGGCGGGGGGAGGGGGCAGATGATCTACGCAAGCCTGACCTCTTTCTCGTGTTCTATCACGAGACTAGGTTATTCTCCGTGAACAAGATGGACTGTCAGCCGTATGTACCTTACCTTTAAAAACAGTCATTGCTTGAAGAAAATTTGGAGTAATCGCCGTTTACTAATTTTGTTCGTTTTTACAGCAGGTCAATACTGTATTACCTGTGACCAGGTGAGCCGCTATGCCTTCCAGCTCCTCCGTTCCAATCTCTGATGCCTCAGTCGTCAACACTTCTTCTAACGTCTTTAAAGTGTCAGCCGCCCTTACCTATAGGTACACACATGTGTGTCAACCAATTGAGGGGTAGAGGTTATTGCTTACTGACTATAAGGTATAGGAACGTTCGTTGTGTCTGTGTCTCTTTTTTTTTTGCCTTTTGTCAGCAGGACTACTAACTGGTTGAGTTACTAGTGTTATGTCTTTTTTTCTTAATAGTCCTCTTTAAGAAAATGGAACACTATTCTGAAGCAACCACCTTTCGGCATTAACTTGAAAGTTAATCTGACTTGTTAGTCATTCTGCATGAACTGTAATATACAACACAAAAATGATCTTTTTGACTAATTGACTCCAGTCTAGTGTCTGTCAAGAAATGTACAACCCTGCTTCTATGGCGTCACGTTTTGTATATACCCCCACCTTTCAGCATGTTATAAACTGCAGATCGCATATCTTACTCTAAGCTACACATAAAATCAACTCACCTGAGACTCATCCGACAGTTCTTCCGCCTTGTTGGTCACGTGTTCCAGCGTGCCTGACACCTGTTTCACCTGCTGCACGTCCAGCACCTGCACCTGCTCCAGGATCTGCACCATCCGATCACGTGCCTAAAAACAATGATGAACAATCTATCTTACATTTGATAACATAATAATCAAGAGCGTTTGGTATGTGTTTTTTTATTACAATCATTTTCTACAGCACGTTCTCAGTTTTCATGTAGGTAGATCTTTGATGTGGAAACGGACATTAAACAATCAGGACGATTTAGTTCGATATTCGGACGCAATAATTATTCATTTTAAAGCTACTAAATAATTAGAAAAGACAGTCTGTCAGAAAAAGACCATGGACTGGCATCATACGACTCGTAGGACTAAATGGACCGATAGCATATTTAACGTTGACGAAACACTACACTGGCGAAGGTAGTTTTATGATTATAGTACTAGTGTGAAAGATGTATTTCGTCTCCTTACTTTAGTATATGCCTCTGTTGTATTGTCGACGTCGGTTCCGTTGACGACGTTCAGCACAGACGCCGCGCTGGCGATTGATGACGTAGTCTGTTGGACGTTATCGACGTCCGCGTCATCTAGAACAGTCTCAACAAACTCTTCGATATTTTCCGGAGGTCTTACCTGGATAAAGGTAGAATAGTTCGCAAAGTTGTGAATAATAGCAATTAATTGAACTGCAATACATAGAAATATTGGTGTAGTGAACCACATCAATCAAACTCAAACACGTTCAGAATACGGTGTTTCGTCACTCTGCTTAGCAAACAATCTAATATGTCATAAATATATGCGTAAACATTTTCACTTGCTACACTGTGTATTAGCCTCCAGCAACATTTTAGCTGCAGGTCTCCTTCGTCCTCTTCCGTTCATGGAACGGACAAAGATAGTTAATATAGATGGATACCAGAATAGTATTTATCGCATGTATCCATAAAAAAATGCACTCTCACATTCGTTGAGACCCCTGTGACGCTAAAAGCACCTAGTGCATCGGTCACACGTATGACGATGTCCAGGTCATAGTTCTCGTCAGGATCGCCTATAGGTAGTCTGATAGGAGGGGTGCTGGGGGCCTGAGTCATGAACAACGGTAAAGTCAGATTATGTCGACTCCTAATCATATGTTTAGTCGTAATAATATTAAGCCATCAGTTTTCATTCGTTTAACAAAAAGATCAACCATTTTATGAATCGCACATAGTAGCTGCAAAATGAAAAAATAGGAAAACAGTTATAAAAAGTGAAAGAACAAAAGTGAAAAATCTATTGATATATTTCCTCAATCCAACCATAATCTCTGTGATTATTCATACTCTTCAAGTTCAACCTTCCAGATTACTTAGTATTCATATGAAAAACAACTTTTGTTGGTGCAAAACCTCTTTTTATTCGCATACTGGCATCAGTTTTGGAGTTCCCACACGTTGTCATCCAAATAATCAAATCAACATAAACTTTCCAACAAACAATGTGCCTCTCCAATTGCCTAGTCCGACCTCTAAACACTGCCATGTACAAAGGTAGTCTCCAAGCAGACCCTACGGTGCCTTAGAAATAGTATCAAAGCTGGCAAAGGAGTATAGCCGGCCAAAGGGAGATAGCCGGCTAAGGGAGTCAAACGGGCACCGGAGGTCTGCCTGCACTGAAACAGGGTGGAGCGTTTCTATTCAACAATGGTGTCGCTGCCCCACCCTGTTGTCAAGTGCTAATTACTTTACGAGCGACTTACACTGGACGAAGTCAGTGATAGCGCGCACTTCCCAGCGGTAGGTTCGCGCCAAATGGCGCCGGATTGAAAAATTTGACAGCATCGCAACGTAATAGAACAAGCGCCACAATACATAAAATATTTAGTTTAAAATCGATTTGAAGTCTGAAAATAATGCCAAACAAACTACAAATTTCGATATACATATATAATAACACCAAACTAACGTTATGAGTTTTAAAAACATGCCGCCTGATCGTAATCCTCTCTGTTATGTTTGGATGCGGTAGAAAGAACCACAACAAGCCAAGCGCGCTGCCATTTCTGTCTCCTGAAAGTTTATTTCTATTTCGTTCTGCGATTTTGTAATTTCGTCCGGCAAAACCTGCGTCAAGGACCAGATGTTTGCTCCCGGCTAGCAACTATGGCTTGCATTGGTAGTGTAACAGTGGTGTTCAAGGACTGCTAAACCGAAGACGCCTAAGGGCTTAAGCCCTTTGGCCGACGATGCCGACAAAGACATCCTTGCCTTCCAGAGTGGCCAAAATGGAATCGAGCTGTGCTTTCTTCGGCTCGAATCCCCATACATCGCGGAAAACACGTCGTACTCTGGCCTCCATTGTTGCCGGCATTTTAAATCTGCCGGTAACGGTCATCGTAGGTGACCCGTGACGTGACTTCCCGTGAGACGGTGCAGGGGCGCACGAGCCATCCCAGGCCGGGAGGGCAATTAACACCTACTCGGCAAGCACAGTTTAATAGGCAACAAATAGATGCTAATAGCGTCAGATCAGCCCGACTGAGGGCAGACCCTGGTGCCGGTATACCAAGTCCCTGGCCAGCTTTGATACTATTTCTAAGGCACCGTAGGGTCTGCTTGGAGACTAGTACAAAGGTACACCTACATTTCACAAGGAAAGTTCTTTGACTTTGACTTTGATTTTGACTTGCATTGATTGATGCAGAAATAGATTGTATGATATAGATACAAGAGATTAAGAGAGGAGAGATAGATCACAGAGTTAACCATGCATTATACACATGCTAAAGACATCTTGCTGACGTGCTCGTTTAGTTGTAATATACACAAATATGCAATAATATATTCAGCCACGGGATACATGTACATAACAGACAACTCACGGGCCCACTGTATAGAAGGTATTGGTTGGATCTGGTGGTTGAGTTGACGGAGGCCACTTTGACATCTGCTGCCGTGTACTCAAAGTCATAGCGCAGAGGGAGATCCGGATCGCTGAAGCCTGGAAACAATGCACTATTATCTACCTGAAACACTGAAGCAAAGTGTTGGTGGCAATCTCAGTAAAGCTCTAGTTCTCACAACTCTCGCGAGAGGTAGATCACTCCGTGAACAAGATGTACTGATAACCATAAAAACGGGTGTTTACCTTTAAAAATGTAGTCATTGCGTGATTAAAATTCTATCAATTGTGTACATTCGTGACTAGTGAATCTCTTCAACGATATTCATGACAACTGGCATTGCAAAGTCACCCAGAGGAGACTTGACATTGATAATGATGTATTCAAATGATACACACTGAATTGTCCCTACTTAAACCATTTAAGACACGAATGTACCAATAGGTCTGATACAATAGCTTAGGTTGAAACATATTTTCAAGAATTACCTTGACACTGTATCTCAAAGAATCCAGCCGGGTTACCCAACGAGTAGACTGCACAGGTCCCTACAGTCGGTGGTTGAGTAACTACGAAGGAGTACTCGGCAGAACCAGCCTCTCCTGTGTTACTGTCCGTCACTGTAGAAGTCACAATGTACTGGACTTGCTGCTTGAGATAAAGTATAAAGTGTTAATCATATGCACATAGAATTTGTGAACTTCTAGGACATCGACATGATCTATCACGACGCGAAACAAGTAACAACTACAGGCAGAAAGGGTGGCAATTTAGAGGACAGCCAGAATATGGAAAACAAGTCTACCTTGCTAAAAGCAAAAAGAGCACCGTAATTTTTTTATTTGTCTGGAGCAGCTGTAGCGAATGAAAACCGTATCGATTCTGTGGTCATATTCAATGTTTATTCATATAAATTAACATACCGGGTGAAAAACTTCTGCCCTGAACGTCACGTAGTCTTGACTCCTGTCATTCAGTATGTTTGTCCTCCAGTCTTCGTCTGTCCAAGTCGTAGTTAATCCCTGTGTCTGCACCAATGTCCAGTTGTACCTGTACAAGTCGGGATCTGCTCGACAGTTGCTGCACAGCACGGAAAGTCGCATCTTTTCTCCGGAGTTGATTTTGGGGCCGCAGGTTCCGTAGTTTGTGTCACAACTGTAGAAACAGATTACAGAAACAACGAAAATCAGACAAAACCATACCAAATGACATACACAAGATATTTATCCATCTTATTTAGCAGAAAAAAAATCTACATTCATATCATTTTGACCATCTACAATTTCCATGTTTAAAGCCTACACAGTTTGAAAAGAGACTGTTAAAAAGCCCCTGAAAATCATTACCTAGATCAGACCAGGAAATACTTGTAAATGCAAACAAAATGATTACATCTGCAACCATAGTGGTATTTCAGCTAGTAATACAATGATTACAATCTTTGAAACTATGAACTGATGTTTCAGACTTACATGATTGATGTTAGTGGAATGGTCGAATTAACCACCTTTATGACCTGACTCGCAGAAGCACTGACCCTGTTGGGTGCATACACCTCCACAGTAAACGTGAACACGGGGTTAAGTGAATCCTGGCTGGTATTTACTGTCAGGAGACCATCCGCTCCTCCATTCAATGCAGGGCAAATTCCATCTGAAACATATATTTTGCACAAGCTGTTGTATAGTTCAAAACAATTGCTAATGAGCTAACTCGTAATTGCCTTCTAAGAGAGAGCATTGTGCATTTTGATAAAGACATTGGTGGTGCTATGAAGATATGCTAGCGGTCAGAACGTAAATCGTTGGCTATAGGCGTTACAACACACAAGACTAAGCTGCTTCTATGTACACACATTCAGCATTAGTGCTGTAACGGCGGGGTGTTTGGTCCAAATAGCATAATTTCTTTGCTTGAGTCGCTGATGTACCATCTTGTGCCCAGTCAGGTACAAATGAGTACCTAGCTTCAGTTAGGGCCGTCCCTCGGATAGCACATTAAATGGAGGTCCCGTTTTTTGGAGAGCCAGGCACCATGCACGTTAACACAGCACTTATCGACATGACTATGGGATCAATCCCTGTGTAAGTGGATCAAACCTAACAGTCTGATCTTCATGTTGACACCTTGAAAAGGCGACAGTCAACTATATGTCATTGAATTGTGGTAAATATCAACAAATAAACAAACATTACTTACTGATAGGATCACAAGACCAGCGATAGTCCAGGTCCGCGCTCCTTGATATGATACCGTCCGGATCCGATGACAGCGTGGCCGCATCTATGGTAAATTCACCAACTCCAACCTGTCTTCTGGTTCCTCCCAAAATACCAGCAACGAGAGGGGAGGGCGTGATGCTCACCGATGTGTTATGACTTATACCCGATACTACAACTCCTGTAGTAGTCTCAGTCACAATCACAGTTAGTCTAAACAGGTATAGACCATACTGGAGCGTTTTGGGAGGAACCAGGAGGTCTGCTTTTGTGGAAACAACACCGGCAAGGACTTGCCACTCTGTTCCACTAGGAAGAAATGCCTCCCATTTGTACTCAACGTCACGTTTCTCTGCACAGCTTGCACCAAAGTTGAGTCGACTGTTCAGTGTAAGCGCTCTACTGCGGGCGAGTGGTGTTCCTCCACCCAGAATAGTTACATCAGGTGAGCAGTAGGTGCATCCGTATCCACCAGGTGTATTTATGCAGGTGGATCCTTGGGGACAAGCAGTTACCGTTACGGTAGTGTTTCCTGTACACTCATCGAGATCTGAAATACAGGGTGTAGTAACTGTTATAACATCAATATCAGACAAAGCAAACAATTGATCTGATAACAATTGAAAGAAGTGCCCCTTTGTTTATTAAAAGTCACATATTGATGTTCGTGATTTACATCGTCAACAGAATATGCTCAATATATCAGAGTTCCTAGATTATAACACATCATTTTATTATTCCATAAGGTACTTGGGGTCTATATTTTCATGAACTAGAAACAGTACCTGTCACTGTTGCCTCAACAAACGGAAATGATGAGTTCCCCACGTTATCGTCGATGTAGTTCTGCAATCGGTCCTCCAACGTAGCAGGTAACAAATGTGTATCTCCTTCGACAAGTGCCAATGACTGAACGGCAACCAAGCTGCCCCTATCAAATCTTATCAACTCTGGGCTCCCAAATCGCTTGGTTTTTGCCATGGAATCCAACATGTAGTTAAACTGTAGTGGAAGAGGGGTAGTATTAGTGATCAATTGTCCAATATGTCACATCATTTAAAACAATCGATACAAAGATATCGACAAAACAAAAGTACAGCGACTTTTGCAAGATCTGTACAGAACTATATATATAAAAAAAAATTCAATGAATGTGTAGCATTCCACGAAAAATAATATGTGTTTTGTAAGCCCAACGGACTACGGAATATTGAACAAAAATCACCAATGGCAAAGGTAACTTTGAATAGAAAAAAGACACATTGGAGTAGCATATGTCTGGAATGGACAATTATGATGCTGGTAAGAATTGGTCAAAGACATTTGTCCATCAAGTTCATCGATTCTATTGAATTTCATTCAGATCAGGATACGGAAGGATAGAATACACACCTGACGCAAATGTTCTCTCTTGCTCTGTTCATACTGTGGTCCACTGGTTGCATGTTTGTCAGGGTCGTAGTCGAAACCATCATTATAGACAGTGTGGACGTAGAACTTGTTCAAAGCTGTGAAAAATGTGTGACACGTTTAAATGATCATAGAAATGGCTCCATGTATTAGTAGCGCCTATGACAATCAAGCAGTAAGGATGTTTCGCCGGTGTACACATTCCAAAGCTTTTGAGAAATCAAGGAGTTTTACGCCTTCAGAATCAAGAACCTCGAGGAAGTCTCTCGACAAATTGATTATGATGATGATTATGATTTCGTAGGATTTCGTCTATTTTCCCTAAGGCCTACCATCCCAACACATACACTGCAGATTAAGTAACATGTCTTATCCATCTTGAATGAGTTTTTACGCTTACGAGGGGGGGGGGGGTTAGTACACCATATTATACCTGTGCATTTGTCTTGGAACCGTACGAGCCATGGAAGACAGTCACATCTGTAGCTTCCTATTGTGTTCACGCAGCGTTCCCGGGATCCTTCGCAGGGAGACGTTCTGCACTCATCTACATCTGTGCAAAGAAGAGATTTTGAAAAAAACTCTTCGATATATAGAAAATATGCCGATGGAGTTTAGACATCCAGGTAATAGGATACGCCAAAAAGACTGAATACGTATACGTTAGGGTAGGATTGCAAGTGCAGGAATGTTCGACACGTAAAGGCCTCTATCCTTCATCGGCTTGAGCGACGTTACTATTTATGAATAATGCCAGAATGATCCAATCACAATTCTAAATAAGTATATTGCTATAATGGTGTCATTCATCTGTGTTGAACAGACATTAGAAAACAAAGATCTTTTGTTGTCATTGCGTTTTTCACATTTTCCATGCTCTTTTCTATAAAGGTCTTCTTTTATATCATTTTTCCTTTTCTTGTACACGTAGATGTTAACATTTCAAATCCTTACCTTTACAAATGCGTCCATCTCCAGCCCATCCACTGTTACATGTACAAATTGGAGTACCATCTTGACATGAGGCTTGGTCATGGCAGAGCGTTGGACACGTGGCTTGTAGGCGGGTGCCGGGTGTAGAACCTATGGTACTTATGGAAATAGGTGGCCGAATCGAAATGGCTGAGCTGATTGTTGAAGCTGTGGTACTCATGGAAACTGGTGTACGGTCCAAAATTCCTGTTTGGGTTGTTGAAATTTTGGTACTTGTGAAAATAGTTGGATGGGTCGATATTCCTTGGCTGGGTGTTGAACCTCTGGTACTTGAGGCATCAGGTGGTCGGGTGAATTTTTCTGTAAAGAAAAACAAGATTACTAACCTTTTGTGGAGGGCTTTGCTTCAGGTCTCGGAAGCTATTTATTGTCAATGGGGTAGTGAAATAGAGGTTGGTCAATAATCGTTTATTTGTGCACTTAAGATGTATGAATAATATCCGTCCTCCCACATGATAATTCTTAAACAGTGAAAAATGGTCTTATTTCATGCACCATTCACTGTATGTGTATATAGTTGTTTGGACTTGATGTTGATTGAAAGCCAACATAATTCTATTATGTCAAAAAAAAATCTTTGAAGGCAATTTTATCTCTCGGAAAATAAAGATTATTGGTTATGCTCAAAGTAGTCTTACCTATGCATATTGGAACAGTATTGCTCCATGTTCCGTCAGCTTGACACGTCAAAGCAGAGACTCCGCTCGGTTGGTATCCAGAGTTACAGATGACCGTAACCTGGTTCTGGTAAAAGTACTGCCCGGCATGGCTCAGCGCTCCGTTAGGTGGGGCTGTCAATGGCGGACATTGTCTGGCTGAAATCGGCAATGACCTTTAATTACGATGATCGATTCATGCACAAAAACGACACTTGTTGATACATGCTATATCTGTCTAACATATTTAGAACTATCCAGTCAGATGTTCTATGATAAATGTGCCTTTACTGTAATTCAATGACAATTGCTGGTATATCAACTTGT
Source organism: Branchiostoma floridae x Branchiostoma belcheri (assembly GCA_019207045.1). Classification (NCBI taxonomy): domain Eukaryota; kingdom Metazoa; phylum Chordata; class Leptocardii; order Amphioxiformes; family Branchiostomatidae; genus Branchiostoma; species Branchiostoma floridae x Branchiostoma belcheri. The sequence goes on along the minus strand of CM033024.1, from coordinate 32,265,752 downwards.
AATTTGCCTTACGTGTGCATGTTCCAACAGGATTGCTCCATGTTCCGTCAGCTTGGCACATCACAGGGGAGACTCCGTTCAGTTGGTACCCCGAGTTACAGGTGACCGTAACCTGGTTCGGGTAGACGTATGGCCCAGCCGGAGGACTCAGCGCTCCGTTAGTTGGGGCCGTCAACGCCGGACATTGTCTGGCTGAAATAGCATAATAGTTTTGCCGAATTTTGAACACATGTAGTAACGAATGTGACACGTCTAATGCTCTCTGAAATGTTAATGTCCACCTCGTATACAGTCGTCGCCATTTAAAAAGGTAGGTATTTTACATTAGCACGATCTGCTATCACCGTGATGTTTCGTGGCGTAGTTGTTTAAAGGAATTAGGCTTTTTGCTTTCGAGAAACCGATTTACCATTTCTTTCTTTAATTTACCATTTATCATGATATTGTCGCTCAATTGTCATGTCGTGACATGTTTATCTATATACGCCAAATATGTTTTATTTAATTAATTAATCAATTGGATATGATCTTGAAAACGGTCAGAAGTTTTAGACCTTTTCCGTGACATTGTTGTCTCTCGGTGTCACTGACAAACTAATGCTGTCTGAAATGCCTGACCGTTTCCCAAATCATATCCAGGTGCTTGAGTCAAATGAGTAACTGCTTTTTGACTTATCAGCTGAATGTCTAACGTTTATCGGCGTGGCTTTATATAACCTCAGTTTCCTTCTTGTCAGCTTCCAACATTTTATGAAAGTCTCTTGATATGGCACAAACAGGTTAGCATTATGGCGACGACCGTTTCAAGTGGTGACGACCATACCACTCTCGAGTGTAGGTTTTGTAAACTTCGGTTTGTTTATAGACGTCTGTTTGCCAATGTTAAGATAACAAGAGTCAAAATCCTTCCTATTTTCTCATTACTCCAGTGTAGTTGTTTAAAATGTAAATTCTGCTAGAAAGTATCTATCAAGGTTAAACTCATCTTACGTATGCAAGTTGGGATAGGATTAGTCCATGTTCCATCAGCTTGGCACCTGGTATCAAAATCTCCCACGCGTACGTATCCCGTGTTACAGGTGAAGGTGATCGTGTCCTGGTAGGAGGTGGCTCCGGTAGAGGGTGTCCGAATTCCGTTAGTTGGGGCCGTCAACACCGGACATTGTACACCTAAAATGTTGGCACATGTTGACATTATGTATGTCTGTCTACCATCTTTTCAATATTAAGAAAGAACATTAACACTCTGTTTACAACATGGCTAGCCACTATATACATGTCGTCTTACGTACGAGCGCATGTTGGGACAGCGTTGCTCCATGTTCCGTCAGCTTGGCACGTCACAGAAGAGACTCCGTTCAGCTGGTATCCCGAGTTACAGGTGGCTGTAACCTGGTTCTGGTAGACGTATGGTCCAGCCGGAGGACTCAGCGCTCCGTTAGTTGGGGCCGTCAACAGCGGACATTGTCTGCCTGAAATGGTCAATGACATTTAATTACGACGATCGATTCATGCACAAAAAATGACACTTGTTGATACATGTCTGTCTAACATATTGAGAACCAGTACTATCCAATCAGATACTTCATCAGATAATAAATGCGCCTATACTGTAATTCAATGACAATTGCTGATATATCAATTTTAAAGACGACTTACGTGTGCATGTTCCAACAGGGTTGCTCCATGTTCCGTCAGCTTGGCACGTCACAGGAGAGACTCCGTTCAGTTGGTATCCCGAGTTACAGGTGACCGTAACCTCGTTGGGGTAGGAGTACGGTCCGGGAGGACTCAGCACTCCGTTAGGTGGTGCCGTCAACGCCGTACATTGTCCGTCTGAAATTGTCAATAATCTTCTATTACAGAGACCTAGCTGTTTTTCGTACATTCCCAACAACCCTGTTCCCAAATGCGATGGTGAATCAAAAAGTAATGCAAGTGACATAATAACAATTTCATTTTTTTACCGAAAGAGTTTGGCATAAAGGTGAAAGCATATCTTCTTGAGACTGACATATCTCAAATTGTTGTTAAGATCTTTATGAGTGACACAGTTTATTTTAAGTGGACCACATCCTTGGAAGTTGGAAGCAAACAGCAGTACAAGATAGGTTCAATAACGTGTGATTAAATTCCTTGACTAACTTTCAGTTATTACAGGAGACTGAAAAAAAACAAAGATGGTCCTCAAAAAGGTTGTGCGGAATTAAAGATTTTTGTACACTTTATTCCCATAATCTAAGAGATTCGAGGTTTAGCATATTTCTTGGTCTTCAGAAACCTAATTACCGACCGTTTGACAGACTACAAAGGATGTGGTCATCTTGAAAGCAATTAAAACTCTCATGAAAATCTGAAAAGCAAATGGACGCATTTTAAAATCAAGAAATGTGTCTTTACCTTTGTGCAAAGTTCAGCTAGAGTTGAAAATAGTTAAATGACTCGCCTGGAGTGTGTCCACAGTAGGCCAAGGGGCAGACTAAAGGCCAGAATAGCTTGTACACGTAATGGCCTGCTCTACATGTCTTCACCTGGATGGTTGTTTCAAAGAAACATGTGTCGTCTTCCCAAAAACCACACGCCTGACGGGAGACCACAGCGTCAGAGAGGGTCGGATGGGCTCCGTTCATCCACGTCGGGATATAAGTGCCGCATCGGAGAGTGGACGGGGGCGCCACTGTGAGTATTGCGATCCCCGCCGGTTCCATGAAGCGATACCACTCTCCGTTAAACTCCCTGTCACAGTTTTGCAGGCTGCCGTTGTGTACATTCAGGATGTTCCGCGACACCTCGTTCAGCACTGTGTAGTTGTTACAAGGGTCTGCAATACAAAGGCAGTTGTTTTGTATAGGTTTAACACTTTCTTTTCTTTATCATTTACTCCAGTGTAGGCGTGGAGGAATGTAGCACTGTTGATTGTGGACGTCAGCAAACTTGCAACATCATCATTGGAAGGCTTTGGTGTACTTTGGGGACTAGCTGGATAATGTGTTGGGAGCACCTCTTGTGGCCTACCGCAGGTCGATATAACAACATACAAGTTACGAAAGAACATACTGTTACAAACCAAATAATAGGTGTTGGAAAGAGAGCGTTGCCAATCCATCTATACCTCCGTGTGCTATCCAGTTTCAACGTTCGAGGCAAAAGGAAGCCTGCAGTTGCAAGTTAAGTCACTAGAGGGTCCACACAAACGCCATTTATTCTCCAGTCCTATAGTTAGCTACCTACTACTTCAGAACATATTGTGAGACGTCAAAAGTAGAAGCTTTAACGCTGCAGTGCCATAGAAAGTCGCAAGGAGTCTCATTAGCTCCAGTAATCTGGTAGTTTTTTTTCTTACCACTACAGATCGGCACACTTGCTGACCAGGTCCCGTCCAACTGACATGAAGCAATGGTACTGCCGACTAGCTCGTATCCTCGATTACAGCTGAACGTTACCACATCTGGGTAGGTGTTCTCTCCGACGTTATTGATAGTGCCATTCACTGGGGCCGACAGGAATGGACAGTTGACTGTCGCGACGACAAAATCAAGAAAAGAGAAATAAATTATTCAAGTCTTTTGCATCCTTGCATCTGGAATGTAATTTTCACTAAGGAGAAAAGATAAATTCACTAGCAAAAGCACTTTAAAATGCAGGCTATCTTTAATTACTCATTGGTAAGAGGGTTCACAATTCTTAAGATATTTTGAAGGGCTACAAGCAAGTACGTACTGTAAGGAAAAGTATTATTGACAGGCAGCATATCAAAAGTTTCAAAACACAGTATTCCTTGCGTGCCACGACTTGGATTGGAAAATAGGTCGCTTTAGAAATATCTCTGTTCCAAAAATGTTGTATTCCGTAGTTTGCATAGGTGTCTTTTTGAATAGAAATGTTAGGAGTACAATAGTCTCCGAAAAGAAATTGCTAGCAGATATAATAACTATCCCTATGAAGTGTGCAGTAAAGTTGCACCTTTGTAAACCAAATTGATACGGTAAAACGTATTAGCACATTCAAATACCGATGGAATGATGTGCCAAAATACACGTGAAACTAAGCGCCACATTTTAATGACAGTTCATCTAGATCTGTTACTAGCTAGAGCTGGAAATAGTTCAATGCCTTGCCTGGAGTGTGCCCACAGTAGGCTAGGTTGCAGAAAGGAGGCCTGGGTAGCTTGTAGACGTAGTGGCCGGCTCTGCATGCCTTCACCTGAATGGTTGTATTCCAGGTGCATGTTGTATTCCACCGAGCACATACCTGACGTGATACCGCACCGTCAGAGACTGTGGGGTGCGTTCCGTTCATCCACATGGGGGCATCCGTGCCGCATCTGTAGGTAGCAGAACACAGTATTTATGCGCGACCTCCGTGGGTTCATGACGCGGGTACATAAAGAAGTACGGATAAACTTGTTGCACGAGAGGTAAAAAGTCTTATCTTAGGGGCAGCCAGATATAAGCTGAGCTGCTTGGTCACGGAAGGTGTCGACTCTGAGACTGTATGGTTCGGACTGTGAAAGTTGTCAATTTCGTGTATAAATGCGCTCCATTACGCAACTGCCCTTCTAGCGTGAGTCAGCTGCAGTTATCTGACCCCCGCAGAGGGGCATTTCAAAGAGGGCGTGAGAAGGCGATGCGCCGACAGGATTTTGTATTTTAATATTTTGTAGCCTGTACCCTGAACTCGAACATAGTTTTTGGTATTCCTAAAGTACACCCTACTATATTTTATCCCAGTCCAAGCCGGTCACATTGTGGCCCTTGAACTACAGAAATCCTCATAGGCCGAAAACTGTGTTCTGCTACCTGAACGCCTCCGGGGGTGCTACAGTGGGCATGACCGTCCCGGCAGGCTCCATGAAGCGGTACCACGATCCGTTGAATCCTTCGTCACAGTTGTCCAGGCTTCCATTGTTCACATGTTGGATGCTCCTCCAGGCCTCATTCAGCACTATGTAACTGTTGCAAGGGTCTGCAGTACGATCAATGTGTAATCGTTAGCATCTAGATCTCGTCAAGTGAACACACAAGTTACAAACGAGCGTACTGTTAGATATAAATGATTTGTGTCCGTCTAAGTTTCTGTAGTCCTTGGATTACACCGTTAGTCCACTGTCACTGCACAGGAAGTGGTGCGTGTGTGTTCGATTCCACACAGCAATCTGTGGTACCATCAGAGCAGGGCATTGTGCGAATAGAGTAAAGAATATAATTGACTTCTGCCACTGAGTCCAGTTTCTAATTTACTAAGAATAACGTTACTATAATTGTATTATCCTGTGCCTCTCAAAATTGTATTGTCCTTGTCTCTGTCAGCAGGGCTAGTCCTTTGTAATAGCCACAGGCTAGTTACACAACCCTGGCAGTGTGTGCTTGTCACAAGATAGACCGACGATGTGGTACCGATGTTGCTCTTTTAATCCATGAAAGCTCTAAATCTACATAGCAGGACCCCACACTGCCAACCTCTCCGTCTCCTGACCCCCTCGTCTCTCTAGTCATGCGCAGTTAACCTTGGGTATGTCTACAACTATTGCAGTGACTCTGTCACAGTGCCAAACCAATAAGTAAAGTAGATTGGTATTAGAAAATTAAGCACATTCAAAATGTATGACATGCCTTATTCAATCTTGTGCAATAACGACACGTGTCTGCCAAATAATAACAACAGGGTTTGATGGAGTGTTGACTTACCTGAACAGAAGGTACCATTCCCGACGAATCCCACGTTACACGTGCATGTAAATGTCCTCCCCAACAGTCGGCAGGTGGCGTCAGGGTGACATGGAGATGGAGCGCACAGGTTACTGGCTGTAAAGACGTTATTGTTATGTATCTCAGAATTTTAATACTGAAAACGACTATTCAACGTTTATCATACGATTTGTTAGAACTGAATGCAAACACAAGGAATGTTGTTCCTTTCCAGTCTTGTTGATATTGATAAAGAAAGAAGCGGGAAAAGTATCTTAGCACTTGGATAAGACAACCATCTCTTAAAAAAAAAAGAAAACAACTAGAAAGGCCGACATTTGCTTAAGAGTAATAATAAGTAAGATAATGTACTCTTAACAGTACATTATCCCCCAAAGTGGACTGGTATTGTGAATTGATTCCAGGTAAAAACAGAGCTTGCTTCTATTTTTCAGAAAATGACAATAATCACACCTTCCATTCACCTTCATCATGACTGAAAATTGTTGAATGACTTCATGTAATGTCATAAACAATTTTCAGTACGATAACTACATTGTAGGTATAAGTTTAAAAAAAGTATAAGCTCCTTGTGATGTGGGTACATTTATTATTGCAGTGAACTTTTTTTATTCAAGTAGGGCATACGATTTAATAATTATCAAGCAGGTGCAGGTACTGTAGGAGCGTTTGTTTTCTTCAAGCTGTAAAACTGTTAAACTGTTTTACTTTGTATGCAATCAGCCATCGAGCCTATTCTTATTTTAGTTTTAATTAACAACTTCCTGCCAGACCCGGAAGGTACGATTGAACCTTGTTCGAGGATTTATTTTCGTCTGTCTGGTCAGTCTGTTCATACCCTGGCGCTGAGAGTGTTTTATCGGGCTGAAACTCTGGCAAAATGTTCAAAGTTTATGTCAAACAACAACAGCACTAGGAAATGTGGCCACTATAGACAGGTGGTCACTTTTGAGAAAATGCTGATCTATTGACTAGGAGCCATACGTTACACATGATTTCAGTACACTGATCATTAATCATATAAACATTGCACAGGTAAGCCAATTGTTTAGATGTACAATTAAGTTCAAATAATTCTGAAGAGAAATATTGATGAGAAAATAATCATTCTCGCCACTGTCTAACTTATAATTACGTATCAAAACTAAACGCAGATTTTCTAACTAACGCACCTTTCGCCGACTTCATCAAAGGACCGCCGGCTATCAATCAAACACGGCTGTTGATTAGACTTAGAGTGTCAAACAGTCATGTGCTGTGTGCCAGTTGACAGCGAACTTCATGCTACGTGATGTTTTACATTGCTTGGACCTTCTTTCCTACAGCGGTGCTTCTACAAAATATTTAGACTGTAACACTGAGTCCCACATGTTTTATAGAATAGAATTTGACGCAGAACAGCGTTTTTTGCTGGGCATTTTTCTTGAAACATGTCCGTGGGAATATCAGCGAGGCGTCGACGTAGGGATATCAGACCGTCAACAAAAGTCGCACGGCGGCTAACGGCGCAGCGAAGATACTAGCGCTATAAATAAGCGCTTCAACTAAGGATGGCAACCCGTACAATATTTTTGTATACTGTTGAGCTAAGTAAAGTTTGTTGTTTATGAGGTTTTAGTTGTCTTTGAAGCTTTGACCCGAAATATTTTAAAGTCAAACTGCTGAAGAGAAGTAAGTGACTGCTACGATTATCGTAGATATGGCCCTAAAAAAACTGATAAAAGAAGCCTTCTCAATAGTCTAAAATGCAAGAGCTTCGGGGGGGGGGGGGGGCTTCGCCCACCTGGGTCCCCCCCCCACAGTGCAATAGGGGTTGTACTAATACCTCCATGGAGCCAGCTCCATGGAGCCAGCTCCATGGAGGTATTAATACAACCCTGCGCCCAACCTCCCACCTCCATGGAGCCAGCTCCACGCACTTTTAACATTTCACGTTACCTTCAATAGAAATTTATAGTTTTCTTTGAAAGTTTTCTTCCACCTCTACGTACTTTGAATACTATACATGTTTCACGTCACTTCCTAGAGAAATATATGGTTCGCTATATAGCTATTCTTGTAAACAATAAACAAGTCCGCATAGCCACGGCGTACATTCTTCCACCTCTACGCACTTTGAATGCTATACATGTTTCTCGTCACCTCCAAGAGAAATATAAGGTTCGCTATATAGCTATTCTTGTAAACAATAAACAAGCCCGCACAGCCACGGCGTACATTCTTCCACCTCTACGCACTTTGAATACTATACATGTTTCACGTCACCTCCAAGAGATATATATGGTTCGCTATACTTGTAAATAATAAACAAGCCCGCACAGCCACGGCGTACATTCTTCCACCTCTACGCACTTTGAATACTATACATGTTTCACGTCACCTTCAAGAGAAATTTGTAGTTTGCTATACTTTTAAAAAACAAACAAACAAGCCCGCACAGCCACGGTCTTAGATGTTGTTAACTGAGGTGCTCCTCCAAGTTGTTTTGCTTCATGGGCGCACCATCCGCACAAAGAAGACAGCGACTGTGAAGCAACAACTTTTCATCAAGGTTCCCATCCTGGAGATACGAAATGTGCTTAGAACCCATGGCAGGTTGGGGTTACTCTCACATTTTGAAAACAAAGTTTACTTCGGCAAAACTCTGACGGTCCAAACAGGGAACACACAGGAATGATATTCACAGCCCACGTGAAAACTTGAAATCTTGCCAAACGCGCGCGCGCGCGCGCACGCACACGCACACGCACACGCACACGCACACACACACAAACACACACCAAACACACCAAACACACACCAAACACACAATATGGGAATAAATAGCACCTTTATGTGGGAACAATAAAAAATTAAGGGGAATCGACTGCTAGTGTTGACATAATTGTTAAACGAAAAACAGACAGTAAAAAATACCCCCTAGTACGATAGAACGACCCAAGCAAGCGGCGCCTTTGTGAAATGTAGCATTTTACTTTGTGCTGTCACAAGACCGCCGATATAGAGCTAACATTACCAGGTTAACGTTCTTATTCTAAAATCAGATAGTAAATTGTCAATCGTTCATTCCCCAAACTAGTGGCCAGTTTGCCGTCAGTACATAATATATTATCTGCGCTTTGGCTTTGGACGTTTTGTCAAAAGTAATACACAATATAGAATAGGTCGTACCACCAGTTTGTGAGCACTTTGTCCCCCGTGGCAGGTTTATAAGTTGGATAAATACGTATCCATACAAGAAATTAGAAAGTCCGACAAAAATGAATAAAAAGACTTCAAATTCATCTCGAAACCCAACCTCTGCTTGGAGGGCATTGTTTACGGGACCGTGTACTGAGGAATGCGACACCTCCCTGCTAATCGTTACAAAGCGTTTTACGGCTTGCCCACCGTGAAACTCCCACCGTGGCTTGTCACAGCCTGTAACAATTATCTAGCAGCTCACTGACTGATAACCGGAGGGGGGCCGGGCAGACAATGCTAGTGCCGGAAAAACAAACAATAAAAACATGTACGGATAAGATGTTGCACAATAATAAAAGGGGTTGCCCCGAAGCCCATGACGGAGTCCCGCGTGGGAGATCTACACCTGTCCCAAGCATCTTATTTTCAAATCTTCTGTTTTGTTATAGAATATGAGAGGTTAATAGAACATGTCCACTACCCCGAAGGCACCCGTTTGACAATTATTAATAATGATAGTATTATCTGGTGTATTTTGCATCCCAGTAGATACCCAATGTGTTGAGTAATGAGTCCTCGAGCACGAGACCCCCGTTTTAGGTCCCTCCAGGAAGACAATGATAATAATCTCAGATCCACGGTGGCGTAATATAGTATCAAACCCGCCTCTACGAAGAATGTTGCATAGCGGACTAAGATTTTTTCCTGTGGTGACGAGAACCAATTGTATACATTCAAAGTTCATAGAGCTGGCTCCATGAAACTTGTTCTTCGTTTACAAGGCCCCATAGCGGACTATATAAATATTTTTTTTCCTGTGGTGACGAGAACCAATTGTATACATTCAAAGTTCGTAGAGCTGGCTCCATGAAACTTGTTTTTCGTTTACAAGGCCCCATAGCGGACTATATAAAGATTTTTCCTGTGGTGACGAGAACCAATTGTATACATTCAAAGTTCATAGAGCTGGCTCCATGAAACTTGTTTTTCGTTAACAAGGGCGGCCCCATAGCGGACTATAAAAATATTTTTTCCTGTGGTGACGAGAACCAATTGTATACATTCAAAGTTCATAGAGCTGGCTCCATGAAACTTGTTTTTCGTTTACAAGGGCGGCCCCATAGCGGACTATATAAATATTTTTTTCCTGTGGTGACGAGAACCAATTGTATACATTCAAAGCTCATAGAGCTGGCTCCATGAAACTTGTTTTTCGTTTACAAGGGCGGCCCCATAGCGGACTATATAAATATTTTTTCCTGTGGTGACGAGAATCAATTGTGTACATTCAAAGTTCATAGAGCTGGCTCCATGAAACTTGTTTTTCGTTTACAAGGGCGGCTCTATAGCCGACTAATATTTTTCCTTTGATGACGTGAACTAACTGTATGTATTCAAAGCGAAATATAAATTTCTTTTGAAGGTGACGTGAACCAATTGTATGTATTCAAATTGCGTGGAGCTGGCTTTATGGAGCTGGTAGGTTGGGAGCAGGGTTGTACTAATAGCTCCATGGAGCTGGCTCCATGGAGCTGGCTCCATGGAGCTATTAGTACAACCCCTTCTCCCACAGTGGCCCTGCCCCTGGACCCCGCCAGGGACATTCGGCGGCCCCCGGACCCCTGTCCGACGCTTTGAAAAAATCCTGGCGAGAAGTCTGTTCGGCCTGAGTCTTCAAGTTAACGTATTGTGTGGTCCCGCTTATGAATATTAATTAGCCTTCGCTTTCCTCTTCGCTGATTGGCTGAACCATTAATTGAATTAACTCTTCCTGCCAGCTAGACAGCCAGCTAGACGCAGGTGCAGATGTCGGCTCTGTGGGGTGAACGTCCGAAAGGTCATGGCATGGAGAACGAAAGAAAACCAATTTCCCCTAAAAAAAGTGCTGTAATTAAGCCTTTTCAATTAACTCTCCGGCTGACGCGTACAGGTGTGGCTCTGTGCGGGGTCAGGGAAGGTCACGTCAGGAGGCCAAAAGAAAACAAATTTCCCCTCAGAAAAGTGCCAAAATTAATCATTTTAAAGTTGTTTATGTCAAAAATTTTACTTGAATCTTGTTACCAAGTATCTAATGCCTATCTATACCAAATTTCAGGTCATTTAATTGTAATACCAGGGTACAGGAGCCAAAAGTGTCATTTTTTGGTCAAAAATTGGCCAAAAATCGCAAAAATAAGCATTTTGTTGTACTGTACACCAAAAGTGTTATTGAATTTATATGAAGGTATTATCAAGGCACATCTGTGTCAAATTTCAGCTCATTCGGTTGCAATACCAAGGTACAGGAGCCAAAAGTGTCTTTTTTTTGGTCAAAAAATCGCAAAAATAAGCATTTTGTTGTACTGTACACCAAAAGTGTTATTGAATTTATATGGGGGCATTATCAAGGCACATCTCTGTCAAATTTCAGCTCATTTGGTTGTAATACCAGGGTACAGGGGCCAAAAGTGTCCTTTTTTGGTCAAAAATTGGTAAAAAAAATCGCAAAAATAAGCATTTTGTTGTACTGTACACCAAAAGTGTTATCGAATTTATATAAGGGCATTATCAAGGCACATCTCTGTCAAATTTCAGCTCATTTGGTTGTAATACCAGTGTACAGGGGCCAAAATATACAGTTTTGGTCTAAAATTGACCAAAAAATCTCAATAAAATCATTTTAGAGGCAGATATGAAAAAACTGAGAAAAAATGATCAAGGTATTGGCCCATTCTACCCCTGTGCCAAATTTCAGGTCATTCGGTCCAGGAACGGCGGAGATGAATCACTTTGAAGATTTGACAGGAGAAAGAAAGAAAGAAGAAGAATCATGACGAATACAATATATTTCACCATACTATGTATGGCTGAAATATAAAAACATACTGTGCTTAACCATGTAGATATGTAGAGAGAGACCATGGTGAGGTATGTGTATCGTAAAACGACAAATCCGGAGTAAGGCAAAAGAGGTAGAATATCCATAGTGCTCACCGTTACAAATCGACTCCCTTATAGATCTTGAGTACATGAAATCCACAAGGAAGTCATAGTCTGGCAGCCTGAATATCCTGCTTGGGTCACCAGCAATAGCCTCTAGAGTAGCTTGACGAATGTTGCTTTCCGGGCCAATTCCAACAACAAACACGGTAATGTCCATTTGACGAATCAGCTGTGCCGGACCGGTGATGTCGTCCTCTGACTCATCATCGGTTATTACGACCAAGAAGTCAAGAGTACTGTTCCGCCTGCCGTTTTCTTCAAGAAAAGAATTGTTGCGCACGTGATCCAGGCCAAGACCAGTAAAGGTATGACCTCTGTCGTAGGGAAAGTCGCGAATCTCATTTAAGAGTTCAACCCTGGTGTAATTTTCGTTGAGCTTAATGTGAGTAACCTGCGCGTCGCGGTTGCTGTACGTGACAACCCCGACCCTTGTGTGGTTTTCTCCGAGTGTAAAATAGTTAACTAAATTCTGGATGAATGTCTTTGCCTCCTCGAAACCACTGGTCCTCCAACTCTCCGAGCTGTCCAGGAGAAAGACAAGATCTACTGCAAAGGGACAGGTATTGGCTGCAAAACAAGCGTCCGGCACACTTGTTTACTATTGGATTAGTAAGGTCACACCAAACAGCGTAAAATGAAAGCATATAGTTCTATATATGCCATCTTTCTTTACTTTTAGAATGCCATTTTTCTCAGAACTGTATGATAGATCTAGTAATGATTGATCGTATAATAATTAACTACTTTTCTTTGATTTATAACTTGCGTGACAAAACAGAGGTCAACAATAAACCTGAATTTTGAAAAATGATCGTCGTTGTTTTACCATTGATAACTACGCACCACATTCCAGCTTCGAACACAGCAAACAAGAATCATCTGACATCGTACTGTATGTAAATCAGACTTAATTTTGTGTCAGTGATATATTTCAATAACATACTCACATAGAGGAGGTGGGATCCCTTGGTCGACACCTTTGAAAAAGATATTCAAGTACATCTCGTAAGTTTGTGAAAGACAATAACAAAACACATGTACAATATATACAAATGTACCGATTTATCTCGCTTGTTCCTACAGTGGACGGCTGTTTGACAGTTTCTGGCCACATTTACTTTGTTTATAATACCGTCAAATGTATTAACATCTTTAACAATGCCAATTATAATCTTTGGCATTGATCTTATAGTCAAGTGCAAACTTAATTGTGTATCATAGCTGACAAAATACGTCTTGTCTCCAGACTAACACTTACATAACTCATTTGCATATCAATTTATAGGTAGGATATAAAACTTGCAAACAGCTTTCCTTAGTGTCACTGACGAAAGACAGTGGATGCTGTGTAGAACGTCGGTCTGTTTTACAAAATTACATCCATTTGCCTGAGAAGCTGCTTTTTGGAGTAAGTAATATACATCAATTTACCGACCTGATGAAACTATAGTATATATTTGGATGCAATTTTGTTGTTGAATAAAACTACATTATACCTTCCCGGTCCAAAGATTTAAACGGAAAAGTTTTGTATGATGAGGTCAAAGTCTCGCTGTCAATTATCATTAAGAATCCATTATGTATGTAGTAGCTATAGGTGAGGTGTAACGGAATGTTAATAGAAACTGAAACATGTCCTATCAAACATGAATATGAAATTACAATATAAAATAATGACTTTTGCAAAGTAGGCTTTGTATGTTTTACATCACGCGATCTTTGGAGTCAGGCACCTGTCCAATTTAAAGAAGTGTTAAGTTAACATACAAGTCGGCGGACTCGCACTCCAGGCACCGCTCATAAGACAGGTAAGTCTGGTTTGGCCGAACAGGTAGTACCCGGTGTTACAGGTGAAGGTGACCTGATCCTGGTACTGACGTCGATTTGTAGAACTCAGCGCACCGTTCGCTGGTGCCGTCAGGAAAGGGCATTGTACAACTGGAAATGTAAAATACAAACAAGCGTTCGTAGAACTCAACCTCCGTGAAATGGGTGAGGCTGTGGTGGGTTGAGCGTGTTTTTATAGGCATCTCAGGGGTAGCCTAACAGTATATGATACGTCCGATTGACCAAAATTCTACAGGAATTTTTCCGCGCCTATGTAGTTGCATCATCCCTTTGGAGTGGAATAATTTGGGGTGAAAGATTGTCATGGTATTTGGAATGCAGATAGTTTTTGTCATGGACTGTGAGCGAGAAGGTGAGATAGCTCTGGAGATGCCTTACATCATCAAATTTTATCATACAAATCAGGGGCTAATTTGCATAAATGATGAGGACAGTTTATAAGCCTACTTCATTTCATAATAGCAGATGCTTAAAGATAAGACACATGCAACTAACAAAGAAAGAAATATTAGCCAAACTGAGTAGTGTACTAGTATGTCAGATTTGTAAAAATTCCCGGAATTTACAGCAAGTCTTCCGCACATGTGCAGCTGCATCATCCCTTTGGAGGGTAATAACACGGGAAGGGTTGACGGATCGTCATGCTTTTTGATCTCTAGATAACTTGGGGGATGCCTTCTATAATCAAGTTCTATTAATGCAAATAAGGGGTTAGTTTGTACAACTAATTAATCCGCAGCATTTCATAACTGGACAGTCAAACGTATTACATTTGTAACTGAAAAAAGATATTTATAGCTATTTATAGATATTAAATATGCAAATTGCTACCTAGCTCGGCAATGTAGTACATTATATACTTCCAATATGTATAATGTACTATAGAGATGAAACATGTCAATATTTACGACTTGATACATTGCATGGATGTTTCCACAAAGTAATATAGTTTTTTTGTACAACCCCTTTACGTATATAACTATTGTATTATGCAAATTACCTCCTAATTTGCATAACAAGCATACATTTATGTACATCACTATGTTAGCTATCTGCGTACCTACAGTCATCAACCCTTGGCCTTGCTTGCATTATTCGTTCTCAAAACCTAACACAAAAATTATTTTCATCGCCCCTGGGAAACTCCTAGGGGGCCAAAACACAACACAACTTACTATGATTTTACACAGCTACCTACCACTTAAAAATCCTCACCCTAGCAAGTCCCGAACCAAAAATATCAAAACCTAAAGTTCTGCTACAGTACTATAACACACCGCTAGAGCGCCCTGCCGTAACGCAATTCCTGCCATTCCTTTGTCATGTCTAATCCTACCTACATACCAAATATCAAAACAATCCATTCATACGTTCTCTAGTTATCATGCTGACAAACGTCCCCCTGACATATAAACAGCAGTGAAAACAAACCCTCCATTTCACGGAGGGAATGACTTCATGGTGATAAGAGAGAAAACATTCAAACGTTTTAAATGTCTGACACATCTTATCTAATCTTCTGTATTAAAGACAATAAATAATAACATGCTTAAAGGGGAATCGTGGGAATATCGTGCTTAAAGGGGAATCTTTAAATGTGATCGTGGGGCCAAGGCCCATGATCCAGAGGTTCTGCTGATCCCCTTGGGAAAGCAATTTTACACGGCTTTCCTTACTTAACTCAGGTGAAAATGAATACCAAGGTTTGGTTAGAACCGTCCCTTGGATAGGCCGTTCAATAGAAGTCCCGTGTTTGAGGAGAGCACCACCCGAGCAAATCAAAGAACCCACCAGATTAATGGAAAGGGGTAGGTGTCCTTCCCGGCGCAAGTAGCTCAAAACCTAGTTCTATTTCCGCACCGTTCTAGGGCAATTACTGTCATATTGAGGTCACCTGATGCATGAGCTAGTCCCGAATGACAGCCACTCCGAATGGCAGCTACTCCAGACCCTTGCGATTTAGCCCAACCTAGTACCTATCTTAAGCTTGTCGCAATTCAGCCTCTGGCTACGAGTAGAGAGTACTCGGCCTAGCCAATACCAATAACAAGAACAATCCAGACGAACCTGAACAGAAGGTACCGTTCCCGACGAATCCTACGTTACATGTGCACGTAAAGGTGCTCCCCAGCAGTCGGCAGGTAGCGTCACCGTGACATGGAGATGGGGCACACAGGTTACTGGCTGTAAAGACATATTGACTGTGATTGTTATGAATCTCAAGATTTCGGCGACGCTTCAGGGGCTAGGGTATAGTGTGCGTCCGTTTGGCAAGAATTCCCATTTTTTTTTATTTTAAAGACGACTATTCCACGTTTGTCATACGATTTGTTAAAATTGAATGCAAACACAAGGAAGGTGTTTGATGTTGTTCCTTCAAATCTTGATATTCATGAAGAAAGAAGCGCGAAAAATTTATTTTCTAATATCTGACCTTGGATAAGACAACAAATCGTAACCATATAACGCCCTTCTCTTAAAAAAAATAGAAGCAAAGAAAAAAATACTGTGCTCAACCGTGTATATGTAAACATATATATATATATATATATATATATATATATATATATATTCCAGAAAAGAATTGTTGCGCACGTGATCCAACCCATGGCTAGTAAAGAAATTTCCTCTGTCATAGGGAATGTCGCGAATTTCACTTAAGAGCTCAAGATGTTCGACCTGTAAACCAGACGTTCTGGGTTCGAATCAGTTGATGTCCCCTTGGGAAAGGCACTTCACACGGCTTTCCACACTTACCTCAGGTAAAAATGAATACCTAGCTTTGGTAGGACACGGTCCCTTGGTTAGGACGTTAATGGAGGTCCCGTGTTTGAGGAGAGCGACAGCTCGAGTACATTAAAGAACCCACGAGATTAATCGAAAAGGGTATAGGTGACCTTTCCGGCTCATGTAGTTCAAAACCTACATTTATGTAGCGTTCTATGGCAATTACTGTCGTATTGAGATCACCTGAGTTGGTCCCGAATGACAGCCGCTCCAGACCCTTGTGGCTGTCGTATTGACCCTGAGTTAGCGCAAAATGGCAGCTGCTCCAGACCCTTAGCCCTGCCTAGCGCCTATTGTAAGCTCCTCGCAATTTAGCCCCAGGCTACGAGGAGACAGTAGTCGGCCTAACCAATAACAATAACAATCTAGACGAACCTGAACAGAAGGTGCCGTTCCCGACGACGTGGAATAGTTGTCTTCAATTCAAAAATTAGGATTCACAACATTAACAGTCAATATGTCAGGTAACTGGCTGTTAAGACGGCGGTTTGTCAAACGATTTGTTAGAATTGAATGACAACATAGGGAAAGTATTTGATTATGTTCCTTTCAATTCTTGTAGATATTGATGAAGAAAAAAGCGGCGCGAAAAGTGCCTTTGCTAATATTTGCCCCTATACATGTATTAGACAACAAATACACATGGTAACCATAACGCGCATCTTTTTTGTTTTTCAAAAAAGGAAAAACAAACATATTGTGCTCAACCGTGTAGATATAAAAAAAGACCACGGTGAGGTATGTGTATCCTAAAACGACAAATCCGGATTAGGGCAAATTAAAGAGGTACAGTATGCCTAGTACTCACCGTTACAAATCGACTCCCTTATAAATGCGGAGTGCTCGTCATCCACAAGGGAATCATGGTCTGTCAGCCTGAACACCCTGCTTGGGTCACCAGCAATAGCCTCTAGAGTAGCTTGATGAATAAAGCTTTCCTCGCCAATACCCACAGCGTACACGGTGATGCCCATCTGATGTATCAGCTGTGACGGACGGGTCACGTCGTCCTCTGAGTTATCATCGGTTATTACGACCAAGAAATCAAGTATATTGTTCCGTCCACCGTGTTCTTCCTGAAAAGAATTGTTGCGCACGTGATCCAACCCAAGACCAGTAAAGGTATGGCCTCTGTCGTAAGGAATGTCGCGAATCTCATTCAAGAGCTCAACTCTGGTGTAATTTTCATTGAGCTTCACTCGTGTAATCTGCGCCTCAGCGTTGCTGTAAGTGACAACACCGACCCTTGTGTCGTTTTCTCCGAGTGTGAAATAGTTAACTACATTCTGGATGAAGGTCTTTGCATCCTCGAAACCGCTCGTCCTGAAACTCTCCGAGCTGTCCAGGAGGAAGACAAGGTCTACTGCATAAGGACAAGTATCGACTGCAAAACAAAAGTCCGACACACTATTAGATTAGTATTATGGTCACACGAAAAAGCGAAAGCGGATAATTTTATACTTGGCGATTTTCTGTGGCTTTAAAAGGCCATTTCTTTCATGAGCAGGACTGGAGGATAGATCTAGTAATGATTGATTGTGTGATAAATGAATTTCTCTGATGGCTTGCTTAACAAAACAGGAGTCAACAGTAGTAGAATTCAGAAGAATTACTCTAAAAACAATAAACCTGTGTTTTGAAAAATAATCGTTTTTGATTTAACATTGATATGGTTCGAAGCTGGAATGTGGCGCGTACTTACACGCATTCCAACTTCGAACACAGCAGGTGGGTTTACACCTGCGTATATTTTCAAGTGCGCATGATTTCCGCATGAAATTTTGTCAATACGCGGCCGAACGCCCAACATTTGGATTTTTTTTGAATAAATTAAATTGTACGTCGAGCCCATCTGGCGTTTGAATTACGACTTCAGCGTTTTCATTTCGCATGAGATGCGTATGATTGCAACTGAAATGCGCAACAAAATTTTCCGTACTGCGAATAGATTCGTATGGGGTACGTATGTTGGGCGTTTTCCGGACGCACACAACGTCTACCGACCGCATGCCTGACGCACCTGGTGCTAACTGCATTCCAAACGCATTTCAGGTGTGTCAGAGGAACAGTTTCTGTTACATATACTTTTGTTTGCGAGCATTGCCAATAGAGTATTTTTGTTAGAGGAACCCTTTGTACTACGTATGCTTTTGTTTACAGGCAGTGCAAGTAGAACATTGACAAGTAAACAGTGAAGAGTTTTTCTTATTAATTTGCGAAGCAGTGAAGCAGTGACACTGTGCTTTTACAGTAATGTGGGCCATCATTTACCTTAAGAAATTATGTGCACTGTTAAGATTGTGTTTGTTTTCACTTTGTCCTTAATGATTTCCCCTATTATCTTAGCATTTCAACGACTATAAAAATCACACTCATACACACCACAAAACGTATTCAAGATCTTTATCAAACACGTAAATTAAACAATTATGAAACCTTACGCCCTCTTTCAAAGTTGTAATATGGCTCTATATTGCACCTTTATATCATGTGGTTCTACACACAAAAAGTGCCATTATCAGCAAATTAAGTCAAATATCTTTACACAAAATGGCACGTGTGTCACACAAATTGACCCAGTGCTTGAGCAGGTTCCTCTACATCTTCCCGTCCCTGGAGGCTCTGTTGGGACCAGTGTCCTGCATTCATGGTGTCCTGCAAGTTGTGACCATCTCTCCATGCCCCCGGTACAAATTCGTCGGTCCTGGCCTGGATCTGACATCATAAACCGGAAGATTCCAAAAAATCTCTATCGACCAGAGGATTTGTCCATTCTGTCCAGAGCTAATAGAAGACGAATAGCACTTTATGGTTGTATGTCCCAAATATTCCGATATACGCAATTCTCTATACAGAAGGCTGTCATTTTGTACACAAGGATTTATCCAAATGGACCTGAAGTGCAAATTCAAATACATAATGACATGTGACAATCCCTGCATGGCAGATATACAGGTAGGAAAATATATCAAAGAAGGTTTAGACATTAGAAATTCCCCAAATGATTGTAAAAGCCTCCAATGACTGTAAGAAACTTATCCCATACTACAACTCCTGTATTAGTTAGATAAGCCTTAAGTTAAGTTATAGCACTGTAGTTATGTAGATGCCATGCTTTGTACCTCGTACAATTGTTGTGCAATAAAGTTATATACATCTTGAGATGATTTTTTTTGTCTGGAGTCAGATGCACCTTCGTATTTATTCCAAATCTGGAGTGTGCGTCGATCACGCTATCAGTACGCGTAGTATGCGCAAAGCGATCGCAGAACGCACGGTACTAAATCGTGATTTATGTGTGCATTCGTTATACGGTCGCTCATGGTGCGTTGTGTCTGCGCTGTAAGAACGCTATGTACTCGCAATACCGCGATTTCCGCGTATTACTGCGTATAAAGCGCAAACATGTAGCGTCTTCATAGAGGTGCGACTTGTGCGTGCGGCCGCGTATTGAAGAAATCATACCGCATGAGTTCCTGGAGTGTGCGTCGATCACGCTATCAGTACGCGTAGTATGCGCAAAGCGATCGCAGAACGCACGGTACTAAATCGTGATTTATGTGTGCATTCGTTATACGGTCGCTCATGGTGCGTTGTGTCTGCGCTGTAAGAACGCTATGTACTCGCAATACCGCGATTTCCGCGTATTACTGCGTATAAAGCGCAAACATGTAGCGTCTTCATAGAGGTGCGACTTGTGCGTGCGGCCGCGTATTGAAGAAATCATGCCGCATGAGTTCCGTTTTGACATTTTTCGACATTTTGACTGATTTCTTCAATACGCGGCCGCACGCACAAGTCGCACCTCTATCGCATCTGAATCGTCTTTAGAAAGTTTCACGTACGCAGGCAAACAAAAATATACGCCCAGTTCGCCTGATAGTTTTGGACATGCACAAAACTATCATTCGTACGCAGTTTGGTGCCCAAAACGTTATGGATGCGCAATACAGTGGTCCCACGTCGGTCGATTGCGCTATGAAGACGCTACATGTTTGCGCTTTATACGCAGTAATACGCGGAAATCGCGGTATTGCGAGTACATAGCGTTCTTACAGCGCAGACACAACGCACCATGAGCGACCGTATAACGAATGCACACATAAATCACGATTTAGTACCGTGCGTTCTGCGATCGCTTTGCGCATACTACGCGTACTGATAGCGTGATCGACGCACACTCCAGATTTGGAATAAATACGAAGGTGCATCTGACTCCAGACAAAAAAAATCATCTCAAGATGTATATAACTTTATTGCACAACAATTGTACGAGGTACAAAGTATGGCATCTACATAACTACAGTGCTATAACTTAACTTAAGGCTTATCTAACTAATACAGGAGCTGTAGTATGGGATAAGTTTCTTACAATCATTGGAGGCTTTTACAATCATTTGGGGAATTTCTAATGTCTAAATCTTCTTTGATATATTTTCCTACCTGTATATCTGCCATGCAGGGATTGTCACATGTCATTATGTATTTGAATTTGCACTTCAGGTCCATTTGGATAAATCCTTGTGTACAAAATGACAGCCTTCTGTATAGAGAATTGCGTATATCGGAATATTTGGGCCATACAACCATAAAGTGATATTCGTCTTCTATTAGCTCTGGACAGAATGGACAAATCCTCTGGTCGATAGGGATTTTTTTGGAATCTTCCGGTTTATGATGTCAGATCCAGGCCAGGACCGACGAATTTGTACCGGGGGCATGGAGAGATGGTCACAACTTGCAGGACACAATGAATGCAGGACACTGGTCCCAACAGAGCCTCCAGGGACGGGAAGATGTAGAGGAACCTGCTCGAGCACTGGGTCAATTTGTGTGACACACGTGCCATTTTGTGTAACAGATATTTGACTTAATTTGCTGATAAAGGCACTTTTTTGTGTGTAGAACCACACGATATAAAGGTGCAATATAGAGCCATATTACAACTTTGAAAGAGGGCGTAAGGTTTCATAATTGTTTGATTTACGTGTTTGATAAAGATCTTGATTACGTTTTGTGGTGTGTATGGGTGTGATTTTTATAGTAGTTGAAATACTAAGATGATAGGGGAAATCATTAAGGATAAAGTGAAAACAAACACAATCTTAACAGTGCACATAACTTCTTAAGGTAAATGATGGCCCACATTACTGTAAAAGCACAGTGTCACTGCTTCACTGCTTCGAAAATGAATAAAAAAAACCTCTTCACTGTTTACTTGTCAATGTTCTACTTGCACTGCCTGTAAACAAAAGCATACGTAGTAAAAAGGGTTCCTCTAACAAAAATACTCTATTGGCAATGCTCGCAAACAAAAGTATATGTAACAGAAACTGTTCCTCTGACACACCTGAAATGCGTTTAGAATGCAGTTAGCACCAGGTGCGTCAGGCATGCGGTCGGTAGACGTTGTGTGCGTCCGGAAAACGCCCAACATACGTACCCCATACGAATCTATTCGCAGTACGGAAAATTTTGTTGCGCATTTCAGTTGCAATCATACGCATCTCATGCGAAATGAAAACGCTGAAGTCGTAATTCAAACGCCAGATGGGCTCGACGTACAATTTAATTTATTCCAAAAAAAATCCAAATGTTGGGCGTTCGGCCGCGTATTGACAAAATTTCATGCGGAACTCACGCGCACTTGAAAATATATGCAGGTGTAAACCCACCTATACAAGAATCATCTGACATAGCACTGTATGTAAAGGTGGGGTCACACCTGCGTATATTTTCAAGTGCGTTCTATTTCCGCATGAAATTCTGTCAATACGCAGCCGTACGCCCAACATTTTTTTGGTATTAATTCTACGTCACGCCCATCTGGCGCATGAATTACGGCTTCAGCGTGTCCTTTCCGCATGAGATGCGCAGGATTTGCATAGCACAATTTTCTTTGCCGCGAATAGCTGCATTTGAGTTGCGTTTGCTTATCGCATTCCGGACGCACACAACGTCTGCCCAACGCATGCCTGACGCACCTGGCGTTAATTGCATTCCAAGCGTTTTTCAGTCACCGCACTACCAACAGCAGTCACCACAGTACCAGCAGCAGCAGTTGTCTGAGCGTGGTAGCACAAGCAATCTCTCCGGTATATCTAACATGACTGTAAGCGGCATATTGCCGTCACCATTGAACCCTGATACACCCACTTCCAGCAGTGTTCTGAACACACTCCAAGCACCAACAAGTGATGATAAGTAGAACATTTGTGTCAGAGGAACAGTTTCTCTGTTACGTATAATTTTGTTTGCGAGCATTGCCCATGAAACATTTAGTATCAGAGGAACACTTCGTACTACGCATCCTTTTGTTTTCGAGCAGTGCAAGGGGAACATTGATGAGCAAACAGTATACTTTTGTTTGCGATCATTGCCAATTGAACTTTTTGTGTCAAAGGAACAATTTGTACTACGTATACTTTTGTTTACAATCAGTGCAAGTAGAACATTAATGAGCAAACAGTGAAGAGGTTTTTCTTATTTATTTGTGAAGCAGTGATGCTGTACTTAATGTGGGCCATCGTTTACATTAAAAGTTATATGCACTGTTAAGATTGTGTTTGTTTTCACTTTGTCCTTAAATGATTCCCTATATCATCTTGGTTAAATCAAATACCCGAAGGTAATGGATCTGCCATCTTGAGATCTGCGCTGCAACTGTGCTGTAAGTACGCCATGTAGTCACAATGCCGCGATATCATCGTATTATTGCGTATAAAGCGCAAATGTAAAGCGTCTTCATACCGCACTCGACCGACGTGGGACCGATGCACTGCGTAGTCATAATGTCTTGGCCAACTAACTGCGTACGAACGATAGTTTTGTGCATGTCCAAAACTATCGGGCGTACTGGGCGTATATTTTCGTTTGCCTGCGTACTTGAAACTTTCTCAATACGGTTCAGATGCGTTTGAGGTGCGTCTTGTGCGTGCGGCCGCGTATGGAAGAAATTAGCCAAAATGTCATGCGGCTTGAATAATATACGCAGGTGTGACCCCACCTTAAAGGTGGAATCACACCTGCGTATATTTTCAAGCCGCATGAGTTCCGTTTTGACATATTTTTACATTTTGACTAATTTCTTCCATACGCGTTATGAATACGCAATACAGTGGTCCCACGCTGGTCGAGTGCGGTATGAAAAGGCTATATGTTTGCGCTTTATACGCAGTCAATACGCGGATATTGCGGTATTGTGAGTACATAGCGTACACAAAGCGCAGACCATGAGCGACCGTATAACGAATACTCACATAGATCACGATTAAGTACCGTGCTTTCTGCGATCGGGTTGCGCATACTACGCGTGATAGCGTGATCGACGCACGCTCCAGATTTGGAATAAATACAAAGGTGCTAGGATGGGACTAGGTGAGGTGAGGTGAGGTGACAAAGGTGCATCTGAGTCCAGACAAAACAGATCATCTGAAGATGGCAGATCCAGGCCAGGACCGACGAATTTGTACCGGAGGCATGGAGAGATGGTCGCAACTTGCAGGACACCGTCAATGTGACTGGTCCCAACAGATCTCGAGCCTCCAGGGAAAGGGAAGATGCAAAGGAACCTGCTGAAGCACTGGGTCAATTTGTGTAGCACACGTGTCATTTTGTGTAACAGATATTTGACTTTATTTGCTGATAATACTACTTTTTGTGTGTAGAACCACATGATATAAAGGCGCAAAATAGAGACATGTTACAACTTTGAAAGAGGGCGTTAGGTTTCATAATTGTTTAATTTACGCGTTTGATAAACATCTTAAATACGTTTTGTGGTGTGTATGAGTGTGATTTTTACAGTAGTTGAAATACTAAGATGATAAAGGGAATCATTCAGGACAAAGTGAAAACAAACACAATCTTAACAGTGCACATAATTTCTTAAGGTAAATGATGGCCCACATTACTGTAAAAGTACAGTGTCACTGCTTCGCAAATAAATAAAAAACTAACCTCTTCACTGTTTACTTATCAATGTTCTACTTGCACTGCCTGTTAACGTAGTACAAAGTGTTCCTCTAACAAAAATGCTCTATTGGCAAACAATCTTGGCCACCTCTCTACCAAGTGGCGTCGTACAAATCGCGCTCAATCTCGAGAACACTTCTGCAAATTCGGGTGAGAAGCGGCTTGGATCATGGACGGCTCGAGTGGCTATATGGACTATTGCGCAATTCTGGCGATAGCTGTTACCGCTCTCTCCAAACCGCTTCTCACCCGACTTTGAAGTCGTCATTCAAGGACTGAAGTGCTGGAAAAAGTCGGTTCTTCTTTTTCTATTCTCCACTATACAGTGTAGTGCTGGCTGTAGGTTTAGGTTACTGGCAGACCATTGTGCAGTACCGGCAAGGGATAGTACATTTCTGCTGGCTGTAGTTTTATGTTACAGGTGGGCTAGGTGCCAGGGTTAGTGCGACAGGGAAGTTCCAGTCTATTCCCGATTTGAGCTGTATCGATGTTCACCTCAATCGTCGCCATGACAAGTCGTGAAATGAGAATACAGGAGAGTCGAGAACTGAAGCTAAAATAACTGAGTTTGGGAGGGTGTACCGACGTGTTGGAAATTTTGAGTAGTCAAACGTACGAAAAGTCAAGTCAAAATTGTTCCAACCAGTGGTGGAATATGGAGTAAAAGACTTACCAATGAAAGCGGTCAGTTAAATGTTTAATAGGTCTCAAAGTTCTATTGTTTCTCAAATAGTAAGTACATATTCCAGTAACTGTATACGAGCGTAAAGCCGCAAGACATTCACGAGTAAGTCCAGTAACAATATCGTGAATCAGTAATAGACTGTGAATATGATGCGAGTTTTGGCGGGGTTCAATTCCATTAACCACTTGGTAGACCATAAATGATTTTTCCAGATCCGAGTTAAGTGAAAGTGTGGCGTCAATTGGGTTATCAAAAATTTGAAGCAGCAGCAAATAGAAATGGCTTGGAGGCAAGTCCTACGACTATGTCATTGATATAAAGTAAAAAAAAAGTAAGGGGACGATCCCATTTCCTCTCTCTTCTTTGCCTTTTAAGTCCCCGAGCGAAGTCAGGTACCCATTATTTTACTTTTGCGAGGAGCGGAAAGTCGTGTTAAGTTCGGCCGAAGCTCTGCTGTGTGAAAGGGCCATCCTGACGGTTCTCACCTGTTTCGCAGTTGGGGCCCACGAATCCCGTAGTACAGCGGCACTGGTAAGCCTGGCCACCGTTGATGCTGACGCACTGGCCACCGTTCTGGCATGGATTGCTCTGGCACGGGTTTGTCTGGGCAACTGTGAGGAAGGAAGAACGGTTTTATGAGTTAATTTGGTGAACATATTTATTTTTTGCCGGTGTGACAGCGTTCTCGCCCCCCCGTGATCTCGCCCCGCCGGGGGCGAAATCACTAGCGATCTCGCCCCCCCGGGGCGAAATCACTAGCGATCTCGCCCTCCCCGGTTAGTAATCTCGCCCCCCTACCTCGCCCCCCTTTAGCGATTTCGCCCCCCCCAAAAAAAAACGGGTTTACATGATATTTTAGAAGTTGATTGGTATAAATCACACAATGCAGTTTCAGAATGATATAAGTACACGAGTTTGATACATAACTCCATCCATAGTATCAATATTAACGTATGTACATGGCAATAAGATAGTTGAACTTGTTTCAGACAAGGAGGGTTGGGTCCCTTGTATTCCCTTTATTGCATGTACCTGAGTCTCGACATGAGATATATTTCATTGTATTCACCTGTCCTCGAGCAACCTATATATCTCCAATATGAAGTCTCTATTATGAATTGACCACAAAAGAACTATGTCTTGTCTTTATTGATTATGCAAATAAGGTATTCATTAGAATAATGCACATTTTGGCGTATGCACCTGGCCAAGGGGTATCTTCACCTTCAATATGACTGTTTTTCTAGTATTTAGAAACTGGTACGTCATATGCACCTACCCTATGGATATCTTCACCTCCAATATGACTGTTTTTCTAGTATTTAGGAACTGGTGTTTTACCCGTGTTTCTTAAGACTGGTACTTAACCAGTTTTTTGTAGCATTTAGCAACAGGTATATGAACTTGTGCGTAGATAGTGTTTATAATGAGAAACTATTATTCAATTGTGTTTTTCTTAGTGCTTTGGAAATGTTTTCTGCACAAGAAAGAATATACTGTGACAAATTGAAAACATATAGCTGACGTATTCCGTACCATAGACGGTGTCGATTTATACGTTCACAATAGCATTGTTTTCTATGCCACCTCTGCCATGTCAGCTGCAAAAAAAAATGTCCTTTCAATGTAGTGTTTGCACCGAACAAGGTATGACATCTTACGGTAATAAGGTGCCATATAGGTACCAGGTAACCGTGACACCAACTATGTTACTCAAAGGTGCAGTATAGTACCAGGTAGCGCACCTAATATGTAGTAACCAGCTGCTCTTAAGACCCATCCGAGGAATACTAGTAATGTTCTGGGGGGGGGGGCGAAAACGCTAAAGGGGGGCGAAAACGCTAGTGATCTCGCCCCCGGGGGGGGCGAGATCGCTGGGGGGGCGAGATCGCTGTCACACCGGCATGAACTACAGTAAAGAGAGAAGCACTGATACCATTACCAGTAAGGCCCACCTCCCGATATCTGGTACACAGACCGATATTGTTTTGTATGGTTATCATATTCAACTGTCATTTTACATTCACGGATTCAGTACGATCCAAGACATAGCAGCAATACGGAATGGAAAATCGAAAAATTGGCTCCAATAGCTGTCTGTAGTCGACATTTTTCTACATGAGTTCTGATATAGACACTAACCTACACAGACAGTCTGGGCAATCTGCTTGATCTCGGCGCTCAGTGCGTTGAAGTCGGTTAACTCGATCACGTTGTTCTGGTTGCCGGCAGCGATTTCCAAAAGTTCGGTGGCATTGTAGTTGCCCACGCCGATGGCGTAGACACCCACCCCTTGGGAGGCCAGGTCATTAGCAGATGACGTCACAGAATCAGCTGACTTACCGTCAGTCACGACAATCATCACCTGAAAAGGGAGGAAGGTGACCAAGTATTTAACAAAAATCACCTCAAGAATATGTAAATAACATAACAGCGTACATCGCCGCAAGAAGAAGATTGGTTCTAAAACTATTTAGCCAAGTCACGCCAAATCTTTTCGATACTTGTGTCAGGTTCTTTTACGTGCAAAGGTTGGAAGATTGTGGATAATGAATGACGTCGTTCCATCATACGCGGTGTCGCCGGCGCTACGTCAAGTATGATGAATGTTTTTTTATGACCGTACTTTTGGAACACTTCCACCTCTCCATGCTGCATTCAGACGGGCGAACTCCAGAGCGGACCCGGTCTGTGTGCTGCCACCCTGTCGTGAGATGTTGTCAATAGCGGCCAAGGTAGATAGCTTGTCAGCATGGTCACCAAGGTTGAATTCCAAGCTGAAAACCAATATGACAGTTCGAAACTAACTCTTTGCCAGTGTTTCTTTAAAACCTTGCTATGTACTATAGAAATAGTAAACTGTTCTCCAACTAAAAGCAATGGGCTCACTGGAATCTTCGAATAAATCACTCAGTTCTCTTTAATTGTCTGTACACGAGATTTTTGTGACGGCAATAGGTCAAATGCTGTTGGAAATATACATAGAACATCTAAGTGCCTCATATTGCCTCTTCTACAGGTAGCTTTTTATAACATCCGTTTTCTATATCTAGAGAATCGGCGCTGATTTTCATCTTTCAAACGATGACCAGATGACATTTAAAACTCACGTGTTGAAGCCAGAGTACTGCACCACACCAACCCTGGTGGCGCTCGCGCTGATGTCGAAAGGGTTCACCACGTTCTTAGTAAACTGTTTCATCTTATCGAAGTTGGCGTAAGTTACGCTGCCGGATCCGTCCAGCACGAAGAACAAGTCCAGCGGTGCGTTACATATAGGCGCAGGGGTAGTCGGCCCTGGGGTAAACATGAAACGATACCGACATAAAGACGTAATACACTAAGTCGCTCCATAGGTGGTTATTTTTGGTGACGCCTCAGGTGCGAGCCTAATACTAAGTATAGTTTGCGACCGTTTGACAAGGATTTCCAAAATCTCGCAGGCATGTCAGGAATTTTTCTACAGGCGTGTGTAGTTGCATCATCCCTTACCAGGGGAATAACTCGGGAATGGGTTGACAGATATCTTCATGGTATTTGGAGTGTAGATAGCTTCAGAGATAACTTACATAGTTAAATGGAAATCATGCAAATTAGGGGCAAATAAGGGGTAATTTGCAAAAGTGATGAGGACAGTTTATCAATACAATGCAATTCATGTTAGAATGCTAAAAAATATGCCATATGTAACTCAAAAAGAGAGAAATATTAGGCTTACTGTTCAGAATATATCCGATTGGGAAAAATTTCCGAAATTTTACAGCAATTCGTCCGCGCGTGCGCAATTGCACCATCCTTTTGAAAGGGAATAACTCGGGAAGGGGTTAATGAGCACAGTTTATTGAGCTACAGTATTTCATTACTAATAAGGCACTTAAACATGACAAATGTAACTAGAAAAAAGAGAAATATCGATAGACATCAATTATGCAAACTGTTACCTAATTTACATAATTAATGAGAAATCGCTATTAGAGTGTTAAATGAAAAAAGCTCAATTCTTGAGACATTTGGTAACCTTTCATACCTTGAACACATTGTTATTTAGGTAGAGGAGCTCAGCTGATATCTTTTTATGCAAATGAGGACCTAATTTGTATAATTAATGAGAAACATTTATGATGATAGGTCATTCGTCATGATAGATCACGTTTCTTGTTATCAGCAATGCCCTACAAACATCCATCGCGTAAAATGATTTTCATACATAAAGCTAGGCTAAAGGGTCAGGACAAATACAACACGCATACAACAACAATAATTAATACTTATTAACAATAAAACCGTCGCCATGGCAATAGTTTTTATTGCCACACTTATTGCTCTTGAACATTATGAATCAATCAAACACACTAAGAGACCAGGACATAACTTTTGAGCAACCAAAAATATCATATGAAATTACCGGTTTGATATTTGTGCTTTTGAATTTTTGCAAAATTTCACTCGGCGTACCCAAAAGCTCTGTCAACGCCGCGGTCAGGGTTTGAATTAGGAGTTTTCCCACTTTATATTGATTCACAGACACAGATGATAAAATACTGGCTTAGGTTACATAATCTGCCAAATGACAGACTTGTAAAGAAAGTATATAATACTTCTGTTGAGCTACAACAAGACTGGGCTATGCATGTGCAAGATATGTTAAGTAGACATGGTTTCCAAAATGTTTGGCTTAACCCTGCTGTTAATGCCAACCGTGGAAATATTCTTAAGAACCGTCTGCAAGATACGTTTCTCTCTGGTTGGAGACAAGAAATAAGAAGTTTTAACAAACTCAGTACTTATTGTAAAATCAAAAAAAAATAATTCTGTTTCGAGAAATATATCTCATCTGTTCAAAACAAGTTGTTTAGAAATGACCTAACGAAACTAAGGATTAGTGCGCACACCTTACAAATTGAAAAGGGCCGACACTACAACATACCAGCCAATGAGAGACTTTGTCCCACATGCCATAATGACATAGAAAATGAATTTCATTTTAAAATGGATTGTCCGACTTATGCAGAAGACAGTCAAAAAATATTGTATGTAAGTCCGATATTGTACTGCCACATGCTAAGACAGAGAAATTCCATTTGATATTATCATGTCCTGTTCATATATTTGCTTACGTAGGCCAATTTTATTTACAACTCCTTGCAAAAACGAGATAATGCTATATGATATCAAATAGATTGTGTATACTGTTATTTTAGATTAGATTAGTTGCTAGTTATTTGTATTAGTATATAGTTGTTCAGATTGCCAAACATTGTAACTGTTACAATTGTCGCGCAATAAAATTCTTCTTAATGTAAGAAACGTATTCTTGGTTTTAAGAACGTCCATCATAGAAGTAAGAAACCTTTCAAGACATTTAAAATTTTGCTCTTGAAGCAAGAAAATAGTTCTTGTGTAAGAACATCTTTGAAGTGAGAAAACATTTATAGCCAATAAGAATTGTACTTTTGATATAAAAAAGATATTCTGGAAGTAGCCAGGTTAATTCTGTAAGAAATACAAGAAAAAATCTCAAAAATCCAACAAAATGTCTCAAAAATCCAACAAGCAAAAATTGCTTGCCCCATGGACAAGCACGTTTTTTTTCAAAGATTTCTTTGGGACAGAATCATTTTCGTCCAGGAAGATAGATTTACTGTGAGGAGGAAAAAAAGAAAAACAAGAAAAGCAACGTTAAGTATTGGTGTCCTGGCGCCACCAAAGGTAAGATAACAATTCAACTGAACGCAAGCGACGTGTGCATCTCGTGTTAGTGCGCTCCGTTAGTTGGGGTCGTCAACGTTGGACATGGTCTGGCTGTAATCGGCAATGGCCTTTATTTACGACGATCGATTCATGCACAATGAACGACACTTGTTGATTCATAATTTGTCTGTCTAAAGGCCCCCTCTCACTTGACGTGCGGCACGCTTGCGGCATTGCTGCGTTCGTTCACTGCGGTACTGTTTTGTTATTTTCTCCGATTTGTTATAATTCAGATATTGCGCAATACGTAAAAGTGTGACATAGAAGACCACAAAATACACAACAAGTAAGAAAATTCGTTCTTTATCTCTGAAATTCGTTGAGCATCTTCCGAACGCAGCAATGCCGCAAGCGTGCCGCACGTCAAGTGAGAGGGGGCCTTAATATCTTTAGAACCAGTACTATTAAATCAGATACCCGAGTTACAGGTGACCGTAACCTGGTTCGGGTAGGAGTACTGTCCGGGAGGACTGAGCGCTCCGTTAGTTGGGGCCGTCAACGCTGGACATGGTCTTGCTGAAATTGGCAATGACCTTTAATTTCGAAGCTCAATCTATGCACAAAAAACGACGCATGGTGATAATACTATGTCTGCTTAACACATTTCAAACCATTTACTATTGAATCAGATACTCTATGGTAAATATGTCGCTATTCGAAAAAAATCAGGTATATAAACTTAAATTTCCTCTTACGTGTACACGTTAGGACAGTGTTGCTCCATGTTCCATCAGCTTGGCACGTCACAGGAGAGACTCCGTTCAGTTGGTATCCCGAGTTACAGAAGGCCGTAACCTGGTTCGGGTAAAAGTACGGTCCGGGAGGACTCAGCGCTCCGTTAGTTGGGGTCGCCAACGGTGGACATCGTCTGGCTGAAATGGTCAATAACCTTTTGATCTATATGCCTATTGAGTAGTTTTGATTACAGAAAGATCACGCAACTTATTTGCTATTGAAACTGCTCTTCCTATCTGTTAAACTGTCTGTATACCTGAGAAGTTACAATTCAATGGATATTCATTGGGGGTTATATGAACTTGCAACTCATCTTACGTCTGCATGTTGGGACAGGGTTGCTCCATGTTCCGTCAGCTTGGCATGTCGCGGAAGTAGCGCCTGGGTTCTAGTCAAACTTTATGTCGTATAAGTACGAACGTATCGCGCTGTAAACACAGAACTTGGCGACCTGTCCTAAAATATCTTGCACCACGTTTGTGATAATGAATTAAATCCATCAACAATAAATAGTATGCCAGGAATCGCTATCATCCTATGTATACAATGTCTAACTCGTCTTACGTGTGCATGTTGGAACAGGATTGTTCCATGTTCCGTCCGCTTGGCATGTCGTATCAAAAGCGCCGTTCCGTACGTATCCCGTGTTGCAAGTGAACCTGATCACTTCCTGGTAGGAGTTCGTTCCGGTAGCGGGTGTCCGCCTCCCGTTGGTTGGTGTCGTCAACACGGGACACCTGGCTGAAATCGATAAGTGGAAGCCAGTCAATTGCACATCGGATTAACGCACACTTCTGTTCAATGCACGGGATACCGAAATCCCAAAACGGTGCGGTCCAGCTAGATAACTTCGCAGTATTGCACAAGCCGGATAATTGCACCTAATTCACTGGCAAATAGGCCGTGCAATTAAGCGGCTCTACGTATTGAACCTTTAAGGGATCGAAATGGGTATGGTGCTTAGAACAACATTTATGTCGAAAGACTTATACGGTACGTACATCTAGCGAATTTGGAAACTGGACGACCTATTTGCCAGAAAAAAACTTGATTTCCTTATGTTAAGGTGCATAAATTACATTACGTTGATAATACCCAATTAGTTAAAGTTCGCCTTACGTCTGCATATTGGAACTGGGTTGCTCCATGTTCCGTCAGCTTGGCACGTCACGGGAGTGACTCCGTCCAAGTCGTATGCCGCGTTACAGGTGAACGTTATCTGGTTCTGGTAGAAGTTCGATCCGGTAGCGGGTGTCCGAGCTCCGTTAGTTGGGGCCGTCAACGCCGGGCATTGTTTGGCTGAAATGATCAATAACAACTTTTTACGGGGATCTATTGTTTTACTCAAGATGCACCACGCCTAACGTGATTCAAGTCTATTTTGTTTCAATACACGTAGGTCATGAAATCTGTTTGTTATACTTCCTCTGCCACCTGCTTAATGCTTGAATAGTGCAATTCTATGGTAGCCTGAATACCATACTCCGTACTTGCTAACCACGGTTAGTAAGCGAAAGGATTGAGCCAGCGGTCACTACGGAGGATGGTACTCAGGATAATTCGATGGCACGATAGTACAATTGCTACCATATATCAAGGCCGGAAATGGTCTGGTTGAAATGGTTTATTAAGGACTTTAAGACGTGCATATAGACCTCGTAGCAAGTCTGATTATTACGTCGGGCGGTCCAGGGGGTCACGTGGTGAGAGCACGTGGCCCTGGGCGCGCCCAGACGTCAACTTGACCACGCCCCGCCGCCTTTAAGTACTTGGATATAAGGCGCGATACGCTCTAGATAGGCTAGAAGCAGACTCTGAGAGACAGGGACAACGCATCCTCTGCCGCCATACAACCGGTTAGTTAGTATTATCCATCAACAACTTCCGTTCAGGTATTTGTACCTTATATTGTTATAGTAAGTTAGTCTAAACCATCGCAACCATTCTCTTGTGAATCGAGTCATAGTATAAATAAAGATCACATCAATCTGTATACCGAACCTGGTCCTTGACTTAGAATTTTGCTTTAAGAATGTGTCTATTTTGCAAATGTGTCTATTTTAACATTTGATTGACATTTGTAGCATGTATCAATTTTAAACGCTATATAAAGGTACCTTTATAGAACATCAGAAAAAAGGGAAATTTTAAACTTAAACGTTGTAAATATTTCTTTTTTGAAAATAACATAAAAATGCAAATTGAAATCTTTCAAAAAACCTTCAAATCTTGAAAAACTGCTTTGGCCGAAGATGCATCCAGGTTAAATAATTTTTTTAAAAAACGTGACTAAAAGATAAGAAAAGAGCCTAAAAAAATATTCTAAAATCATACCCACAATAATGCACTAATTGTTAAAATCGTATGTTGTTCAACCCACCATTTGGTAGAGTGCAGTTGTCCTCAGGCAGTTGTAGGCAGAACGAAGCATACCGTATAGCACCGACGGCCTGAGCTCGTTCCCCACATGCAGCATCAATCTCAAGGCAAAAGGAGCGGCATGGAAGTCTGTGGAAACGAACAGTTGAGGCGACATTTATTCTTTATTGTAGAAAGATTGCTAAACTTTCCTTCCAACACTGTAATAACTGTAGGGACTTACGGTCTTACCCCTAAATTTTCTGTCAATATTCGTCGACCTTGTTCACCGAATGACCCTTTCTATCTCAAGCAGTGGCGTCAGGAAGATTTCACTTTTGCAGGAGGGGGTCATAAGTATCAGGAAGTCTATGTCGCCCCCCGGTGGCCGGTGATCTCTGACGTGCAAAGTGTAAGTCCCTACAGTTATTAAAGCATTGGAAGGAAAGTTTAACAATTTTGCTATAATGTATTGTACCAACACAGATGAACTTTCATGCTAAGTTAATTCCTTATTGTCAAAATGATGTTTTTACATCCGTAGGAATAACTACTGTGGGAGATGAGACGGTGGGCGCCATAGACTTCCTTCAACCTATGATCCACTGCTTACTGAGTCACGTGTTCTATCTGTGACGTCACAGCAGCTGTGGATTGTGGATTCCTTGACAAAGACTGGTGCTGTTCAGTCGAAAATTTGGGTGAGTCCAATTTTTGTGTTGGATATTACAGTTCAACTAGTTCAATAATGACTTCTACCAACACGGATGAACTTTCATGTTAAGAATCCAACTATTGTTGTTATATATACCTTGCCATGCATTTGATAAGTTAGATTGAATTCGATGTCCTTATCTGTATATACTCTTCTTAGATTTCAAAGCTCTTTTTACATTTCACAAGCTTACAACTTATCCTATAGCTAATTCTCAGCGTCCCAAGATACTCACATTTGCCCTCCAGACGTGCATTGGGGAAAGAAAAACGAACACAAGAAGAAATTCAAATCCGGGTGACAGTCACTGATGTTATCGTATGGTGAGAACGTTGAATTGGCAATCCCAATGGCGATCTCTTGATTTGTCCACTGGAAAAGGTTCGGGAAGGATGTTTGGGAGTACGACAGGCCCATGCAACTGTTGTACCGGATAGGTTCGCATTCTAAATATAGAAAAAAATAGATATTGATGAACTTTCAGAAGGTAATCGATGCATGTATGTAATCAATACAGTAATAACACAATAAATCTCCAAACGGAAGGGTGCCAGAATTAGGTACAGGTCTCCCTTTTATGGCAGTTAAGTGTAAGATTATAAATTACTGCTAAATCAAATAATATATCCAGAAGAAATGTTGGTTCGATCGACAGTCGATGAATTTAGCAAAAGTAACGTAACGGAATAAACATTCAACTGCTGAATTCTTTGATCAATTACAACGGTATGGCTCTAAAATACTTACCTGTTGGTTTTTCGACAAGAGAGCATGTCGGATCGCCGTCCTGGTCAGGAAATACGTCGCATGAAAAAGGTAACCCCAGCCCAACCGGAGAGCACGTCGTGTTTATTTCCTCGCAGACATTCCTGCACAACTGTATCTGCGGACATTAACGTACACCATGATTACATGTAACAGTAGCTATTAGGGGTGAGAAATAATTCAGGTCCAGAGGATCAGTTTCAGGTCAAGACCTGAACCTGGACATAACTGTCTTTGAAAACATGTGAATTGGCGGCACTCAAAACAATGGTCCATGTCACTGCAAAAGAATCTGTTTGGCGGAGTGTTTGACACCCACAGGCTTTAAAAAACTCTATCTTTATTTAGCTCCGTTTTTTGGACCGGCCCAACAAGAATAACAAGTTAATAATATGTATCGGCGCAATGTTCCGGTCCACAACCCACTGAAAGCTGTGCATATAGAAGAAAAAATGAAGAAAGAAAAACTCTTACCTGGGTGTCATTCTCACATTCAGGCACGAACATTCTACAAAAAGCTGTGTAGATGTGTGGATAGCAACTTGATTGAATGTTTTGTTGGATCGGTTCTAAGAGATTGTACTCTTGAGAGTTTATCATCTCCTGGAACGACCGATGTCCAAAGGAGTTCGGAAATGATGTAGTATTGTAGCCGGTAAGATCTTTGCATATGGCCAAGGCTTGTGGAAAGGGTTCACATACGCCTGTAGAAGGGGCAAATGTTAGCCAAGTTAAACACGAGGGTCGATGTGAACCATCTTCATCATAACAAATAATTATAGCATTGTAAGACCAGCTGATCTGGCTTTCTGGAAGCATGTGGCGTGTTTCAAGAAAGAAGAACGCTTTGAATTAAAAAAATCTATTCCCAGCTAGCAAATTGAATGATGTAGTGCTTTATGCAATAGACGAGCGTCAGCTAAAAGGAGTTCATAAACCAAAAAGCTAATAAGTCGCTTTGAATATCCAAGAGCGAACGTATCTCAAGGGGTTCGTTGTACATTCGTAACAACTCTATTCCCAAATATTTTATAATTTACTGTGCAACGGTCTATTTTTGAATGAAGAACAGTTTGAAATTCGACAAGTGTGTCTCTAAGAATAATACTAGCATATCCAACAGCTGCGCCTGAAGAAAACTTTTTCGTATTTCAATGATTATACTTAAAGATCGAAATACTTGTGGACTTAATCGACAGAATACAAGTAAGACTTAAAGCCGTGGCTATAATGACTTTCAGTTTATATTTTTTTACTATTATCCTGACTGTTATAAATTTTACATGGGTATTAGTTTGTAAATCATTGTTTGGGTACTGCATTATTTATTTGTGACGCGGGGCACCCCTGCCGAAGAAAAGTATTAAAAATATATCCAAACAAACTGAATATCAAACTTTACTTTATGGACTAATTTCCATTCATTTGCATGATTCTGCATGGATACAATGTTTCAATAATCAAGTACTCACGTTGAGGAGTTGTGATCGTCGTCTGGGAGACACCTGTAATAAGAGCACTTTCTTATTATGTAACGCTCGGTAACATCATAAGTATTAGTTATTACATTAACATGTAGAAGAGTTATAGAAAAAAATGCTAACACTTAAGGGCAAGTGTCTGTAAGGGTCAAATAATGGTGGCACCGGTCAAAAATAGATTTGGCTCCTTTTTTGCACAGAGATAGTACTTGGTACACAACCCCTCAAAATAGCTTTCTTTCTTCTCAGAACCCCTCGTTGCCATGGCAACAGGCCAAAGAAGTTTTGGGGCCATTTTTCCGGATTTTGGCATGTCAAAAACATGAAAATTGGCCAACTTTAGGGCCCTATCACTGAACAATGATTTAACTAAACAACAAAAACAGAATATGCTAATCAGAGCAATGCCTAAACTTTTATAAAAAAAGCAGTAAAGTTAATCTCCTGTAAACTCTAAGGTATTGGGCAGCCTGAATACAATACACTGTTTTCAGGTTGTCAAAAATCTGAGATTTTGGCCAACTTCAAAGCACTGAAATTCCATAAGTATAAAATATTTTCGCTTGCATTTTACCACAAATAATATCCCATTATAGAGCTATCAGAGGAATGCTAGCAAAGTTTGGGTTCGCAAAGGTTTTGTTGCTACACAATCGGCCGTTGAAGTGGGTCAATTTTTATGATTTTGATAAAATGTCATCTTGTGCTCTCTTTAAACTATCATAGGTTCCAAACCAAACTTGCGCGCTCTGCAATTGAAATTCACATGGATTATAAACCATTATATTGTCTATCAAACGCATGTTTGTAAAGTTCGGGTTCTTGTTTCATTGCTACGCAATTGTCCTTTAAAGTGGGTCAATTTTCATGATTTTGATAAAATACATCAGTGTGCACCATCTTCGAACTACTATAAGTCACAAGCCAAAATTCTTCTGTAACTAGAATATACATGAAATGTAAACCAAGATATTGTTTCTCAAGGTCATGCTGCTTGTAAATTTTGGGTTCTTGTTTTGTTGCTACGCAATTGTCCGTTAAAGTGGGTCAATTTTCATGATTTTGATGATATGTCATTTTGTGCTCTCTTTGAACTGTCATAAGTTCCAAAGTGAATTTGTTCTGAAATTGAAATTAACATGGAATACAAACGAATATATTGTCTATCAAATGCATGTTTGGAAAGTTCGAGTTCTGGTATTCTAACAGTGAATGTACATGTCCCTGAAAGTAGGTCGTATTCCACAAATCATGTTGACAACAGTGATACACATGTCACATTCTTTGTTTTTATAGAACCGATGTAGCAATGTGCTATCACCATGAAGAAAATAATTTGTAGGGATTACATTCTACACAAAGTCATATTTATGTTTAATGTCAGATTAATCCACTCTGAACTTTCTGAAGTTGGGCAAAATTTCAGATTTTTTACAACCTGAAAACAGTGTATTGTATTCAGGCTGCCCAATACCTTAGAGTTTACAGGAGATTAACTTTACTGCTTTTTTATAGAAGTTTAGGCATTGCTCTGATTAGCATATTCTGTTTTTGTTGTTTAGTTAAAGCATCGTTTAGTGATATTGCCCTAAAGTTGGCCAATTTTCATGTTTTCAACGTGCCAAAATCCGGAAAATGGCCCCAAAACTTCTTTGGCCTGTTACCATGGCAACGAGGGGTTCTGAGAAGAAAGAAAGCTATTTTGAGGGGTTGTGTACCAAGTACTATCTCTGTGCAAAAAAGGAGCCAAATCTATTTTTTGACCGGTGCCACCATTGTTTGACCCTTACAGACATTCGCTCTTAACTTCCAACACTCAATTAAACGATAGGGACTTACCCTCTAAATTTTCGGTCAATCTCCGTCGACCTTGTTCAGTGAGCAGGAACACACCACTTTTGCAGGAGGGGGTCATAAGTATCAGAAAGTGGTGTGTTCCTGACGTCACTGCTGGAGATAGGGAGGGTCATTCTGTGAACAAGTTTGACGGAGATTGACAGAAAATTTAGAGCGTAAGTTCCTATAGTTTAATTCAGTGTTGGAAGTCAAGTGTTAGCATTTTTCTGTAATGTATTCTACCAACACAGATGAACTTTCATGCTAAGATGTAGAAGAGTTTATAGTTAACCATAATGTCAGACAAATATATGACTATCATTGTTTAGGCCTCCTTTCCAATTGATGGCGCTCTCACCGCGCTCTCGCTGCGAAAAAATTGCCAGATCGCGGTGAGAGCGCCGCGGGGCAGACCGCGACAAAAACCCAAATGTCAACATCTTCTTATGAGCTACTAAAAGTGCGAAATATTACTCAGCGAATGTCAGAGATAAAGAACGAATGCTGTTCTATCTCAGTTCGTGTTGTACATTTTGAACATTTCTCCGGGTTCTGTCTATGTCAAATATACTTCTTCACGATCCACGGTTGAGAGCGCAGAGAGAGGGCGGTGAGAGCGCTGTCCTAGACCTATTGCGCTCGATCAACGCGTCCGCTGTGCTCTCTCTTGGTGCTTTACGGTGCTTGCTACGCGCTCTCTAAGCGCTCTGCGCTCACCGTTGGATCGCCGTCCACGGCGCTCTCATGGCGACTGTTTTGAACAGTTTCAAAACAGTCGCGGAGGTAAGGCCCCCTTTCCACTTGACGGCGCTCTCACCGCGCTCTCGCTGCGATGGAAAATTGGCCAGAGCGCCGCGAGAGCGCCGCGACGCCAGAAAAACTGCTCTGGTGGAATCGCTCAGGCGACCCCAGCGCGCTCGCACCGCGACAAAAAAACTCAAATGTCAGCATCTTTTTATGAGCTAAGAAAAGTTTGAAAGATTGTTCAACGAATTTCAGAGATAGAGAACGTATCTTTTGGTGTATAGTGTATTTTGGTATCTTTAAAGTCATCCTTTTACGTCTTACATAACATTCAAAGAATAAAATCAAGGCTGTAAACAAATCCAATTTTGGTCACTGTACGGTCACTCAGGCTGAAATATACACGTTTGTCTTGTTCCTTTTTCTTAAATCTGTCATGTAGCTTGTTCACCATAGATTGCTTTATCATGCCACGCTTTTAGTGTAAATCATACAACACTGAAACACTTGATTTATTGAAAACAGGACTTCAATAATATAAATGTACAGATGAAGAACAAGAAAATTGATGTCATCATGTTGAAATTTTAAAGAAATAAGTTGAGAAATGATAAACCTTTTTTTAAACCCTGGTTATTCCTTCTCAGTTTGTTTAATTGTAAATCATCGGTACATATTAAACATTTCTCCGGGTTCTGTCTGTTTCAAATATACTTCTTCTGAAACCGCAGTTGAGAGCGCAGAGAGCGCGCCGTGAGAGCGCCGTCCTAGCTAATTTTGTATCATAACCACTGTTGAGACCTATTGCGCTCGCTGTGCGCTGTCTTGGCGCTCACGGCGCTCGCTGCGCGCTCCCTTGGCGCTCTCTCTGCGCTCATCGTTAGATCGCCGGCCACGGCGCTCTCACGGCGACTGTTTTGAGCAGGTTCAAAACAGTCGCGGAGGTGATGGCGACCATGGCGACCGTGGCGTTCCCACCGCGCTCTCTGCGCGCTCCCA
The DNA here is from genome assembly GCA_019207045.1 of Branchiostoma floridae x Branchiostoma belcheri. NCBI lineage: Eukaryota > Metazoa > Chordata > Leptocardii > Amphioxiformes > Branchiostomatidae > Branchiostoma > Branchiostoma floridae x Branchiostoma belcheri. Next base: position 32,225,201 of record CM033024.1, on the reverse strand, counting down.
TGGCGACCATGGCGCTCCCACCGCGCTCTCTGCGCGCTCTCATTGCAAGATTGGCGCTCCCACAGCCCTCTCACCGCGCTCTTCTCAATTTGAGGTTGCAGAGAGAGCACCGTGAGAGCGCCGTCCTGGTGGAAAGGGGGTATAAGACAGGCAACCAAATACATCAGATAGGACAGAGACTGTTGGAGGCCATTATGGACATACAGTAGAAACCTAGCCATATAGTGCGACAAAGACTGTCACGCAACCGACTTTATACAAGCGTCGTAATGTAAAATTCATGCCCAACACAATCCATATGTTACACGGAGTTACAAATAGTATGGAATTTGCAGTGTGGACGGAGAAAGGTACGTTGGTACTTACCCAGGCTAATATTAGCCACAATGAGTGCGCCAACTATCCCCAAGGCAAGCTTCATTGTGTAGTCGCACAGTTAACACCCCTAAGTTCGTCTTTTCAAGTTACCCGTCGCACGATTTGAAGATGTGTGTCGTAGCTGACAAGATAGGTCTTTTTTCCAGACGTACACTCACAAAAGGAAGGGTAATTCTTCAGGTAAGGTGATAAGACATACCCGCATGTGGATGCGCGACGTTTCCTTGTGGATTTGGCTTGCTGAATATTTTGTTTCCTCAATTTGGGTTTGTGACTCAAATTAAAGGTCGTGGGTCACATAACTTCGTACAGCCTCAGTTCACGCCGCAGGCATCTTCAAAGTCATCTCCCTACTTGTGTTGTCAGTTTGACTGTATATACAGAGTTTATAGGCACAGTTTTGACTTTCGACACCGTTGAATATTGGCGTTCTGACGCGTCACCAATGGTATGATGACATTACCATTAAACGCAAATGACGTTCAATTTTCCATACGTATGCATCTCCAGTGAGAAAATATTTCGTCATAAAAATGTACCCTACTTCCGTCAACAACTGCAGTCAAAGTTCAAAGGTAAAAGCAACTTGTTTACAGTGGATAGTTGTGTCATTCTTACGCAACCAATGAGAAAATTACCTGCCATTGGGTATTTATTTATTTATTTCTGTGTTCTTTTACCAGGGTAAGCTCCTGCTATTGTTTTAGAACTCTGATGTTTTTTATTTACTCACCAGATGAAACAATTGAAGCTCGTTTATAGCTCTGAACACAATTAGGATTTTTCCACAGTTACAATCGGACAACTTTTGCAGATTCGCTGTCTGTTATTATTAATTACCCATCATATATATAGTAGCTGTAGGTGATTTGAATATGTGATTTATACGTGGAAAACAGACATCAAATCTGAATGTTTTGACCGAAAATGCATCTCGAAAAAGTCTATCTATATCAATAGAATACTGACACCCCAGCCTGTGTTTTCTCTAATCCTCGATTTGTATGTCTTCTGACCATAACTCCATCTAATTGCAATGTGGTATCTTGTCCTCATGCAGGTTAAATTCACAAAGATGTCATCCATGATAGCCCTTAATTTGGCCTCGTGAGAATGCACCGCAGGCGCCTTTAAGCCTCGTTCACTAAACATGAATAGAGATCACTGAAGGTTACATCTGTAATTCTGTTTCCAGTTCAACAGACACAACAACAACACAAGAACAACGTTTTTTTTAAATTCTATACCGCACAAAATCTTTGCAAGCTGACCTTATCCAACTACAAACATACCTTATGCGTCTAGAAACAGATTTAGACTTCAGGGATAAAGAGCGGCGGCAGACAAAAGAGAACGGCGGCCTGCTTCAGTGCATGAAGTTACTGCTTGGCCATGTTGAGTCGACTATATGGATGACATCCGCGCGTGCATCACTTTTCGTCCAAGTCACTTATATGAGCTCATGATTGCTTACCACAATGTAAATCAGTCCAATAGGAGGTCAGGATTCTCGGTCGACCGGTCAGTATGAAAATCAGTCATAACTGCTTTTAATACCTCAATAGCAATTGGATGTTTCCAATTCACCTGGTTTCGGAGGTGTTGTCTATCACGGTTTTAGGGAACAGTGGGGAGGGGGGCTAATAGAAGCGCGATTTAGGCCTACGTCACCAAACCGGGGCCCGGCAGGGGAACTTCCGGGAACAAAAAGTATATAAAATACACCTAATTACTCAAGACGTAAAGAGTCTGGGCACTATTTGTGTCTATTTTCACAAATAAATTTCTATTTTTAAGCCCGACCAGACCCCGGTTTGGAGATGTGACGTTAACCTTAGTCAGTATACTTGTCAAGACAGTTAAATTAACCAACAAGCCGTTTAAACAAAGAACAGGTTTATTTCAATACAAAAGAAAATAACACAGTCAATAACTTATAATTTCAGCCACTACGGGGCTGAACTATTACAATGATTTTTGGTTATAAAAAGAAAACAAAATGTCTCAGGAAAGTGCAATGTAGCCGTCTCCATATGAGATATTGTCTTCAGAGACGTCGTCGTTCGAAGGACTCCATGCCCTTTTGACGTAGCTGGGGAGGGGTGCGAGATACTGAGGATGGTCCGGACGTTCAGTCGATACCTCATCGCTGACAGTTCGGTTTGACGTTTGACTGTACCTACGGCCAGGAGAGAGATATCGGTATCGGTGCAAGTCTCGTTGACCAAAGTCTTTCTGAAAGACAACATCGGTGGATGATCTTTCAGACGTGTTTAATGAGGTACGCCTGGACGCGAGATACTGATCTGGGTAAGAGTCTTGTCGTCCGAAATCTCCTCCTGATGATGTATAATTGCTGACTGATCTGTTGTCAGTGTTGATGTAATTTCGTAGTGAGGTTGGCTCCCTGACATAGCGGTCCTGGTACAATTGAAGAAGTTTCTTTCTCCTACGCTCCTGGTGACGACAAGGCAAAAGATGATGAAATTATTCACATATTTAAGTAAATAAAGTAGCAGTTTGATGAATCTAACCAAATTGCAAATCTAGATTTTCAAACGCACCTAGAATCCGAATATTTGAATTATAAAATGAAATGGGAGCTTTCTTAATGATAAAGTGCAGTTGTCACGGATGATGTTGTACTGTACACTTTTCTAAACCCTTACTATGATATAAGTAACATAACCACAAATTAAAAAAAAAACACACGCTTTTGCAATACCACTGATAATACTCTTTAAAATAGATATCTATCAATCTACATAGATAGAAAGATAAAAAAATAGATAGATAGATAGATAGATAGTTAGAAATATAAATGAATATAGATATTGATATATTACATGCTCCTCATTTCTCTCTAAACAGAGTTAGTGCGTGGACACATAGGTCGCGCGATCGTCGTACGATTTTGATGCCATAGGATGTTCAAGCAGGCCGTGACAGACCCAACCACCGACATGGATCCCAAACAGCCGTTTGTGTACCAAGACAGTTGAACTTTCTATGAAACATGCATGGCTGTCCTCCAAAATGGCCGAAGTTAGCAATCGTGCGACGATCATCCAAACTATGTGACCGCGCCCTTAACCCTCAAGCACCCGACCTTTTTTTGCGACTAAAATGACCGAGTGGGGTCCGTTTGGACCCCAAAATGTTTTGTTTATAAAATCTCAGTACCATTTCTTATCGGCGATCATTGTATAAACATTGCTTCGTCAATGTAAGAGGAAGATTTTGAGATGTTAATATGTTGCTAATTCCAACTCATTATCATAATTTAAGCAAAAGTTCAGAAGGACCACGTTTTGCACTAAACCTATTCCGACCAGATAGGGGAATTTTGAGACCCTCAGCAACATTTATGTCGCATAACTCATTAACGGCTAGAGCTAAAGCTACGAAACTTGGTAATTTATCAAAAAATTTTATCATTTTTTGGGGTTGCCATGGCAACCATATTCTAACAAGCATATTTTTGGCAAAATTTGTCAATTTCAACTTAAACAAGGTTTTCTTGGTAAACTACACCTGTTTTCTGACAACAATTAAATTCTATGAAATTCAATGTAATTTTCATGACTTTAAATTTTTAATTTATTCAAATTTCATGACGCTATTGGTCAAAATCCAAGATGGCCGCCCTGATTAGGTAAATGACGTCATAATGTCGTCACATTACATGTTGATGACACAGAAATTTTTGTGAGGATTAAAGGTTACATTGTTATTATCGTCTGAAAGTTTAATATTCATACTATAAGTGGTTAAGGAGTTAGCCTCCAAAGTTTGTTTTAAAAACTGCACATTTTTGCTGGGGTCCGTTTGGACCCCAGAGGGACTGAACACAAACTTTCTTTATAATTTCCACATAATTGTACTAATCTTTGCGAAAAATTAGGACAAGGTATAAGACATATTGACGCACAAAGTCACAGAAGGATTTTGTCTTCAGATTAAAAATGTTTAAATGGCACTTCAAAATGTACCCCTGGGGTCCAAACGGACCCCACTCGTGTGTTTGAGGGTTGTTAAAGGATAGTTGCCATGGTAGGAAGAAATACGGACAGAAACGATCAGAGGAGCAAAACTCACCCAAACCGTCTCTTCCATGACATCCATCCGACTCTCAATTATGGAGATGGTCTCGGGAGTAACTTTAGTTTTCTGTAATAACAACAAGATCACTAATAATAGGACCAAAGCCATGATGTCATCAACATATAAATCACAACGTGATAAAGAGTCGTCGATTTATATAACAGTTCGTAGGCCAGCAGACACAAAGCAGCTGCAAATTTGCAGCACCTACATATAAAAAACCATCACTATCAAATCAAGGCAACTACGAAGAACTCTTGTCCAGACACAAAGTTACATTGTTCCAAATGCGAGATCAGACCACTCAAACCCTTATGATGCCATTAATGATATTTTGTTGTTCTGTATATCTGTATGTAGTTTAATTTGTATCCTGTACAATTGTCGAGCAATAAAGTCCACTCATTCATTGTTCCCACGGACGTCAGGAAAAGCAATATGCCATTCATTAAAGAAACAGTACTGGTATACGTCTATTACACGAATGTATGATTATACACAGAATGATATAAATTTCTATACCATTGTCAGCACCATACATTAACATTTGAGCGATTTTCTACATCTACATTTAAGGTTGAATGAATAAGCTTACCTTGGTAACAAGCTTGAAGAAAATGATGACCAGAATGATCTTGACCGGTTGAAGGAGGATGAAGTCAGTCAGGAAGGAGATGAGGAAGGCCAAGAGCCAGGCCTGAGACTTGGCCCTGCCGTAATCATTACCGTACAGGACAGTAAAGGCACCGGATACTATAACTATGACAGCAACCAGGAACCAAGCTGTAGGGAAAATATGTTAGATATGTTACATGTAACTACAAGAGCCAGGTCTGGGACCTGCCGTAATCATTACCGTACAGGACAGTAAAGGTACCGGATACTATAACTATGGCAGCAACCAGGAACCAGGCTGTAGGGAAGTATGTTAGATATGTTACATGTAACTACAAGAGCCAGGTCTGGGACCTGCCGTAATCATTACCGTACAGGACAGTAAAGGTACCGGATACTATAACTATGGCAGCAACCAGGAACCAGGCTGTAGGGAAATATGTTAGATATGTTACATGTAACTACATGAGTCAGGTCTGAGACTTGCTGTAATCATTACCATACAGGACAGTAAAGGCACCGGATACTATAACTATGGCAGCAACCAGGAACCAGGCTGTAGGGAAAATATGTTAGATATGTTACATAATTGCTAAGACAGATTTGATGCGTAGTTATTATATATGTCTGTAGAATATGACAAAGAATTCATTGAAATCAGTAACTTATCAGCTACCAAGATAAACAGTTGTGTGACGTGACCATCTCACCTACTATGCGGCACCACCATGGAAACGGCCTGTAGGGCTTCTGACTCACGGTAACCTTCGACCCTTCTTTCTTAACAACATATCTGGTATCCACTTTCTTCAGAGCTGAAACAAACGAAAGACAAACTTTACAATTTTCGTTTTATTTTCATTGCAAGTCGACTGTATAGGTGTAGCAGGGTGCATCAGGTATTATCTACCTGCCAACACAAAACAACTGCTACTAGCTTGGACCACGAAACTGTTTCTAAATCATATCGACCCAAGAAAACGTCCAACTACAGAGGGAGATGCTGATATGTAGTTCGCAGACCAACTTCAATATCCACCTACACACAAATCCGTTGCACTTCATTCCAAATACGAGATCGAAACCATCCAGGGCGACAATGTAAGCCATACACTGTTATAATTATATATGAACTCTATACTCCTCAATATAGGATGGATTGCCTTGCTGTATTGTTGTTATATATTGTTTTCATATATTTCACCACGTATGCCAATTCATTTATATCACTCACCTCCTTCTTTCTTTAACTTGTCGATGTAGACGGACGGGTCGGCCGTGTACTCCGCGTCAAACTCTGACTCTGCGTCCTCAGCCTTCGGCAGGTAACGAGGTAGAACCAGCTCCGGCCCGTGCTGACCCTTACCGGGGATGCCGTAATTTGCCCTTTCCTTTGGTTTGGACGCCTCTTTTGTTGCCGATGATTTCTGCCTTGTCCCAGCGTACCGAAAAAGCACCACGATGAAAACGTTTATGGGAAGGGCTATCAGTGAGCTCTCAAGGCCGATTATGAACTGAAAATCAAATGCATGTTCAAAAAATACTTGGAATGAGTCAATACCAATATTTGCCAAAAACAAAGGAAAAATTGCCGAAATTCAAAGTCAATACCAATATTTGCCAAAATAACAAACTGAAGAAGAAATTGCCGAAATTCAAAGTAAATAACAACGTTTACCGACAAACAAAAAAAACAAAGAAGAAATTGCCGAAATTCACATTTACACTCACAGCAATTGGCTAACCTGTTAGGTAATTGATTCATGCTATCATATTCAATTCTATTATCATGTAAAAAGGCTGTTTTATTTTTTTTCAAAGATGAAGTAATTCACTGTGTAGACTGGTTTATTTTTCAAGGAGTAAAGACCAACAGGGATTGAAAGCTTTTTTTTCAGCCCATGGGCTGAATTGCAAATACAAGAGTGCACTTAACATTGATATAAATTAAACATTGATCTACAACATTAAACATTATCATGCAACATAACAGGCTTTTTATTGGATCTTTATGTATTTCTTTCAATCTAGGGTCTATTTATCTCTTTTTATAATAATCTATCATTGTTCATAATGTCATCATCCCATCATCATCCGGGGGTGCTGGTTGCACGGATGACCATGACTCTCTTCCCTATCCTCCATAGCCTTGGACAGATCTTTAGCCGAGCAGCCAGTATATTGTAAGTATCTATTTAAATGCAGTAAATGTTAAAAAGAACACTTACGGTAGTCAAACTGAAGGGCACTTCCAACTCGATACCTCCTATTGTGACCTTGGAGAGAAAGTTCCTGTCTCCCCGGTAGAACATGATGTTGACTAACATGAAGGACATGAGGAGGGACAGACAACAGGAGATCCTCTGCACACGGGTGAAGTGGTTGGAGGGAAATCTCACCACAGAGACCCACAGGTGATGAGACAAGAACCCCCTTCCCTTCGTGGTTTTTGAAAGTTGTCTGTGTGCTTTCTTCTGTCGCTGTTAGATATAAGAAGAAAAGGGAATTAAAGATTTTAACATCCACATTCAGACAAGCTGCTAGGGACCCAAATCTCTACAAGTCTTCCTGGCCCCAAAGCTGCCAAGACCATCAAATTCAAGACCAAAACACGTCCAAAACAGAAGATATAGTAACAGTAGCTAGCTATATCCTTCTTCGGTCAATATTGACCTTGGTAAAATCCTAATTGATATCAGCCCGGCAGTGTCGACTGTGGCTAAACAGTCCTATACGAGAATGACAGTCTCTGCCACATAGGGCACATCTGTAAGTTGACTCAGCAGGCCTACTGTAAGTTGACTCAGCAGCACTACTATCAAGGAAAGAAGCTAAGTAGCAAATAGCATAGATTTAAATTGATCGCAATAGCTAACATTGTAATAGATATACACGGCAACTAGATAAATATATAAACACAACCAAACATTACATGAAACAATGTCTTTTTCAAGAAGGTAATGAAAGTTTCTCTCTGATATGTACATTCAAATGGCTTTTTATCAACAACATAAACATAGAATGTGTTTCTAAAAATGAAACTGTCAGTTGCCTTTCGTTCGTCGGCCAAATCCAAACTTCTCCCGATGAACACAGCCACGATGTACAAGACCATCACGACGCACACGGTCACCAGGGCTATCAGACTTCTGTCCAGGTCAAAGGTGAAGGAACTGCCCAAGTCCAGCGGGTTGGGCGCAACAAAACCAGCAAAGGCTGTCAGATGGTCACAGATACAGTGGAGCTGCTCATCGGTCGTCTGGGGACCAACCTTTGGGAATAAATAAACCGAGACCTAAGTGAAAATGGCTTGAAATATCGGTTTAGAATTACAAAGTTCAGACTAGAAACATCTATCTACAGTTACGAAATCAATTCAAATACCATTATGTAATTTAAAGAAAAGTTACCTACCTACCTACTCAGTCCCTTGATCTCTGGTAGTTGGGGGATCAAGGTAGACATGAAGATGGAGAGTTGTATAAAAAGTGTCTATCTGCAAAACTGAAATTTTATGCTATGCACTTACCTCACACCCATTGTCCGTCCATAGTCTTGTCGTTTCGTTGAAGAAGATGCATTTAGAAGGAGTGATGCTGATGGTGTAGGGGACATTCGAGTCTAAAGTCTGCCCATTCTCGTCAACGGTTGGAACTCTTTGGATTCCTATGTAAAATCATGAACATGTATTGTCTTTAAACTTTAGCATAACACTTGTACCACCAAGAGCTCCAGCTTCACATAGTACTTTTGGTCCATCGTTTAGTTCATCGGAACCAAAAGATGAACAAATGCAGCTTTGGCGCCGTACGCAGTACGCGTCTAAAATTCATGTAAATGAATGTAAAGGTTTCACTAGTGGGATCAAAGAGGCCATCTATATCAGAGCTTTACAACCATCCCTGAACAGAGACGGTTGGCGCCATAGTCTTCCTGCAACCTATGATCCACTGCTTACTGAGCCACGTTCTATTTGCATAACGTGACGTCACGAAGCAGTGGATTGTTCATTCCTTGACAAAGACTGGTGCTGTTCAGTCAAAAAATTGTGTGAGTCCAATTCTCTTGTGAGATATTGCAGTCAAACTAGTTCAAAAATGTAAATGTGTTTGTTTAGGTTTGATGTGTTCATCACTGACCTATTGCCCACATTTCCTGTTGGTTGCTGATGTTCAATGCTGTCTGGTTTAGAAACCATGCAAACGGCCGCATGGTCATGGATGACACAGTTCTTCCTCCAGAAGTGTACCCAGTCCCTGTCAGCGTGACGTTATGGCTGTAGTCATCAGGTGAGACCACGGCACCACGCTTCAGGTATACCCGTAACGTGACGTTTGCGTCGTCGCCCGTGACGTTGACGCGAACGTAGAAGGCAACGCATGGCTCTGTCGTGTTGAAGTTATGTAGCTGTGCGTAGAAATGAACAAGAGCAGAAATCTCAAAAGCGTTATGAAACATCAATTTTTTAAGCATTAATTTGAGGACAACTTCATAAAACATACTTTATGAAAATGATCATCTGATACATTTTTTCGCATTAAGATTGATTGATAATCAATAAATTTATATTGACCTTTTACATTTATGGCACCATGGTACTTGTGCGAATACGAATGTGAATAATATAAAAACTTTATTGCGTAACAATTTGTACAAGGTACAAAGCTCGACATCTACTGATATATAACTACAGTTCTAAAAGGTTAATCTAAGTAATACATGTACAAGTGTACATAGTATGAGGTGAAATTGGAGGAAATCATTGAAGGGATTTCTAGCGTCTAGACATTCTTTGATATATTTTGCTATGTATACATATACCATACAGTTGTCACATGTCATAATGTATTTAAATTTACTATTTATGAAAATGTACTTCAGAGGAAACCGAAATAACAATAAATTTGACCATGGACTTATGCCTGAAATGTCTCGTGTCCAAAAGCAGTGCTGTGAGATTTCTAGAAAAAGTTGAGTCAATTCATTAGTTAATGTTATCAGTTAATGCAAGTTCTTTGAACAATTTGTGTAGTATGAAATAACAACATGTAACTTACCGATATTTGTCCGCTGTTAGATGACGTGGCTGTACCGTTAACCATCCGCGCTCTGTTTACTACTGGGTTTATTGATTCGATACGTTCGTTTTTCTCAAGATTGCTGACAAGAACTTTCCGTCCTTCCCCCAATACGGAAAGTCCCAGAACAGCCGTCCTAACATCCATGGCGTTGTTGGCGTACTCAAAAGGGTTTTGTGGTGTAAAATAAGTCTGGAACAAACAAATCAACAAAATGAACTATAATGGTATTGAAATAAAGCCAGGCAATTTACTTAATTCCTCTATAGAGGCAAAGGATTGTGTTCATTTGTTTGTTCATTCTAGTAAGATCTCGATGTATATCTATCATTTTCATTTACGAGGGTGAGTCAGAAAGTAATGCAAGTGGTTTCATAACAGACTCGTCTTTTAATCAATAGAGCTGAAATTGGCACAAAAGTAGAGGTATATGTCCTCCTGAGATTGAATGTTTTAAGTTTGGACTTTATCATTTTATGAGCAACTGAGTCGATTTCAAGATGAACACACCATTGGTAGCTTGTCACTGTCAATTCCTCTAAATCTGACCCACTAAAAATCACTGAAGGAGGTTGAAATTATACATGTATGATAACAAATGTCTCTATAGGTTGCGTGCCAATTTTCATCTCTAAACTCGTAATGGTTCTTTATTTACAGCTGCTAGGATGCAGTAAGTTGTGTTATAGAGCTGTTGGATTTATACATGAATTCGTGAGTTGTTGGTTAAAAGACTACTTTTCCATTAACCAAAAGAAACTAAACTTTACACAGTTATTAACTGTATAAAGGACGCTAAGTGTGCTAAGTGTGCTAAGTTTCATTTCTCTTTGTTAATGGGAAAGAAGGCTACAGAAAGTTTTAATCATAAAACCACAGATCTCATGACCCTGAAGACCGCGTATACCTCACTCTACACCAGCAACGAAAAAAGAAAAAACTGCTCGGATTTCAGAGTTGAAATTAAGCATGTGGCTTATAGAGCAATGCAGCTTATTACATGTGCAGGCTTAGTCTCCTACAATAGCAAAAATTGGTTTAGGGAAATTCTTAAGTGTACGTTAACTGGACCTCACTTTTCTTCTGACGGGATGCCAAGGGTGTGGTCACCTTGAAAGCAGCTCAGTCACTCGTAAAATAATGAGCAACAAATTTAGATATTTCACTCTCCAGAGGAGATATGTATTAACCTTTGTGTCAAATTTCAACTCATTCGATCAAAGAACGACTCTGTTATGAAACCACTTGCATTACTTTCTGACTCACCCTCGTATATCTATGTGTTGATTTATCCATACCTGTAGAAATCCATCTTTGTCTGTTTATTAGTTGTGCTGTAAGTAGTTGTTATAAATCTTACGAAAGTCGCTGTACGTTTGTCGTGTCAATAAAGATGTCTATATGTAGGGCACAAAATCTGGATTTGATTTTACAAAAATATTATTTTGTCTCTGAAACAAGAATGTCGTATCTCGAGGGATTTGGTAAGCTATCACAACATTCGGCCCACCATATTGTCATGTTTACTACTTATTTATTATCTATGGATACTAGTGTTAGTCTTTTCAGTTACAATGACTTATTTTGGGGTGAGCCCTTATTGATGCTTAATTGACGATGGGACTTTTGGCGATTTGTCACTGAATAACATGCCATATGAATTGCATAAGGTAACTCCAAATTTTCTTCAAGCAATGACTGTTTGTAAAGGTAAGGTACATACCTCCAAATTTTTGACGGCTGACAGTCCATCGTGTTCACGGAGATAACTAGTCTTTATATCGCGAGAGAGCACGAGACTAGGTCTGTCTTGTATGGTGCTCTCTCGAGAGATCGAGACTCTCGTGAGCAAGATGGACTGTCAGCCGTCGAAAATTTTGAGGTATGTACCTTACCTTCAAAAACAGTCATTGCTTGAAGAAAATTTGAAGTAACTGTATTCATAGGCGACTGATGAACTTCTTCAATTAATTGTTTAAGCTTTTTATAAGTGTGTATGATTGTTCAAACCTGAGATCCAACAGTGCCATTGACACAGAGCTTCGTGGTTGTGTTTTCTGGTATCTGAAAATACGCTCTTGTATCCTCTTGGGTCTGTATTACCCGCGTCCCGAGTCTGTCACAGCTGGACCTCGCCAGGGACATCAGGAACTCCTTAGCCTGGACCAAAGTCGGCTTCTCGTCTCGGTTCTTCCTCGAGATCATCGTCAAGGCCAAGTTGTCGATTGTTTCAAACGCAGTGGTGGTTGCTTGTCGGTTCTAGTAGTGCCATGGGAAATGACAAAGTTACTGACCTGACATCGAAGTGTGTGTTAACGTCGGAAAATCAAAAGTCATTGAAAGAACTGATATTAATATTTTGTCAGATAATAGCACCTTTTCAAATTCTCTGGTTCTGTTTTGAACTTGTGCCTCCTCCCTTTCCTTTTCTGCGCTTTCACTGGAGGCTTCCAAAACGTTAACAGCACCTAGAAAACAGGAGTTTATTACGTCTAGCTAGTGTCTTTTTAATGCAATAGTAAACACACTCAGATCATTTTTTTAACTGGGATATGGCGTAATACGTAAAAGTTAACTTAGAAGACAAAATACCCCAAAAAGGAAGAAAATTAGTTCTTTATCTCTGACATTCGTTGAGTATCTTTCAAACAAACAGTGACGCAAGCGTGATGCAAGTGTAGGGAAAGGGCACCTCTAGGGAACAGCCCTTGACATTTGAACATAGGTAGGACAAAACATACATTGCCGGCAAAAATCTTTTTTTCTATTCCTTTCTTCTTTGTCGTTCCTGCTACTTCAATGAAAAATTCATTTTTGGTGTCTCTGTGTGTGTGCGTGTCTGTCTGTTTGTGTTTCCTTGTATTTGTGGTCCCCATATCTAAGAACCCCTGGAATGGTATGTCGTATGTTGATAGCAATTGGAAAGACAAGGTCAAGGTCGATTTTTTGACCTTGTTAGTATTCGAATGTGTGTATGTTTATATGTATTATGTATATATGTGCATGGTGTATTTTGCATGTGTCTTTGTCTTTCTTCTTGTGTGTGCGTGTTTGTGTCTGTATGTGGTGAATTTGTGTTTGTCTGTTTGTTACTGTAATTATTCTACAAAGACATCGATCCAACGACGCGTCATTGTCTTAATCTTCAGTGTTTCCTTACCTGTGACAAGATGAGCCGCTATTCTCTCCAGCTCCTCTGTTCCAACTTCTGATGACTTATCCGTTAACACATCTCCTAACATTTTTAACGTGTCAGCCGCCTTTACCTATCATGGCGAAAATAAGATAGTTATGTTCGAGACCTTACAGTATACATGTATTTGTAATTGATTGCACCCGTAAGTAGTTGGATAGACTTTATTTTCTCTATATTTTTAATTGCTGATGCAACACTATCCAAAGGAGTCACGGAAACTTCCAGTATCTTCTACAAAGGAGAGGAATTGCTGCTTTGCCTTCGGGGATAGTTTGCGTTAAGAAAGACATGCCAAAAGAATCCTTACCTGAGACTCATCCGACAGTTCTTCCGCCTTGTTGGTCACGTGTTCAAGCGTGCCTGACACCTGTTTCACCTGCTGCACGTCCAGCACCTGCACCTGCTCCAGAATCTGCACCATCCGATCACGTGCCTGCGTAGACAACAGTGAACAATAATTGCTACCATATGCGACCGTACTGTAGAGGGCACCAAGCTGGCACTCTGGTTGTGCTACAGTCACCTTCTCAAACTGACATCCGTTCGGGAAGTTTGCAGGGGAGAAAAGTATCGTACAAAGTATCACATCTTGAGATAAAGTATCACACGCACAGGAAAATATTAATGAGTATAATTTGTGATATAAGATTTGCAACGTAAAATCCATTGACGATAAGCAAACCTCGGTTCTTGTTGTATTCTCTGCGTTAGCTTTGTTGGCGACGTTCAGCACAGACGCCGCGCTTGCGATAGATGACGTAGTCTGTTGCACGTCATCGACGTCCACGTCATCCAGAACGGTGCCTACGAACTCGTCGACTGCTTCAGGAGGTCGTACCTGCAAATGATCAAAAGTTTGGAGGCAAATTCCTTCATAAGTAAAAGAAAAGAAGATCAAAAAGATTTTCTTATTTCTCGACTAATTTATCAACGTGAGTAAACGACTATCCCCACCGTGCACGCCTCCCCCCCCCCGACGTCGTGCCCTTGGGAAATGCACTTTACACGACCTTCCTCACTTCACCCAGGTGTAGAAATGGGTACCTGACTTCGGTCGGGGAGGTAAAAGACTAATTTACCTTCTGTCTGTGTATCTGGCACTGTTAATATAAGTTACAAAACTTGAGTGCAGTGCCACATTGTCCTCATCTGTTCAAAAGCAAATAGAAAAAATACGTGCCTTGCTAATCACAAAGTATAGATGGCCAGTACCTGTGCATAGAAGTGGATATCGTAGATAAAGAGCACGATATCATTAAAACAATAATCACTGGCTAAGCAATTATACAGGAACTTCTAGTGTATATCATAGTGTATCACCTAATCTTAACATGTGTAAGGCTCTATCTCTATGTTCAATATTTGGGCCTTCTGTACATGACATATTACATAGAGGATATGATTTCTTACATTAGTTGTGAAAGTTGTGACACTGAAGGCACCGAGATCATCGGTTACACGGATGACGATCTCCAGCTCATAGTTCTCGCCCGGGTCTCCTGTGGGCAGTCTAATCGGAGGGGTGCTGGGGGCCTGGTTTATGAACAACCGTAAACATGTATATGATGCAATGTACGACAATTGTACATGATGCAATGTATGGCAACAAATTATTCCACAGAGTACAAAATAGACGTGTAGGATAAAGATTAGGAACCTAATTAACATAACAATAACGGCTAACATCATTCTTTCGTATAGTATTGCAATTGAATTGGCTAATCATTAATATCAAGTTGAACTTATATACCTATTAACAGCCCGATAGCACGAGCATGGAAATTCTTGCATACACCATGTTATGTTTTTCCCTTGTATTCGGTGATTACTACATCATGTTATACTACTGTGGATGTATGATTTTTTGTCCATTTTACGTGTTTTAGCTCGTATACTGACTTGTTATGATTCAATAAGGACTACCTTATAAAATCAGTTACTAAGTAAGGGACGGCACCGCCCCAAAGCCTCACAAATAAAACAAAATTATTATGAATCGTGTATTCAAACCTAATTGATTAAATCAAAAAAGCATTGAGAGTCCCGAGAATGGAACGTTTCTACAAGCGTATTTGAATTTGAATACCTAAGGTGGTATCTCACTGCACTTGTGTCACGCTTGCGTCACTGCGGACTTCGAAAGATAATCAGCGAATTTAGAGATAAAGAACGAATTTTCTTACTTTTTGTGTATTCGGTCGCCTTCTAAGTCATCCTTATACGCAATATCTATATTATAAAAATATCAGAGAAAATAACAAAACAGTGACGCAGTGGACGCAAGCTTGACGCAAGTGCAGTGAGAGTGCACCTTCCTTTCTTTAGCCACACCGTTACCAAAACAACAAATCACTGACCGGTCCACTGTACAAGAGATGCTGGTTGATAATAGCGGTGGAATTCACAGAAGCAACTGTTACATCAGCAGCCGTGTACTCAAAGTCATAGCGTAGAGGTAGGTCCGGATCGCTGAAACCTAGAAGACAGTATGATATTCCCATGACATCCTTAGACAAAGAATAGCGTGCAATGTCTGGTTGCCACACAACTTTGTTAACACCTGGACGACTATTGGTATCATAGTAATATCAATAGTATAGTATTTATTATTCTTAAAATTCAGCAATTTGACGTTTAACTAGCGTACTTATAAGTTAAGTGACTTAGTTAGCACATCATGAGGATGTTAACCCTATTCAGACCGGGCTTTTTTGGTCATCCCTGGACCGGGGGGGGGGGGGGGCTGGGGGCTTTTGAGGCCCTCCACTTCTAAGTCTTCTAACTCTTGAACGACGTGTTGTAAGGCCACCAAATTTTAAAGACATGATATCGACATAATATCTGACAAATAGTTGACATTTGACGTTACGTTGACGTAAAATGACGTAATTATGACGTCATCAATTTTATTATATTGGCCGGACCCATGAAAAAGGATATTCTCAGACAACTTCAAGTTATACTACAAAAATGTAACAATAAGTGCAGATAACAAAATAATAATGTTTATTACGACTTGTATTGCCAAGAGCAACATCGATGACGTCATAATGATGTCATAAAATGACGTCATGCACATCTAAGATACGAGTTAGGCTCCGCCATATTATATCCACTACCTTGAATTTTTAAAACTACTTATTTTGCAACATATAATCACAAAGGGCAATGGAAATAGACTAAATTCATTCATTTAGATGGTTTTTGAGGAAAAAATACCAGGTAGTTACAAATTTTAAGGGATAATTAGCTTGTTATTCTTGATCTGGCCATACCGTCCACCATCTTGGATTTTGGGCTGATGACGTCATCAAATTAGCATAATTTATGCATATATAATTATGAAAGATATTCTTAATAATATAAGATTTTATTTATGTAACAAAATAGCAGTAATATAGCAAATAAATGTGAAAAATACATTGTTAGAACCAAAAATAGTGATTTTGGGCAAAACTGCCTGTCAGCAAACGGTTGCCATGGCAACACGAAAAAATGGAAAATTTGTCAAACTTCGTAAAATTGTTGCCAACAATATTTTAGGAAAACTCACAAAATTGGGTGGCTTTAGCGTAAGGCGTTCTGGCGTTATAGGACATCGAAGTTGGCGCCCCCGGTCTGAATAGGGTTAAGTCACTCCAATGGCCATTCTTGGAGTATTATACGTACAATAGATTGTAATTAATGGAGTTGTAAAATCATAAATGTATATTAATGTCAATAATTTTCAACTACCATATGCTTTGTCAATGGCAATCGATCTGAACCTGAACACGAAATTTACTTAAAACTCTTACCTTGACACTGTAACTCAAAGAACCCTTCTGATGTATTTGAAGCGTGGACTGCGCAGTCTCCAATGGTCGGTGGTTCGTTCAGCGTGAATGAGTACTCGGCAGACCCAGACTCAGTTGTGTTACTGTCAGTCACTATGGCGGTTACAGTGTACGTCCCCTGCTGCTTGAAAAGGAAATACATAGTAATGTAACGCTAGTTCACCTTTATCCGCAGGGTAACCTATATCCGTTGTATTTGATAAAAGTGTATCGAAAGTTGTAGAGTCGACGGATGCTGGTTTGAAATTGAGATGTTTTCGAAATATTATCCTATGAAACTACCGGCCGTTGACTTGATACCCCTAAATACTAGAATCTTGCTTTACAATACAGTGGATATACGTTGCCACGCGGATAAAAGTGAACTAGCGGATAAAGATGAACTAGTCTTAACGTACACAATTAATGTAAAGGTAAAGGTAGTCAGTGCATATGTAGAAAAATGGAGGACGACATAACCATTAAGGAAAGCCTGACTGATTCACCATAAATTCGGTTTTGGCTCAGGAACCATCTGTTAATATTTAGCGGATTGTTAGATTATAAATCGACAGAAATCAGCTTTTCCGCACGCACCGTATTGAAGACATCGGCCCTGAACGAAATGTGGTCTTGAGTTCTGTCATTTAGAATGTTTGTCCTCCAGTCTTCCTCTGTCCAAGGCGTAGCTACTCCCTGTGTCTGCACCAATGTCCAATTGTAACTGTAGTTGTCGGGATCTGCTCGACAGTTGCTGCAGAGCACGGACAGCCTCATCTTTTCTCCGGAGTTGATTTTGGGACCGCAGGTTCCGTAGGTTGAGTCACAACTGGAATTTTCAAACAGAAACAATATGGTGGTAATGGCACTTGTGGATTCATCTGTGTTGGTAGAAGTCATTCTTGATGATAAACATTCACCTATATAGCATAGTATTTTCCATGGAATTTTCATGTTTCTACGATCATTCAGTTCGGTGATAGACCGAGCCAACTGAATATTAAAGGCCTCTAGTAGGAATAGTAGAAAATCATTCTATTATAAGTAGTAACATTTTGAGCTGGAAAGAAAGTTGCATAGGAGTCTGATACATAATTACTCCCATTTCAGACCAAAATTCGAGTATGGTAAGGGTCTGAAGAAATTCGGACTTACATGATTGATGTTAGTGGAATGGTCGAACGAACCACTTCTATGATTTGACTTGCAGTGACATTGTCCCTGTTTGGTGCAGACACCTCCACTGTGAAGGTAAGCTCGGAGTGGAGCGTCTCTAGGCCGAGGTTTACAGTCAGCAGACCATCAGTACCTCCGATCGGTGCAGGGCAGACTCCAGCTGTATCAATACAATAGACACATTTTTGTTACAACAGACTGTTATGTGAAAATATTTCCATCTTCACTATATAGATTTGCTTTTATATCCTTTACATATCAATAGAGTTAATTCCAGTTGTGGCGGCCATGTTGGATTTCTGGGGTCATCCGGGGTCATGGCACCAGAACGAGACTGGAGGTGGTGCCAGCTGGGCATTCTACTATATAGGCTGTATTGCAGACATAGGTATGCCATCTTCGGGAGTGCATTTCACCCCTCTAAGGTTAACATCTGCGCAATATATGCCTGTTATCTATAGAAAATATTGTTGTGGACATTTGAACTTGATTTTTGTGATATTTTGTATTAATTTTTCACATTTTTTGACGGGTGACCAGAGAACAACTAATGTCAGTGGTTACATCCTCCATGTGCGCTGTGTATCGGTAACTGTGATTAAACCCTACAAAAACATGGAAATATCGGACTGACAGACCTTTGGGTAGAAATTTAGAAGACATTTGACTGTTATTCTGATGATTTCTCGACGCCAATCCGCGAACTACACTCTATGGGAAAATCCTGCGGCACTCAATGGGGAAGGTGGTGTATGTACCGGGTGTGCTCCTTTACTTGTTTCCCAATTTATCCGACAGTGTTTTTATTGTTTGTTTGTTTTTTAGTTTGAACAACATACCCCGTAACAAATGTCCACATGTTGCATAACATTGTGGGATAAAATGTAGCAGATTGTTTACTGTTGTTTTTGCAATTTTTCAATGCTAAGGTGAAAAAAAAACATAACTTTTATTATAAGTACCAGCGGAGGAGGGGGATTGTAGCCTGAGTGTCATCCTAGGTAGCCTATTGGGGCTCCCATACTCACCCCTCACAAACCAGAGAGGTGAGTATGACAGCCTCGGAAACCAACTAGGATGATACTCAGGCTAGAGTCGGCCCTCACATTACTCTAAAAGTGGGCTTCATGCCAGTTTCAGATCAGTGTGGGTGGAAATGTGACAGAATTTTCACAGATGCTGCGAAGATCTGTTCATAAAACTACGTATTACTAAGTTCTATCACCAATTTACCCCTGTAGCTCTTCAAGTGGGATAAACCTCACAAATGTAAAATGTTACAAGGGACAAAGTGATATGCTATGTCTAGTCTACTATGTCTACACTCAGGCAAAAATTCATCGTCCACTGGAGATAAAATTTATGTTTTTCTCCACGTTGGCATTGAAAAATCCCTAACAGAAAAAAATCTGCTACATTTCATCCCACAATTTTATGGACCCAACATGTGGACTTTGTTGTGTAGGGTTATGTTGTTTAAACTAGAATAAAACAATGAAAACCTGAATTGGGAAGAAAGTAAAGGAGCACACCCGGCATGATATTCCCATAGAGCATAGTTTGCAGAACAGATCTCGGCATCAATAAATCATCAGAACAACTGCCAAATGTCTTCTAAATTTCTATTCGCAAAGATGTCATTCCCATATTATATGTATTTGTAGGGTTTAATCCCAATAGTAAACCTACTATATCGCAGTTACCAATACAAAGCACTCATGGATGATATAAACATGATACTGTTCTCAGGTCACCCATTAAAAAATGTGAAAAATTGATTTAAAAAATGTGACCAAAATCAAATTTAAATGTCCCAAACAATATTTTCTATAGAAAACAGGCATATATTGTGCAGTTGTTAACCTTAGAGGGGTGAAATGCACTCCCGAAGATGGCATACTTATGTCTGCAATACAGCCTATATAGTAGAATGCCCAGCTGGCACCACCTCCAGTCTCGTTCTGGTGCCATGACCCCGGAAATCCAACATGGCCACCACAACTGGAATTAACTCTATTCAAACTAGAGTTCGGCGACCTCATACCTCCATGAAAATTTAGAGCTTTTGTAAATTTCATGCAATTGACTAATACATTAACATAATTTATGCATGGTATTGTTCATCATTGACAGGCGTACACATGTTAATTATAAAATTCCCATTATTAATCATAAAGCGTTTTTGCAATTTTTACATAAATTATGCAAATAAGTTCCTCATTACCATATTTGGTATCTGCCTATATTCCACCTATCATAGTTAACATGTATTACATTTATTGAAGTCCAGCTATTGAAAACAATGGAATTATACAATTTCCTCATTAATTATGCAAATTAAGTCCTCATTTGCATAACATGTATATCATTATGAACATCTTTGCCTAAGGTACCCGCATGCCTAATATTTTGCCAATCCATCAATCCTTTCTGCAGTTATCCTCTTTAGAATGTCTTGACAAAAATGCCCCTGCAGTTCCGAAATTAAATGTTAGGGGGCTGAAACCTGCCCCACTTTGTCATGACACTGCAAGCTATCTACCAGCCAAATGTCAAGACCATATCACATCCAGGACCAGAGATACATTGAAAAAACTGCCATGATATAATATCCTCATTAATTATGCAAATGTGCTCCCATTTTGCATAATTAGTATTTAATCTTGTACAACATTGTCTAAGGTACCTACATACCAAAAATCATGAAAATCCGTTGTTCCCTTCTTGAGTTATCCTCGTCAGAAGTTTTTGACAAAAATGCCCCTGCTATCCCCAAACTAGACGCTAGAGGGCCCAAACTTACGTAATTTTTTCCTGAGCACAAGAGCTATCTAATACTCAAAAATCTTGACCATAGCATGTTCAGAACACCGAGATGGCAAAACCGGAAGTTGCGCTGCAGTACCAAGGCCACACACCAGGGGGCCCAAAATTGACCTTGACCTTCGTCTTCCCAACCCCTACCTACATACCAAATATCATCGTTGTCCATCAAGAGGTTCTCAAGTTATGATGACCACAAATATGCGGACACACAGACACACACACACACAAACACACACACAAACACACACACACACAGACATACTCAAAACTATACCTCCATTTTTTCATGGAGGTAAAAATCATATCCAGTTGCATGAGTAATTGCTAACCTTCATCGACGAATGTGGTAGCTGTTTTTTGTACTTATCCCTTATGTCTTTCCATCCTCTAATATTACCCTTCAATATTTTTCGTTGCCTACCCATCTTTCTTCCTCCTTGGACGGTTCCTTGTATAGTAGTTTTGACTCAGTATGGTTCTGTGGTCAATTGGTTCGTAGAGTCATTGAAAGTTGCTTTCATGCATTAAAATATCTGAAATAATTTTTATTGCAACATACACTATGTATGAACAATTATATTCTTTTGGGCTATGACAGAAGCAAAACAGTTCATCATAACTTTACTAACTAAACTAACCACATCCTAAGCGGCGTAGCTGAAATCTAAAGCATTTTATTTAAATTTCCACACTTTTAAGCGTTAGTAAATACACTGTATGCTCTTGGGCAAGGTCACTGAATAGGCTACCTAGGCGTTTGAAAGTAAACAAACAAACAAACAAGCAAACAAACTCACCAACAGAGGTACAAGACCATCGGTAGTCCAGATCCTTGCTCCTTGATATGACGCCATCTGGATCAGACGAAAGCGTGGCCGCGTCCAACGTAACCTTTCCCGTGCCCACCTGCCTTTTGAACCCGCCGAGAATACCAGCAATGAGAGAGGAAGCTGTGATGCTTACTGATGCACTGTTACTTGTGCTTGATACTACAACCCCAGTGTTCATCTCTCTGACAGTCACTCTTAGTCTGAGCAAATAAATACCATACTCAAGAGTCCGGGAAGGCACTAGAAGGTCCGCTTTTGTTAAAACAATGCCTGCAAGGTCTTGCCATTGTGTTTTGGTAGGCGGTAAAGCCTCCCACTTGTACATAACATCTCGTGGTTCCGTACAGTTTGCACCGACGGCGAATCGACTGTTCAGTCTGAACGCTCTACTGCGAGTTATGGACATTCCTCCGCCTATGATGGTTACCTCAGGTGTGCAGTAGGTGCATCCGTATCCTCCAGGTGTGTTCAGACAGGTAGAGCCGTAAGGACAAGTCGCTGTGTTCTCTTGACACTCATCGAAATCTGAGGTGCAAAAGGAAAGTCTTGTTAATTACTACCTATTGTGACTAAAACTGAAGAATTGATACAAACTTTGGACACACGCGTAGGAAACGGCTCTCATAGGTAATATGATGTCTCTTATCCATCCGAAGACTATGGTACGATATGATATGATATGCGAATGACTAGAATGTAGCCTTTTTATCTCAAGCTTCAGAAATGTAGTTATTCCTACGCATGCGCACTGCTGCGACTCCTATCATGAATAAATGCACGAAGTCCTTGCACATATCACGTATCATATTTCTGATGTGAAACCTTTGGTGTACTAAAGACTTTTCTAATGTAAAACGCTGCTAGGAAGAAGTGTGTGAAGTGGATAGACGAGAAAAAGAAGCAGAAGAAGAAGAAGAAGAAGACGACGGAGAAGAAGAGAAATAAACAATACCATATTACCTGTTACTGTTACCGTTGCTCCCGCGAAAGGAAATGATGTATTCCCGACACTATCATTGATGTAGTTCTGCAAATGTCCCTCCACTGTCGCAGGTAGCAGAGGTGTTTCCTGTTCGATGAGTGTCAGTGACTGGAAGGCAACCAAGCTGCCTCTCTCAAACCGTGTAAACCCTGGATTTCCAAATCTTCTGGTTTGCATGATGAAATCCACCATGTAGTTGAACTGTAGGTTTAAAAAGATCATAAATCTTCGATGTACATATATAAGAAATATATAGGGTGTACGTCTGTGCGGCGCAACGGCTAGAGCGTTACGTTGGAATCAGAATCATTAGGTCCTGAGTTCGAAACTCGCCATGCCCCTGCCCCCCATGGCGGTGGAGTGACGAGCCTCACGGCTTATTTGTCTTTAAAAAAAAACACCTATGGATTTGGTGCTGCCAGTATGTCAACATCTGCACACTTGCCACTAAGACCCGTGACTTTTATATATATAAGAAAAATACTTGTCAACTTTAGTATAATACTATTAAACATGGGGTAAAGACACCCTTTGTTAAACAACCATTGCTGTAATACACCGACGTTTTGGTGACCGTCTGTCAACTTCGTCAGGGCAATACTGAGTGTTTCACATTGAACTTTAGCACTTGATGTCGCATTTTACAGTTCAGATGCGGTCACAAAATATTAAGTATTTACATATGTACATCCGTATTTATGCGAATTTATTTGCAATGAGGTCACCGTCCCAAACATAAAGGAGTAAAGAATTAAACATGGACCTATTAATGTGAAATCATTATAAACACTCATATACTAAGGTTCTTTAGGCACAACCAGGGAGTACTTACTTCCAACGTTTCGATGTCTATCAGACTCCATCATCAAGGGAAAATGGCGGGAAACTGATGAAGGAAACGTTGGAAATAAGCACTCTCTGGTTATGCCTAAAGAACCTTACTATATGAATAATAGCCAACCTGGTGAAGTTATTTACGGATATTATAAACATTATATAAAACTGACTAAACAAGCAAGTATTTATCCCCAACCCCACATTTTTCAATAATGAAAAGCCAGTTAAGCACCATACTTACGTGATTTAAGTGATATCTCCTGCTCTGTTCATACTGTGCTCCGCTGGGTGCATGTTTGTCTGGTTCATAGTCGAAACTGGCATTGTATAAAAGGCGGACGTAGAACCTGTTCAAAGCTGGAATGATGTGCAAAAACAGAAAGTAAGTCCATGGCCAAGCGATTTACAATTATAGGTCAAACATTTTGCATAAACTTGCTTTAATATTTTGTTCTTTTTATCTAACGCCAGGGCAAATTAATTTTATTGTAGTTGTAGAAGTGAGATTAGTTAGCTGGCCTTGAGTGTAGTTTTCAACTTGGTGATATTATTTTACCACACTTAAGTCACTTCTGCACTTCTTATATAAATGTTGATACCATGTTTTGTCACCACAATTGTTGTTGCAACGTTTATGTGTTTATTTTGATAATTCAGCTTGTTTTGCCCTCTCTTATGAAATGTGGATCCTGCTCCGGATGCCATCCCTAAGCTTTATTTACTTTGTCCTAGATGCATATAAGGAGCAAACATTCTATTTGCTGTTAACATTCTATTTGCTGTTGCCTAAATGCATACGGAGAAAACATATTGAAGTTCAACCTCTACTGAACAAATTTTTTTCTGTAATACTTTCAACTAATAGTGATATATCGGACAGTGACTAGGCAATACAGTGTCATGTAAATTTGCGGTTACACGTTTGTCGTTTGCCGACAAGACAAAAGTTAACTAAGTCCATTGGACTATGGAAAAACCTTTGGGAAAGCTACATAGTTACATACCTGTACAGCTATCCTGGTAACGGATGAGCCACGGGAAACAGTCACATCTGAAGCTTCCTATTGTGTTAAAGCAGCGTTCCCTGGGTCCTTTGCAGGGACGTCGACTCTCAGGCAAGCTGCATTCGTCTAGATCTGTGTTCAATATAGAAATAAATGTAAGATATGATCATATTTGGTATGAAAACCTGTGAAATATGATGATACAGACGTATCTCCTCTTTCCAGTAACTTTAGAGACAAGATTGGCAAAATGTATTATGTTTGACGAGAAAGGCACTTGTGTTTTTATATGTTTGTTTTCATTGAGGTCATGACGGAATAGGCAAGGGTCAGACAAAGTATATAACAGAGATACAATTTACATCGTTTAAAGTCCATGTGAGTCTTATAAGTCTACAGGTCTATATATACAATTTTAACATACACGTACAAAATACATAATAGTGAGAGCTGCTACATAATTCGAGTTCGTTTATTTTGGTTGTTCCAGTTAATTTAAGAATCTCTTAAAGGAAGCCAGAGTTGGGGCTGTGTGTATGTCTGGTGGTAGACTGTTCCAGATGTTGGGTCCAGGGTAGGCGAGTACATAAATGCATTTTTGAGCACCTACCAAGGCAACTGAATCCATTTCCAAACCAGCCACTGTTGCAGCTACAGGTTGGATTAGGCCTTACGTCATCACAGGAGGCTTGGGCGTGGCAGGGTGGACACGTGACCGGTGGGCGGACACTTGCTGATGTCTGCACAACGGGTGGGGTTGTCGTTGCTTCGTTTTGAAATTATAAAAAGTTTAACATATAATAAATATTTGCAAATGATACCTTTTTGTAGCAAGCAAAGAAAAAACTCTTAAACAAATTCATAGACATTTTTAATCAGTATACCAATAGAGGGCATGGAAATTGAATTATAGTTTTCTGCATAGATTATAGTAAACTTTGGACAGTGAAACATCATAAGTATCACACCAACAGATATTTTGCTTCACTAAAAGGAACCTAGTGAAAAGACGGGTCTTGATGGCAAATGTGCATCATTGCCGCATCAAAATCCATTTGTGTTTATAACCGACCACCCGAAGAAGCTCAAATAAATTAGTATCTAAGTTGTCTCATTTATTGAATTGTATCAAGTAGGGAAATATAGGTTCTCGAATCTATCAGTATATCAAGTTCAGCTCTCTTTGTTTTATATGAGTGAATGAATGAATGAATGAATGAATGAATGAATGGAATTTCTTGCTCGACAATTGTACAGGATACAACGTATGGCAACGGCTACTACACTAAATGCAGATACTAAACTTCATACAGATACAGTGCAACAGAATTTCATTAATAACATTATGAGGATTGCAGCAAATTTATGTATGGGTGATCTGATCTCGCATTTGGAATAATGTACAAATATATTGACCTACGTATGCGGATATTGGCGCAGGGCAGTGCATGGAAGATATTGGTCTGTTTTCCAGATAGGGAAAAGTGTGTTTTACTTCTAATATTCTGTAACAGTGGATCTCTCTCTATGTATACATATTGTAAGCAGGACAGGTCATGATAAAGTGGAATTCATCTTTTATAATTTCATGACAATTGTTGTATGATGTACATTCATCTACTCATTTATCTGAATATATAGAAATGGAATACCTGAACATCCAGTACCAACAAAGCGACCATCTCCTGTATATCCAGGGTTGCAGGTACAAGTCGCATCAAGGGCAGGAGGGGGGTTATCCGAGCAGGTGGCCTCGGGAACACACGGGTCAAACAAACAGGCATCCATGTCTACAGATGACAACATACATGCAGAGATTAGGTTAATATGTCCATATGATTAAATGATGTCAATGATATGATATACCTCATTCAAAATGACCTACTTCTTGTAGGTGTCTTGAATATATACGTAAATATCGCTACTAACCCACATCCATGGTTTAAAAAGAATAGGTCTTCTGGCCATGGGCATATCAAGTCGATGATGGTGTTTTCAAATTGCAAGACTACATTATGTATTCCAGACCGTCGACTTCATATCCCTAAATACACATTTTATAGATAACGGATATAGGTTACCCCTCAGATAAAGGTGAAGTAACAATAGCTTGATAGCAGAGTAAATATTGGGTTTCTGTCATGGCGAACAGCTTTTATGCCATGCGTTTGTATACTGGCCACAGGAAGTAAATTTTCTTGATGACATCAGCGCGCTCATTATTTTTCGCCTGATTTCAGAAAAAAAATTCCTCTTTGGGGATGGTCAGGTAGGCAAACATGTTGTGCTGTAGCCTAATAATCATACTTGTAGAAGACACACTAGGGAGGTAGCTATCACTTGCAGAAGCGAACCTTGTTAGAATTGTAACATTGCCTCCAATATGGAAGCCATGAATGTAGTTGCCAGCTTGGTAAGCGATACCAGTTTACCACACTTTCATCACATTTTCTACACTAGTTCACTTCTTTGAAACAGGAATGAATGCCTCTGTTAGCTCTGATGCCATGTTTTGTCACTTCAAATCTTGTTACAACGTTTATGGTGTTTACTTTGACAATTTAGCCATTTTTTTTTATACCCAGCTTGTTTTTTCTCTCTCATCTCATCATCTATGCAGTCTGCATAGAATGTCATTCATTAACATTTACTTGATGTGGCCTTAGTTTACTCACCTTCACAGTCTGGAACACTGGCACTCCAGGTCCTGTCCGCCTGGCAGATTGCACTGGTACTGCCGACCACCTCGTACCCCCGGTCACATCTGAACACCACAACATTTAGGTAGGTGTTTGTACCGGTAGGTATCAGTCTGCCGTTCACTGGAGCTGTTAGACCAGGGCACTTCACAGCTGTAACGGTAGGAGGAAAGAAAAATTCCACCATATACTTCTGGTCCGATGTTTTGCCAATCAGCCAATAAAGCCAATAATCACAACTGTTATATATTTTTGTTTCATATACATGTACAGTGATTTACGTAACTCTTTTAGCAATTCTCTCAATGTAGACTCACGATGTAAACAGTTAACGAAAGACGAACTATTTGTGTGAAAAATGGCACACACAGACATCGTTGTTCAACAAAAACTATTTGAGTTCGTATACACTTGTTTTAAGAAGAGGGAAGAGGCATGTTAACAATAGTTACAGATCGCATAGCTTCAGATGTTTTGTCTATTCAGTTGTTCACTTGTAGCACTTCACTACTTGTAATAGTACCTAGTCTTTAGTATCTCATGGAATACTATCGTTTCACTGCATCTAGTCCATGAGGGCAAGGACATGCAAATAAAGATCATAAAGGTGCAAATTTAGCAAACCATTATATTGTTTTAATGACAATTGAGCATTCACGCGTTCTTACGATTGCATGTAGGGACATTGGCAGTCCAGTTTCCGTCTGCTTGGCAGGTAGCATTGGTGTTACCGACCAGCTCGTATCCCCGGTCACATCTAAACGACACGACATCTTGGTATTTGTTGGCATCAACAGGACTTATTTCACCGTTCACTGGGGCTGTCAGGTTGAAACACTTCACCACTGTAACGAAGAAGAAAGAAAAGAGGATATAGAAGAATTGTTGTACACCACACCAGGATACAAACTTGGCCACGTTTGGGATGATGTTCTCGACGCAAAAGCGCCACCTACATCGCCTACATGTAGCGGCTAGAAGCAGAACTCAAGTCAGAAGCTCTGAGGGAGGTGTCTGATAGACACCGAAACGTAAGTAAGTAAGTACATCCTGGTTGTGTACAAGAATTCTCCTATATCCACTATTCTACCAACCTGATGAAATTATTTTCAGGATGAATACTACTGACATAACATGCTGCCTGTTAAAAGATTTTGTGATAATGGTGATGTCAAAAGTTCACAGATTGTTACTTTTTTTAAAAACATCCGCATAGCTGTTCGAATCTAACTTGAAGACATATGCTGCAATGGAAATCCACCAAATGGTAGGAAGGAATCAGAAAATCGTCTATAATTGATGAATGGAAAACGCTTACTGCCAAATGTGTCCCTGCGCACGGAATGATATAAGTCTAAGTAAGTCTTACCATTGCAGGTTGGGACATTGGCACTCCAGTTCGCGTTTGCCTGACAGGTAGCACGGGTACTGCCGACTAGCTCGTATCCCCTGTCACATATGAACGACACCACATCCATGTAGCTGTTTGCACCGCTATTACTGATGCTGCCGTTCACTGGTGGCCTGAGTGAAGGACACATGACCGCTGCAAGGTAAAGAATAAAACAAAACTCTGTCAAACATGCTACTCAAATTGCTCGAAAACAATCTTACCAATCAAGGTACACAAACAATGACACTGTGTAAATGCAAGTTATATTTTTACGAGATCGCTACTCTTCCTGGAGACCAGCAATATAAAACGAAATAATACACAGAATGCATAAACATTTCTTACCATTGCATGTTGGAACACTTGAACTCCAGCTGCCACCTGTCTGGCATGTAGCACTGGTGCTGCCGACTAGCTCGTATCCCCGGTCACATCTGAACGTTACCACATCTAGGTAGGTGTTCGAATTGGCGGGGATTAGACTTCCGTTCACTGGAGCTGTCAGGCTAGGGCACATCACCGCTGTAGGAGAGAAACAAAGAAAATGTTTCTTTCTCGTCCAATGCATACCAAAATTATTACAAAGTTTCAAAACTCAAATCACTATTGTTTTATGAAAAGCTGAATGATTTTCTTTTATGTCTCTACCATTGCATGTTGGGACATTTGTACTCCAGTTCCTGTCCGCCTGGCAGGTAGCACTGGTACTGCCGTCCAACTCGTATCCTCGGTCACATCTGAACGTCACAACATCTAGGTAGTTGTTTGCACCGGTAGGACTCAGACTACCGTTTACTGGTGGCGTGAGTGAAGTGCACTTGACGGCTGCAATGTACGGAACAAAGTCACACGTCACAATAAAGAACCTAGTTTTATGCTTTTCATCATCTACGCACTCTGCATTTGATAAACTTACATGGAGTATACACATTAACAAACTATGCAGTACGGTGTCCTCTAGGTTGGGAGTGTTAAGACGTTTAGTACCCATTTTACCACCTAAGACACTTTCCATGTTGTTTAACTGTATGATTCTTCCTAAGATTGAGTATTGTGATATTGTATGGGGCAACTGCGGAAAATCTCTCTCTGACAATCTCCAGAAACTCCAAAACCGTGCAGCACGGCTTGTGCTCGGTCTGTCACGTAGATCACATGTAGATATTGACCATCTGTCTACATTAGGTTGGAAATCTCTGGCATCTCGTAGGAAAATGCACCTCCTGCAAACCGTCTTCAAGTCAATCCATCGGCAGTTACCAGAATACTTACAAATATTTAACAGAACATCTCACACATACGCAACAAGGCTTAATTCAAACCTATCACTACAACTACCGAAAGTCAGACTTGAATCTGGCCGTAGAAAATTCGAATACAGGGGTGCATTTTCATGGAACGAGTTGCCGCCAACGGTTAAAGTGGCCAGTTCTGCACTGTCGTTCAAGAAACTGCTAAGAAACGGTAATCACTGCTGACCCCTGACCTCCTGACCCGGCACTAACTTCGATTAATGAGTTATGATTTTGATTTATGTTTATGTATATATTGTTACTTTGATTTGTTCATTGTTTATCTTATTTCTTGTTATGCTATTTTGTGTACAGGGCACAACTGAAAAGCAGAACGCATAGTACTGAGTTGTCCACCCTGTCTAAATAAAACAGAAATAAATAAATAAATAAATAAACTTATTTTTCTAACAAATATCTGCATTATGTTCCAAAACTTCTTACCATTGCAGTCTGGAACACTAGCATTCCAGGTTCCGTCCATCTGACAAGTAGCACTGGTACTGCCGACTAGCTCGTATCCCCGGTCACATCTAAACGTTACCACATCTAGGTAGGTGTTCACACCGGCAGGGCTCAGACCACCGTTCACTGGTGGCACGAGTGAAGGGCACTTGACCGCTGCAACGCAAAAGAACAAAGCCACAGATTGAGAGCATTTTCATAAGAAGGTCACGACTCTCCATGGACTCCAGCGATATAAAATGAAAGAATAAAGAATACACATGCCTTACCATTGCAGTCTGGAACACTAGCATTCCAGGTTCCGTCCGACAGACAAGTAGCACTAGTATTGCCAAACAGCTCGTATCCCCGGTCACATCTGAACGTTACCACATATAGGTATGTGTTCACTCCGGCAGAACTCAGACTACCGTTCACTGGAGGCATGAGCGGAGGGCACTTGACGGCTGCAATGTACGGATTAAAGACACACTTTGTCACAATAAAGAACCAAGTTTCACGTGCATCATATCACCTACTAGGTCTGCAACTAATAAGAAAGTTGTTTCATTACAAATAACTGCATTATATTCCGAAACGTCTTACCATTGCAGTCTGGAACACTAGCATTCCAGACTCCGTCCGCCTGGCAAGTAGCACTAGTACTGCCGTCCAGCTCATATCCTCGGTCACATCTGAACGTTACCTCATCTAGGTAGGTGTTCACTCCGGTAGGACTCAGACTACCGTTCACTGGCGGCATGAGTGAAGTACACTGGACCGCTGCAACGCAAAGAACAAAGCCACAGATTGAGAGCATTTTCATAAGAAGGTCACTACTCTCCATGGACTCCAGCGATATGAAATGAAAGAATAAAGAATACACATGTCTTACCATTGCAGTCTGGAACACTAGCATTCCAGGCGCCGTCCGCCTGGCAAGTAGCACTAGTACTGCCGTCCAGCTCATATCCTCGGTCACATCGAAAAGTTACCACATCTAGGTAGGTGTTCACATCGGCAGAACTCAGGCTTCCGTTCACTGGTGGCGTGAGTGAAGGGCACTTGACGGCTGCAATGTACGGAACAAAGCCAAAATTTGCAAACCCAGTTCTACATGCTAGCCATCACCTACTAGGTCTGCAATTGATAACAATATGTTTTCATTACAAATATCTGCATTGTATTCCAAAACCTCTTACCATTGCAGTCTGGAACACTAGCATTCCAGGCTCCGTCCGCCTGGCAAGTTGCACTGGTGCTGCCGACTAGCTCGTATCCCCGGTCACATCTAAACGTTACCACATCTAGGTAGGTGTTCACTCCAGCAGAACTCAGACTACCGTTCAATGGAGCTGTCAGAGCTGGGCACTTTATCGCTAACGAGGAGAAAAAAAAGAAATAGTTGCATTTCAATCTTCTGGTCAGAAGTACATGTATACAAATTTCTCATTTGCCGTCATCTGTGTCATGTCGAATAACAGTGTATGTCCGAAAGGTACATAAAGTTGTTTTTGTTTAATCTAAGTACGCGTCAATATGGACTCCAGGAGATTTATTGTAACCAGTGTGACGTCAATGAAAAGTTTCCTTGTTGAATCTTGAACAAGGTAAGAATTTTTTTTTAAAATGATAGTGTCAAAGGTACATAGTTAATCATATCACAAACCACATAGACATCTACATGATTTTTTACTCGTCCTTACCATTGCATGTTGGGACACTTGCACTCCATTTTCCGTTAAGCATGCATGTAGCACTGGTATTGCCGTCCAACTGGTACCCTTGGTCACATCTGAACGTTACAACATCAAGATAGCTATAGGTGATCGCATTGGACGGGGTTAGACTACCGTTTACTGGAGCTGTTAGTAGAGGGCATTGGACAAAAATTGTTGTTTCTATCGGAGAAGTACTGGATATGGTAACGTCTGTTGTTTGTAACGGAGTTGTTGGAACTGACGTTATAACTGGAGTAATAACCGATGATGTGGTTTTTGTTGTAGGAACTGGAGTTGTTTGAGCTGATGTCACCTCCGTTGTAGAAACTGGACTTGTGCGAACCGACATTTCTTCCGTTGTAGGAAATGTTGTTGTTGGAGCTGATGTCACTTTCGTTGTAGGAAATGGTGTTGTTGGGGCTGATGACACTTCCGTTGTAGGAGCTGTTGTCACTTCCGTCGAAGAAACTGGAGTTGTTAGGACTGATGTGACTTCCGTTGTAGGAGATGGTGTTGTCGGTGCTGATGTCAATTCCGTTGTAGAAACTGGAGTTATTGGATCGGATGCCACCTCCGTTGTAGGAACTGGAGTTATTGGATCGGATGCCACCTCCGTTGTAGGAACTGGAGTTGTTGGAGCTGTAACAAACTCCGTTGTAAGAACTGCTGTCATTTCCGTTGTAGTAAATTGAATAGTTGGGGCTGATGTCACTTCCGTTGTAGGAAATGGAGTTGTTGGAGCTGATGACACTTTCATTGTAGAAACTGGAGTTGTAGGAGCTGATGTCACTTCCATTGTAGAAAATGGTGTTGTAGGAGCTGATGTCAGTTCTGTTGTAGGAACTGGAGTTGTTGGAGCTATGGTCACCTGCGTTGTAGGAACTGGAGTTGTTGGAGCCGATGTCATTTCTGTTGTAGGAAATGGAGTTGTTGGAGCTGATGTCACTTCCGTTGTAGAAAATGGAATTATAGTGGTTGATGTCACGTCCGTGGTAGGAACTGCAGTTGTTGAAGCTGATGTCACCTCCGTCGTAGGAACTGGGGTTGTTAGAGCTGTGGTGACTTTTGTTGTAGGAACTGGAGTTGTTGGAGCTGTGGTGACTTCTGTTGTAGGAACTGGAGTTGTTGGAGCTGTGGTGACTTCTGTTGTAGCAACTGGAGTTTTTGGAGCTGTGGTGACTTCTGTTGTAGGCACTGGTGTTGATGGAGCTTTGGTGACTTCTGTTGTAGGAACTGGACTTGTTTGAGCTGATGTCATTTCTGTTGTAGAAACTGACGTTGTTGGAGCTGTTGTGACTTCTGTTGAAGAAGCTGGAGTCGTTGGAGCTGTGGTGACTTCTGTTGTTGGAGCTGTGGTTACTTCTGTTTTGGTGACTTCTGTTGTTGGAGATGTAGTTACTTCTGTTGTAGAAACTGGAGTTGTTGGAGCTGTGGTGACTTGTGTTGTGAGAAATGGAGATATTATAGCTGTGGTGAGTTTTGTTGTGGGAACTGGAGTTGTTAGAGCAGTTGTGACTTCTGTAGTCGAAACTGGAGTTGTTGCAGCTGTGGTATCTTCTGTTGTAGGAAGCGGGGTTGTTGGAGCTGTGTTGACTTCTGTTGTGGGAACTGGAGTTGTTGAAGCTGTGGTGACTTCTGTTGTAGTAAATGGAGTTATTGGAGCTGTGGTGACTTCTGTTGTATAAACTGGAGTTGTTAGAGCTGTGGTGACTTCTGTTGTTGGAGCTGTAGTGACTTCTGTTGCAGAAACTGTATTTTTTGGAGGTGTGGTGACTTCTGTTGTGGGAAAAGGAGTTGTTGAAGCTGTGGATACTTCTGTTGTTGGAGCTGTGGTGACGTCTGTTGTGGGAAACTGAGTTGTTGGAGCCGTGGTGACTTCTGTTGTTGGATCCGGAGTTGGTAAAGCTGTGGTGACTTCTGTTGTGGGAACTGGAGTTGGTTGAGATGTGGTAACCTCTGTTGTGGGAATTGGAGTTGTTGGATCTGTTGTGATTTCTGTTGTAGGAAATTGAGTTGTTGGAGGTGTGGTGACGTCTGTTGTTGGAATTGGAGTTGTTGGAGCTGTTGTGATTTCTGTTGTTGGAGCTGTGGAAACTTCTGCTGTTGGAGCTGTGGTAACTTCTGTTGTAGGAACCGGAGTTGGTGTAGCTGTGGTGACTTCTGTTGTAGGAACTGGAGTTGTTGGATCTTTGGTGATTTCTGTTGTTGGAAGTGGAGTTGTTGGAGCTGTGGTGACTTCTGTTGTGGGAACTGGAGTTGGTGGGGCTGTGGTGACTTCTGTTGTAGAAACAGGAGTTGTTGGAGCTGTGGTGACTTCTGATGTAGGAACTGGAGTTGTTGGAGCTGTGGTGACTTCTGTTGTGGGAACTGGAGTTGTTGGGGCTGTGGTAACTTCTGTTGTGAGAACTGGAGTTTTTGGAGATGTGGTGACTTCCGAGGAAGGAAATGGAGTTGTTGGAGATGTTATGACTTCTGTTGTGGGAAGTGGTCTTGCTGGAGCTGTGGTAACTTCTGTTGTAGGAAGCGGAGTTGTTGAAGCTGTGGTGACTTCTGTTGTGGGAAATGGCGTTGTTGAAGCTGTGGTGACTTCTGTTGTGGGAAGCGGCGTTGTTGGAGATGTGGTGACTTCTGTTGTGGGAAATGGAGTTGTTGGAGCTGTGGTGACTTCTGTTGTAGGAAGCGGAGTTGTTGAAGCTGTGGTGACTTCTGTTGTGGGAAGCGGCGTTGCTGGAGATGTGGTGACTTCTGTTGTGAGAACTGGAGTTGTTGGAGCTGTGGTGACTTCTGTTGTAGAAAATGGAATTATAGTGGTTGATGTCACGTCCGTGGTAGGAACTGCAGTTGTTGAAGCTGATGTCACCTCCGTCGTAGGAACTGGGGTTGTTAGAGCTGTGGTGACTTTTGTTGTAGGAACTGGAGTTGTTGGAGCTGTGGTGACTTCTGTTGTAGGAACTGGAGTTGTTGGAGCTGTGGTGACTTCTGTTGTAGCAACTGGAGTTTTTGGAGCTGTGGTGACTTCTGTTGTAGGCACTGGTGTTGATGGCTTTACATCAATACTACTGCCTCAGTGATTACCCCTGACGGCGAAACAAGTCCCTTCAAAGTAACCGCTGGTGTACTCCAGGGCGACACATTAGCGCCGTTCCTTTTTATCATTGTACTGGATTACATTCTACGGATCTCTCTCGATAGCATGAGTGAAAAAGGCCTTGAAATACAGCCCAGACGAAGTCGACGACACCCCGCAGTGAACCTCACAGACTTAGATTTCGCGGATGACCTAGCCTTGGTCGCAGAACTGGTCAAAGATGCAGAAGCACTGCTCCAGTCACTTGAGAGAGCAGCTGCCCAAGTAGGCTTGTACTGCAACGAGTCCAAGACCGAGTTTATATATACAGGTACTTCTTCAGAACCAATAGAACTTAAATCTGAATCTGGTGTTTGCTTAAAACGCGTTGGTGATTTTAAGTACTTAGGATCATCAATTGTGGACTCAGAAAAGGACTTCACAGTAAGGAAAGCCATAGCTTGGGATGCGTGTAATAAACTCGACAAAATCTGGCTCTCAAATATTAGTGACAAACTCAAGATACAAGTTTTTCGCACCATTGTTGAACCTGTACTTCTCTATGGCTCCGAAACTTGGACATTGACCACTCGTCTAGAGAAGAGACTGGATGGAACATACACCTCACTTCTGCGCAGAGCAAAGAACATCAGCTGGAAAGAACATGCATCCATCAAGACCATATACGGCAATCTTCCCCGAGTATCCCACAGCCTCAGGCAGAGGCGTGTCCAGTTTGCAGGTCACTGTCATCGCGCAAGCGAAGAAGTGATCTCTTCACTCCTCCTATGGAGGCCGAGGGGAAAGACTTACTCTAGAAAACTCACTTACCCAGCCACCATCTCCAGAGACACTGGGATTGACACCGAGGACCTAGGAGCAGTTATGAACGACCGAGCGCTGTGGAGAGACATTGTGCAAAGCCTTACCCCGCCCGGCAGGGACGACAGATGATGATGATGGTGTTGATGGAGCTTTGGTGACTTCTGTTGTAGGAACTGGACTTGTTTGAGCTGATGTCATTTCTGTTGTAGAAACTGACGTTGTTGGAGCTGTTGTGACTTCTGTTGAAGAAGCTGGAGTCGTTGGAGCTGTGGTGACTTCTGTTGTTGGAGCTGTGGTTACTTCTGTTTTGGTGACTTCTGTTGTTGGAGATGTAGTTACTTCTGTTGTAGAAACTGGAGTTGTTGGAGCTGTGGTGACTTGTGTTGTGAGACATGGAGATATTATAGCTGTGGTGAGTTTTGTTGTGGGAACTGGAGTTGTTAGAGCAGTTGTGACTTCTGTATTCGAAACTGGAGTTGTTGCAGCTGTGGTATCTTCTGTTGTAGGAAGCGGGGTTGTTGGAGCTGTGTTGACTTCTGTTGTGGGAACTGGAGTTGTTGAAGCTGTGGTGACTTCTGATGTAGTAAATGGAGTTATTGGAGCTGTGGTGACTTCTGTTGTATAAACTGGAGTTGTTAGAGCTGTGGTGACTTCTGTTGTTGGAGCTGTAGTGACTTCTGTTGCAGAAACTGTATTTTTTGGAGGTGTGGTGACTTCTGTTGTGGGAAAAGGAGTTGTTGAAGCTGTGGATACTTCTGTTGTTGGAGCTGTGGTGACGTCTGTTGTGGGAAACTGAGTTGTTGGAGCCGTGGTGACTTCTGTTGTTGGATCCGGAGTTGGTAAAGCTGTGGTGACTTCTGTTGTGGGAACTGGAGTTGGTTGAGATGTGGTAACCTCTGTTGTGGGAATTGGAGTTGTTGGATCTGTTGTGATTTCTGTTGTAGGAAATTGAGTTGTTGGAGGTGTGGTGACGTCTGTTGTTGGAATTGGAGTTGTTGGAGCTGTTGTGATTTCTGTTGTTGGAGCTATGGAAACTTCTGTTGTTGGAGCTGTGGTAACTTCTGTTGTAGGAACCGGAGTTGGTGTAGCTGTGGTGACTTCTGTTGTAGGAACTGGAGTTGTTGGATCTTTGGTGATTTCTGTTGTTGGAAGTGGAGTTGTTGGAGCTGTGGTGACTTCTGTTGTGGGAACTGGAGTTGGTGGGGCTGTGGT
This sequence comes from Branchiostoma floridae x Branchiostoma belcheri, assembly GCA_019207045.1. Taxonomy (NCBI): domain Eukaryota; kingdom Metazoa; phylum Chordata; class Leptocardii; order Amphioxiformes; family Branchiostomatidae; genus Branchiostoma; species Branchiostoma floridae x Branchiostoma belcheri. Next base: position 32,187,707 of record CM033024.1, on the reverse strand, counting down.
GACTTCTGTTGTAGAAACAGGAGTTGTTGGAGCTGTGGTGACTTCTGTTGTAGGAACTGGAGTTGTTGGAGCTGTGGTGACTTCTGTTGTGGGAACTGGAGTTGTTGGGGCTGTGGTAACTTCTGTTGTGAGAACTGGAGTTTTTGGAGATGTGGTGACTTCCGAGGAAGGAAATGGAGTTGTTGGAGATGTTATGACTTCTGTTGTGGGAAGTGGTCTTGCTGGAGCTGTGGTAACTTCTGTTGTAGGAAGCGGAGTTGTTGAAGCTGTGGTGACTTCTGTTGTGGGAAATGGCGTTGTTGAAGCTGTGGTGACTTCTGTTGTGGGAAGCGGCGTTGTTGGAGATGTGGTGACTTCTGTTGTGGGAAATGGAGTTGTTGGAGCTGTGGTGACTTCTGTTGTAGGAAGCGGAGTTGTTGAAGCTGTGGTGACTTCTGTTGTGGGAAGCGGCGTTGCTGGAGATGTGGTGACTTCTGTTGTGAGAACTGGAGTTGTTGGAGCTGTGGTGACTTCTGTTGTCGGAAGTGGAGTTGTTGGAGCTGTGGTGACATCTGTTGTGGGAACTGGAGTTGTTGGAGCTGTGGTGACATCTGTTGTCGGAAGTGGAGTTGTTGGAGCTGTGGTGACTTCTGTTGTAGGAACTGGAGTTGTTGGAGATGTGGTGACTTTTGTTGTGGGAAGTGGAATTGTTGGAGATGTGGTGACTTCGGTTGTCGGAGCTGTGGTGACTTTTGTTGTGGGAACTGGAGTTGTTGGAGCTGTGGTGACTTCTGTTGTTGGAACTGGAGTTGTTGGAGCTGTGGTGACTTCTTTTGTGGTAATTGGAGTTGTTGGAGCTGTGGTGACTTTTGTTGTGGGAACTGAAGTTGTTTGATCTTTGGTTGCTTTTGTTGTAGGGAATGGTGTCGTTGGAGCTGTGGTAATTTCTGTTGTGAGAACTGAAGTTGTTTGAGCTGTGCTGACTTCTTTTGTGGGAACAGGAGTTGTTGGAGCTGTGGTGACTTCTGTTGTGGGAAGTGGAGTTGTTGGAGCTGTGGTTACTTCTGTTGTAGGAACTGGAGTAGTAGGAGCTGTGGTGACTTCTGTTGTAGGAAGTGGAGTTGTTGGAGCTGTAGTGACTTCTGTTGTAGGAAGTGGAGTAGTAGGAGCTGTGGTGACTTCTGTTGTAGGAAGTGGAGTTGTTGGAGCTGTGGTGACTTCTGTTGTAGGAAGTGGAGTTGTAGGAGATGTGGTGACTTTTGTTGTGGAAACTGGAGTTGTTGGAGCTGTTGTGACTTCTGTTGTGGTGACTTCTGTTGTTTGAGCTGTGGTGACTCCTGTAGTTGGAGCTGTAGTGACCTCTGTTGTAGGAAATGGAGTTGTTGGTGATGTGGTGACTTCTGTTGTTGGAGCTGTAGTGACCTCTGTTGTAGGAAATTGAGTTGTTGGTGCTGTGATGACTTCTGTTGTGGTGACTTCCGTTGTTGGAGCTGTAGTGATCTCTGTTGTAGGAAATGCAGTTGTCGGAGCTGTGGTGACTTCTATTGTAGGATATTGAGTTGTTGGAGATGTGGTGATTTTTGTTGTTGAAGCTTTGGTGACGTCTGTTGTGGGATCTAGAGTTATTGGAGCACTTGAGACTTTTGTTGTATCAACTGGAGTTGTTGGAGCTGTGGTGACTTCTGTTGTGGGAATTGGAGTTGTTGGAGCTGTGGTGACTTTTGTTGTGGGAACTGAAGTTGTTTGATCTTTGGTTTCTTTTGTTGTAGGGAATGGTGTCGTTGAAGCTGTGGTAATTTCTGTTGTGAGAACTGGAGTTGTTGGAGCTGTGGTGACTTCTGTTGTTGGAAAAGGAGTTGTTGGAGCTGTGGTGACTTCTGTTGTGGGAAGTTGAGTTGTTGGAGCTGTGGTGACTTCTGTTGTTGGAAAAGGAGTTGTTGGAGCTGTGGTGACTTCTGTTGTGGGAAGTGGAGTTGTTGGAGCTGTGGTTACTTCTGTTGTGGGAACCCGAGTTATTGGAGCTGTGTCGATTTCCGTTGTTGGAACTGGAGTAGTAGGAGCTGTGGTGACTTCTGTTGTAGGAACTGGAGTTGTTGGAGATATGGTGACTTCTGTTGTAGGAAGTGGAGTTGTAGGAGATGTGGTGACTTTTGTTGTGGAAACTGGAGTTGTTGGAGCTGTTGTGATTTCTGTTGTGGTGACTTCTGTTGTTTGAGCTGTGGTGACTCCTGTTGTTGGAGCTGTAGTGACATCTTTTTTAGAAAATGGAGTTGTTTGAGCTGTGGTGACTTCTGTTGTTTGAGCTGTGGTGACTCCTGTTGTTGGAGCTGTAGTGACCTCTGTTGTAGGAAATGGAGTTGTTGGAGATGTGGTGATTTTTGTTGTTGAAGCTTTGGTGACGTCTGTTGTGGGATCTGGAGTTATTGGAGCAGTGGAGACTTTTGTTGTATCAACTGGAGTTGCTGGAGCTGTGGTGACTTCTGTTGTTAGAGCTGTGGTGACTTCTGTTGTGGGAACTGGAGTTGTTTGAGCTGATGTCACCTCCTTTCTAGTAACTGGATTTGTTGGAGCCGATGTCACCTTTGTTGTCTGAATTGTAGTTGTTTGAGGTGATGCCACTTTCGTTGTAGGTACTGGTGTTGTTTGAGCTAATGTCACTTCTGTTGTAGTAGCTGAAAGAGTTTGAGCTGATGTCACTTCCGTTGTTGGATCTGGAGATGTTGGAGCTGATATGACTTGCGTTGTTGACTCACTTTTTAACACCAGACCAACACTAGGCAACTGAGTCGAACACAAGCAGATCACTAGCCAAGCCATTCCAGAACTGTCGTGCATAGCCGGATGCATTGAAAATTTCACCACGTTTGCCTTATGCAGGCAAACACCAGCCGTCTTGCCTAAACGCCAGCCCCTGCCAAATCAACCGAATTCCAGCATACTACAGCCGACTACTTACCATACTTGGCAGAGATTCGGGAGCTACATCCGGCTATGTGTAACCTGAGCTTTCGCAAGCCTCTAAGGGGACCATTATCGAACTTGACAATCGTTATCCTGGTCCCTACCCACCTACTACATATATCACCAGGATCCATCCTAGGCTTCTCGAGTTATGCTGTTAACCCTATCCAGACTGGGGAGTGGGGGGGGGGGCTAAAAGTGCCCGCGCCAACTTTGACCTACTATAACTCCCAAACGGCTTGTGCTAGAACAACCAAACTCGGTGAGTTTTCCTAAAATAATGTTGACAACAATTTTAAAAAAAATAGGTATGTTTATGACTTTTCCTGTTGCCATGGCAACGGGTTTCTGAAAGGCAAATTTTTCAAAAATCACTATTTTTGGTTTAAACAATGGGATTTTAAGATTTTCTTGCTAAACTAAACTTCTTTTCATATATCTTTAATATCTAACACATCTTAGCTAGACATTTATAATTAAATATTCATAAATTATGCTAATGAGATGACGTAATTGGTCAAAATCCAAGATGGCCGACAATATCATGATTTAAAGTATAACAAGCTTATATTCACTCAGATGTCATTACTATGTGGTATTTTCTTACAGAAAACATTCATGTGAACGTTTTTAATCCATTTCAATGGGGTTTTAGCGTTATATGTTGAAAAAATTTATCTTGAAAAATTTGAGGTTGATAATCCAAGATGGCGGATAGTTAAACTACAGATGACGTCATTCTATGACGTCATTTTGACGTCGTTGCGTCGGCTTTTGACAACAGAAGTCTTATAACACTTAAATATTAATAAGAAACCTTTATTGGTAACTTTTTGAGTGAGATATTTAGGTATTATGGAAATTCCCTGTTTTAGCCAAAAATACCAATTAATGACGTCATAATTACGTCATATTACATCATAATGATATAAAAATTTCAGAACTTATAAAACTCGATACGCATAACCTCCCCTGCAAATTTGGTGATCGTAGAGTAAGCCGTTTTGAAAATACGAAGAGACCCCCCCCCAGGCCAGGGAAGGCCCAAAAAGCCCAGTCTGGATAGGGCTAACATACAGACAGACAGACAAACAGACAGATAGACACGCTCAAAACATAACCTTATACCAATAATATGTAGAATTTGCCAAATGCTTTTACCATGTTGCACTTCCGTTGTAGGAACTGGAGTTGTACGAACTGATGTCATTTCCGTCGAAGGAAATGGTGTTGTTTGAGCCGATGTAACTTCCGTCGTAGGAATTGGAGTTATTGAAGCCGATGTAACTTCCGTTGTAGGAACTGGAGTTGTTTGAGCTGATGTCAGTTCGGTAGTAGGAACTGGAGCTGTTGGAACTGATGTCACTTCCGTCGTAGGAATTGGAGTTGTAAGGGCTAATGTCACTTCTGTTGTAGGAACTGGAGTTGTTGGAGCTGATGTCACTTCCGTTGTAGGAACTGGAGATGTTAGAGCTGATGTCACTTCGGTTGTAGGAACTGGAGTTGTTGGAACTGATGTCACTTCCGTTGTAGGAACTGGAGTTGTTGGAGCCGATGTAACTTCCGTTGTAGGAACTGACGTTACTTCCGTTGTAGGAACTGGAGTTGTGCGAAATGATGTCAATTCTGTTGTAGGGAACGGTGTTGTAGGAAGTGGTGTCACCTCAGTGGTAGGAACTGGAGTTGTTTGAGGTAATGTCACTTCCGTCGTAGAAACGAGAGTTGTTTGAGACGATGTTACTTCCGTCGAATGAACTGGAGTTGTTGGGGCTGATGTCATTTCCGTCGTAGGAAATGGGTTTGTTGGGGCTGAGGTCACTTCCGTCGTAGGAAACGGTGTTGTTGGAGCTGATGACACTTCCGTCGTACGACCTGGAGTTGTTGGAGCTAATGTTACTTTCGTTGTACGAACTGCAGTTGTTAGGGCTGATGTCACTTCGGTCGTAGGAACTGGAGTTGTTGGGGCTGATGTCACTTTCGTCGTAGGAACTGGAGTTGTTGGGGCTGATGTCACTTCCCTCGTGCGACCGGGAGTTGTTGGAGCTGATGTTTCTTCCGTTGTAGGAACTGGAGTTGTTAGAGCTGATGTCACTTCCGTCGTAGGAACTGGAGTTGTTGGGGCTGATGTCACTTCCGTCGTAGGAAATGGAGTTGTTGGGGCTGATGTCACTTCCGTCTTAGGAAATAGAGTTGTTAGAGCTGATGTCACTTCCGTCGTACGACCTGGAGTTGTTGGAGCTGATGTTTCTTCCGTTGTAGGAACTGGAGTTGTTAGAGCTGATGTCACTTCCGTCGTAGGAACTGGAGTTGATGAAGCTAATGTCACTTCCGTCGTAGGAAATGGTGTTGTTGAAGCTGATGTCACCTCCGTTGTTGAAACTGGAGTTGCTTCAGCCGTGGTGACTTCTGTTGTCGGAAGTGGAGTTGTTGGAGCTGTGGTAACTTTTGTTGTAGGAACTGGAGTTGTTGGAGCTGATGTCACTCCCGTTGAAGAGACTGGAGTTGTTGGAGCTGTGGTGATTTTTTTTGTAGGAACTGGAGTTGTTGGAGCTGTGGTGACTTCTGTTGTAAGAACTGGAGTTGTTGGAGCTGTGGTGACTTCTGTTGTAGGAACTGGAGTTGTTGGAGCTGATGTCACTTCCGTTGAAGAGACTGGAGTTGTTGGAGCTGTGGTGATTTTTGTTGTAGGAACTGGAGTTGTTGGAGCTGTGGTGACTTCTGTTGTAGGAACTGGAGTTGTTGGAGCTGATGTCACTTCCGTTGAAGGAACTGGAGTTGTTGGAGCTGTTGTTACTTCCGTTGAAGGAACTGGAGTTGTTCGAGCTGTGGTGACTTCTGTTGAAGGAACTGGAGGTGTTGGAGCTGATGTCACTTCCGTTGTAGGAACTGGGACTGTTGGAGCCGTGGTGACTTTTGTTGTAGGAACTGGAGTTGTTTCAGCTGTGGTAACTTCTGTTGCTGAAAGTGGAGTTGTTGGAGCTGATGTCACTTCCGTTGAAGAAACTGGAGTTGTTGGAGCTGTTGTCACTTCCGTTGTAGGAGCTGGAGTTGTTGGAGCCGTGGTGACTTCTGTTGTAGGAACTGGAGTTGTTTCAGCCGTGGTGAATTCTGTTGTCGGAAGTGGAGTTGTTGGGGCTGATGTCACTTCCGTTGTAGGAACTGGGGTTGTTGGAGCCGTTGTTACTTCTGTTGTCGAAAGTGGAGTTGTTGGAGCTGATGTCACTTTCGTTGAAGGAACTGGAGTTGTTTCAGCCGTGGTAAATTCTGTCGTGGGAAGTGTTGTTGTTGGAGCTGTGGTGACTTCTGTTGTAGGAACAGGAGTTGATGGAACTGGAGTTGTTGGAGCTGATGTCACTTCCGTTAAAGAAACTGGGCTTGTTGGAGCTGTTGTCACTTCCGTTGAAGGAACTGAAGTTGTTTCAGCCGTGGTAAATTCTGTCGTGGGAAGTGTTGTTGTTGGAGCTGTGGTGACTTCTGTTGTAGGAACAGGAGTTGATGGAACTGGAGTTGTTGGAGCTGATGTCACTTCCGTTAAAGAAACTGGAGTTGTTGGAGCTGTTGTCACTTCCGTTGGAGAAACTTGTGTTGTTGGAGCTGTTGTTACTTCCGTTGAAGGAGCTGGAGTTGTTTCAGCCGTGGTGACTTCTGTTGTCGGATGTGGAGTTGTTGGAGCCGTTGTAACTTTTGTTGTCGGAAGTGGAGTTGTTGGAGCTGATGTTACTTTCGTTGAAGAGACTGGAGTTGTTGGAGCTGTTGTTACTTCCGTTGAAGGAACTGGAGTTGTTTCAGCCGTGGTGACTTCTGTTGTAGGAACTGGAGTTGTTGGAGCTGTTGTTACTTCCGTTGAAGGAACTGGAGTTGTTTCAGCCGTGGTGACTTCTGTTGTCGGAAGTGGAGTTGTTGGAGCTGTGGTGACTTCTGTTGTCGGAAGTGGAGTTGTTGGAGCTGTGGTGACTTCTGTTGTCGGAATTGGAGTTGTTGGAGCTGTGGTGACTTTTGTTGTCGGAAGTGGAGTTGTTGGAGACGTGGTAACTTCTGTTGTAGGAACTGGAGTTGTTGGAGCTGATGTTAGTTCCGTTGTAGGAACTGGAGTTGTTTGTACTGATGTCACTTCCGTTGTAGAAAATGGTGTTGTTAGAGCTGTGGTGACTTCTGTTGAAGGAACTGGAGTTGACCCACTTGTTTCGAGTGTTGACTGTATTGTGCTTGAAAACGTTTCGGTTGTCGTTTGGATTGTGGTAAAGTTAGTTGTTTGTAATGTGGTAAAATATGTTGTTTGTCTTGTGGTAAAATCAGTTGTTTGTAAAGTGGTGGAATCAGTTGTTTGTAATGTAGTAGAAGTAGTTGTATGTTTTGGTGTTGTTCGAAATGTGCTGGAAGCAGTTGTTTGTACTGTAGTCGGATCTGTTGTTTGTTTTGCAGTGGTAGGGTTTTGAGTTGTTGGTATTGTGGTAAAATCCGTTGTAGAGTACCTGGTGGTTGGTATTGTGGTTGCTGACGTAGTTTGCCCTAATGAAGATAATAAAAAAATACCTCAGTCAAAATGCAACGACACGTATTAAATGATGCGTTTGAGCAATTTTGTTTTTACAATAGGCCACATCAAGTAAATTTTATGGATGACTTCCTATGCAGAGTGCAAAAATTATGAGATAGTGCGAATAGAAACAAGAAGGATAAAAAAACAAGATTGCTAATTTTTCGAAATAGACACCAAAATGTCGTAACAAGATTTGAAATGACAAAACTTGTCATCACAACTAAGAAGGCATTTATTCCTGTATATTGCCAGAGTTTCAGCCCTATTAAATGCTATCAGTGCCATGGTTGGCCGCTGACCTCCCAAAAGAAACCCCCAAACAAGACCAAAGTCAATAATTTCCGGGGTTCGTGCGCTACACGCGCACAAAGCTGATACTTCGGGGGAATGCGCTATCCCGGTTATATCCGGGTACGGCACACAGGACATGTATATGTGTGCCGGATATATCCGGGTTTGGCAGTTTAAGGGTTAAGAAGTAAACTAGTGTAGTAAAAGTGGCACTATATTATGCGTAGTAGACTGGTATCACTTGCCAAGCTGGCAACAACAGTCATTGCTTCCTTATTGGTGGCACAAGTATACAACAAGTTTAACTTCTGCAACTATAGTCGTGGCTACCTCCCTAATGTCACTTCTACAAGTTTGATTAGTAGGCTACAACACAACTTGTTTGCCTATTTGCCTATCTGATCATCCCCGAAGAGGAAAAAAAATTGTTTCCTTTTTATATCGAAATCAGGCGAACTAACGAGCGTGCTGATGTCATCCATAGAAGTTACTTGCTGTGGTCATAGTCAAACCACTGATATGGTCAAAGGAAAGGAATCGCAATTAAATTTTAAACATAACAAACTCTCGGGGTAAAGAATGCTACAAAACAATTGTTTTTACATAAATATTCTATTCTATTCTATTTCATTATATTACATATACTGTTAGTCTTCCAATAGCTGCTAAGCTACTACAATACACATGAATACATTATAAAGATAATCATAGATTTACAGACAGAACAATTTACACCATTTCTTTCCTTACTTTGCGTTGTAGGGTTATTGGTTGTTGGTATTGTGGTTTGTCCTAATGAAGAAAAAAAACGCACGAAACAATTGACAATCAACTGGCATATGATAGAGTGATGACTGAAATGCAATGACACATATCAAATGATAACATGGACAAAATAATTCTTATATCCATGAGGTAAAGAGAAATGAATCCCAATTCAAGTTCACGAAAGTAAAATGAAGTTTAAACATAGACTCTTGGGTAAAGAATGCCCCTAGGGGCAATGACTTACCCATATATAAACACTGTTAGTTAGTCGTCTAATACTTGCTAAGGTACTGCAATACACATGAATAAGTGATATACAAAATTATAGTTTTACAGAGAGAACCATTTGCATTATTACGTTCCTTACCTTGCGTTGTAACGTGTTTGGTAGTTGGTATTGTGGTTTGTCCTAATGAAGAAAAAAAACGCACGAAACAATTAACAATCAACTGGCATATGATAGAGTGATGACTGAAATGCAATGACACATATCAAGTGATAACATGGACAAAATAATTCTTATATTCATGAGGTAAAGAGAAATTAATCCCAATTCAAGTTCACGAAAGTGAAATGAAGTTTAAAACTAAACATAGACTCTTGGGTGAAGGATGCCCCTAGGGGCAATTACTTAATACCCATATATAAACACTTTTAGTTAGTCGTCTAATACCTGCTAAGGTACTGCAATACACATGAATAAGTGATATACAAAATTATAGTTTTACAGAGAGAACCATTTGCATTATTACGTTCCTTACCTTGCGTTGTAACGTGTTTGGTAGTTGGTATTGTGGTTTGTCCTAATGAAGAAAAAAAAACGCACGAAACAATTGACAATCAACTGGCATATGATAGAGTGATGACTGAAATGCAGTGACACATATCAAATGATAACATGGACAAAATAATTCTTATATTCATGAGGTAAAGAGAAATGAATCCCAATTCAAGTTCACGAAAGTAAAATGAAGTTTAAACATAGACTCTTGGGTAAAGAATGCCCCTAGGGGCAATGACTTACCCATATATAAACACTGTTAGTTAGTCGTCTAATACTTGCTAAGGTACTGCAATACACACGAATAAGTGATATACAAAATTATAGTTTTACAGAGAGAACCATTTGCATTATTACGTTCCTTACCTTGCGTTGTAACGTGTCTGGTAGCTGGTATTGTGGTTGCCGACGTAGTATGTCCTAATGAAGAAAAAAACAAACACGAAAAAGTGTGAATTTTTAACCCGAAATCTGGTATGTAGAAAAACAAAATCACAACTATCCAATGTGTTCCAAGAAGTACTAAAACTGTGTAAAGATTCATCGTAGTGCGACCGAGCAATCAAAAGTTACATTCATATGTATAGAATACTACTTTAATACAAGCCTGGGCCGCCTTAAGCCAGCCGAGAGGTTTCCTATTGGACATCTAAAATTGTCTTTATTCTTAGATAGGGTATATATCCAGTTGCTTGAGTAACTGTTTTTGGCATACACTAGCTTACCCATATTAATCGTCTAATAGCTGCTAAGCTACTGCAATACTAAACTAGAGTTCGACGAACACATCTCTTCGCCAAATAATCATGAAGACTTTAACGTCTTATCATGTATTACTAAATAGTACCTACCCCAATAGCAAATGACTGCATGAACGTGTGTTCCTCACAAACCACAAAAATGCCCCCCCCCCCCCCCCCCCCAAAAAAGCCCCACATAACCTTCTCGGCGAACTGATGACAAGGAAATGATGTATAATGTTGTGATACTTTTCAGCGCAACTTTCATAGTGTTTTGTTAAAATCAGACTCTACCAGACTCCAGCCTGGCCGAATAGTATTGATTTTAGGGGGCCTTTGACTGTGACCAAAGATGACCTCGGGTAGCATCCCTGGTCAATCAGAATTTCATGCTTGTCAAGACCGGCTGTCTTGACCTACTTTTTTCTCTATTTTTAGACATCTATGGGCTGATTCAAGTTCTTTCGGTTGACTCCGTCACAAGTATATTTCAACCTATATAGAAGTTTCCCTAAGTAATTATATCAAATAGATAGTGATTTACATGTATATAATTTGCATCTCATTATGTTCATTATCACCCAAAGTAACTACATACCAAAAACAAAGACTATCCAACAATCTCCTCTGGAGTTATCCTTCTTAAAAGTTACGAACTATAAGACCCACTGCAGTTCCAAACAAGCTGCTAGGGGGCCCAAAATCACACCATTCACTCCTAGTCCCAACAGCTATCCATCACTAAAAAATTATGAACCTGGCACTTCTGGAAAATTTAGGCGCAAGCTTTGACGATCACTTGCAGTACCAAAACAAGTCGCCAGGAGGCCCATTATCGAACTTGACCTTCCTTTCTGTGTCCCCTACCTATCAACAAAATATCATTAACATTCATCAAAAGCATCTTGAGTTATCTTGCATACAGACAAACGCACTTACATACAAAGCCAGCTACAGCACTATAGGTAAAAGCTAGCTAAACCATTCTCGCACATGACAATCCTTTACACAACCGCTACACACCTACCAAATATCGTAGAAATCGCCCAGCTGCATTTTGACTTATGCTTCCCGAAACAAACCTCAAAAAAATACAAAGCTCGCTGCTGTACCGTAGGAAAACGCCAGGTAAACCATTTTCAAACTAGGCATGCATTTACACAACCGCTACACACCTACAAAAAATCAAAAAGTTGATTCACAATTTCTCGACTTATATGTTGTTGACCTACATACAGACCCAAGTCGGCAAAAACATACTCATCGCCATTGGCGAAGAGAATTAATACATGATTTACAAAATTATGGATTGACAGACAGGACCATTGATTTGCACCATTACTTTCCTTACTTTGCTTGCCGGTTGTTGAAATTGTGGCAGCATGAGTTGTGACGTGTTGGGTAGTTGGTATTGTGGTAAAATGCGTTGTTGAGTGGCTGGTAGTTGGTAATTTGTTTGCTGACGTAGTTTGCCCTAATACAGATAAGAAAAACACCTTAGAAAGTTAACGCACTAAACAATTGACTGGAATATGAAAGAGTTATGATTGAAATGCAATGACATATTTCAAATGATAATTTGGACTAATATTGTTCATATAGATAGGCAAAATTCTTATATGAGCAAGGTAAAGAAAAAGTTATCCCAATTCAAGTTCATCCAAAGTAAAGTTAAGTTCAAATACAAACTGTTGTGTAAAGAATGTCACTAAGGGCAATATAGCTTAACCTTATCTAAATATTTCAGAAGTCTAATAGTTGTTAAGCTACTGCGATATATTGGAATACATGATATACAAAATCATAGATCTAGAGGACCATTTGCATTATTACGTTCCTTACTTTGCTTGCCGGTTGTTGGAATTGTAGTAAATGCGTTGTAATTATTGAGGTAAATTGCGTTGTATGATACTTAATTGATATTGTTACCTCCATGACATTTCATGGAGGTTATAATGTGATGGAGGTTATATTTACCTCCATGAAAAATGGAGGTATAGTTTTTGGTGTATCTGCCTGTCTGTTTGTGTGCACGGATATTTGTGGTAGGCATAACTTTAGAACCTCAGGATGGATTGTAATGATATTTGGCATGTGGGTAGGAGTTGATACTACAGCAGAACCTATCAGCAATAGTTATTTTTGTAAAATAGGATAACTCAAGTTAGGAATTATAATAGCTTAGCCCAAATTGTACAAAATGAAATACTAATTATGCAAATTAAGGATACATTTACAGAGCTCCAATAAGGATATTCTAGCCGTTTTTACAGAACCCTAGAAAAATGCCAGGTAAAAAATGTCGAAGTTGACCTGCCGTTTGAGTTACATGCTGTTGACTTACATTTAGAAACAACAAGTCCCATGCAGCTCAACTGTTTGCATAGCTTTCATCGCGAAGGCAAAAATGACATCATGTACAAGTTGTTTTTCATAGTTGTCTGAACAAGTAATGCTAAACTAACTCACCTCACCTTGTCACGTTACATCATTGTGACATACTAGTATATAATTTCAACTACAGCATCTGCATGTACATTTGAAGTATGTGAATGAGAGCAATTGAAAACGTTCCAACTGTACCTTCCAACGGTACGTCAACAAATGGTGTATACCTATATATATTATTGAATCAAATGCTATTTGCTAAATTAGATGATGTTTATTGTCAATCAAACCCTGATAGGGCAAAACACGGGTCTTCCATCAGTAGCTAGTTTGATAACCTTGGCCGAAAAAACAAAAAGAAAAATTAATAAATAAACAGTTTCCCCATATTGGTAAATAAACGTTTGAGACAGTTTTTTTTTTCTGTACACAGCCTATGCACTCGCTAAGTAAGGGAGGCCGTTGATAAGAAAATCTAACGTTACCGAAGTAACAAACCCTGATGGGGGAGGGGGGCGTGATGAAGGGGAATACGACACAATCAAAACATTCACTGTAGTGTACAAAGAACTTTGTTAACCAAAGCAAGGGTCCATTTGTAAAATACTATAACGTTCTCATGTATTCAAGGCAAAGCCATAGAAAGTAACATGGATTTACTTCGACTAGAGAATGCTTTTTCGAACCTGATACGGCGGAGCACCAATCAGTTTCAAAAGAGTTCTAAACCTCTAATCATTTCAATGCCGGTGCTACTACTAAGGATTAACTTAAATTGGAGGATTTTGTACCGAGGCACAACAAAGTGTGGGTCTCTATCTAAGTAGACAAGTTAAACGCAAACGTCGCACCCATTAAAAGCTAAGTTAGTTCATCTTATCTTGGGATCAGATCAATTCAATTTGAGGTTTTCTGAACAACATAACCTTTTACTCATTCACTTCAAAGTCAGTGCTACTATAGTACCTTAAATTGGAGAGTATTTTGCCTTTAAATGCAATTGGTCTAATTCAGATCATTTAAACACTTGTAATTAGGTCGAAGAAAGTCAGAACTTTTTGAAGATGCGTTTCTTCTGTCCAACGTGAGGTAGGTGGGTCGTGTCAACTTACCGTAGAATGTTGAATAATTGAGATGATATATTGTAAATTGAGGGTCTTTATATAATTTTCCCCTGTCTAAATACTGTATCTGTCTTAACTTATTTAACAATCTACGTATTCATCTGTATATGTGGCTGCGTATTAGTATATTAGTATTTGTGTACCAGTTTGTACCATGTTATTATATCCTTTACAGTAAGTTAATTATAGGTCACACCGCCATACATCACTTGGCATGCCATAAGTACCGCCTTAGGCTAATCAGAGTTAGAGAGGACAATGTAAACATGTCGCCTTGCCTTATGTGCGTCACAGCAAGTAAATACTTTTGTGTGTGTGTGTGTGTGTGTGTGTGCGTGAGAGAGAGAGTGTGTGTGTGTGTGTGTGTGTATGTGTTTGTGTGTGAATGCCCCCTCTCCCACTACCTCCCGCCCCCTCTCTCTGTGTCCCAGTCCTCTCTATGGGTGTGGTGCGTACTTTGTATGTGTGTGTCTGTGTGTGTTTGTTTGTGTGTGTGCGGGGGTTATATGTGTACGTGTCTCTCTCTCTGTCTCTCCCTCTGTCTCTCCCTCTGTCTCTCTCTCTCTCCCAGTTCTCTCTATGGGTATGCATGCGTTCTTTTTAATATGTGTGTGTGTGAGGGGTATGTATATGTATATCTCTATCTCTCTCTGTCTCCCCCTCTCTCTTAAACTTAAACAATGTTTTTCACGCGTTAATGCTGTCGAAACATACGAGTCTCTCTCTCTCTCTTTCTTTCTTCCCCCCTCTCCCTCTCTGCATTTGTATTTGAAGTATATGAATGAGAGCAATTGAAAACGTGCAAACTGTACCTTCGGTACGTCAACAAATAGTGTATACATACACACACACACACACACACACACACACATATATATATATATATATATATATATATATATATATATATATATATATATATATATATATATATATATATGTGTGTGTGTGTGTGTGTGTGTATATATATATATATATATATATATATATATTGTTGTACCCCCCTCCCACCCCCACAGACTACTGTCTTTCTCCCGCTCCCAGTGCTCTCTATGGATGTGTGTGTGTGTGTGTGCGTGTGTGTATGTGTGTGTGTGTGTGTGGTGTGTGTGTGTGTGTGTGTGTGTGTGTGTGTGTGCCCCCCCCCCTCTCTCTCTGCGTGTGGTGTGTATTTCTGTTGTCTGTCCGGGTACATGTACACTTGTGTTAATTCTTATTGTATAGTTGCCATTTAAACAAATTTTTTCACGCGTTAATACAGAGATATTTACTGCTGTTGATTTTTGTCTATAATCTTTCACTTCTTATGCTTGAAACCCAGCTTAAGGCGGTTCCAGACAGTGTGACCCCCCCCCCCCCCTTCTCTCTGTATATTCTGTGTGTTGCTCAGTATTTTGTATCTTACATTTAGAAATGATTGACTTAGGATAAATGTTAAACAGAGATCCCTGTTGTCGCTACATACGACTATTTTTGTTAACGTAACAACTTTTAGCCTACGGTCACGGCTATCCTCTGCCCTCTAACTCTAACGGCCTTTAAAACCCTATTCAGACCGGGCTTTTTTGGTCATCCCTGGACCGGGGGGGGGGGGTCTTTTGAGGCCCTCCACTTCTAAGTCCTCTAACTCTCGAACGACGTGCCGTAAGGCCACCAAATTTTCAGGACATTATATCGACAATATCTGACAAGTATTTGACGTTTGACGTTACGTTGACGTAAGATGACGTAATTATGACGTCATCAATTTGATTATATTGGCCGGACCCATGAAAAAAGGGTATTCTCAGAAAACTTCAAGTTATACTACAAAAATGTAACAATAAGTGCAGATAACAGAATAATAATGTTTATTACGACTTGTATTGCCAATTGCAACATCGATGGCGTCATAATGACGTCATAAAATGACGTCATGCACATCTAAGATACGAGATAGGCTCCGCCATATTATATCCACCACCTTGAATTTTCAAAATTTCTTTTTTTGCAACAAATAATCACAAAGGGCAATGGAAATAGACTAAAGCAAGTCATTTAGATGGTTTTTGCTGAAAAAATACAAGGTAGTTACAAATTTTAAAGGAAAATAAGCTTGTTATTCTTGATCTGGCCATACGGTCCGCCATTTTGGATTTTGGGCTGATGACGTCATCAAATTAGCATAATTAATGCATATATAATTATGAAAGATATGCTAAATAATATAAGATTTTATTTATGTAACAAAATAGCAGTAATATAGCAAATAAATGTGAAAAATACATTGTTAGAACCAAAAATAGTGATTTTTGGCAAAAATGCCTGTCAGCAAACGGTTGCAATGGCAACACGAAAAAATGGAAAATTTGTCAAACTTTGCAAAATTGTTGCCAACAATATTTTAGGAAAACTCACCAAATTTGGTGGCTTTAGCGTAAGGCGTTCTGGCGTTATAGGACATCGAAGTTAGCGCGGGCCTCAAAATCCCCCCCCCCCCCGGTCTGAATAGGGTTAAGCCAATCCTGTACTCTGACCTGACCTGACCCAGGGAACCACTTTTTCATGTGCATATAAACAATACCATCTCTAAATGCTCCGACTAATCGGCACATGTGACTCTGACTGAAATACGGCGAATATACCGATAACTAACATGCCCATATTTGTATATCTTGACTCCTTGACCCCACCGCCTAGAAAATCAGGTCGTCTCTGCCCTTGGGCCTGCCTATGCCCTCATGATTGACATGAAATTAACTGTTTGTAAAACATGTGTCATGGGGGAGTTGGGTGTGGCTTGGGAAATCAGGCTCAATCGTATCAGATATAAGAAAAACAACAGTAGTTTGCAACAAAACATATGTTCGTATATAAAGCGTACAACCTTACAAGTAACTGTAAAACTCGAAGAACACGTTAAGAACACCGCTCACAGCGTTCTCTGTCTGGTTTTAGGTTTCTACCGAATGATTTGATTCACATTTCTATGCGGAAATAACTACGGAAATAAATTTGTACGACACTTTTGTCACCGATTTTTTAAAATAAAAGGACATGCTAGTTACTACTTACACTTGCACCCTTACTAGGGACGAAAAGTATATGACTGTATGTTTAAATGCTTAGTTATGGGTCGTTATTGTAGAAAAACTTGCCCTCAGCACCTAACATACACATGATTACATATAAGCACGTTCAATGCAAATAAATTGCAGAAAATGTGTACCTTGGGCGTCAACCAGTCCGCAAATCCAGAAAAACGCTAGAACCCACAAAAAATACATGGTCAACAACAACACCCGTGTTGGTACCAGCCACGTTGGTGAAATCCCAACTGTGTATGTGGCGTTGCTAATGTCAGGGTACTTCCTCGTCGGACCAGTTATGGCACGACGCCTTAGAATTCGGCTTAAACCTAAACCCACACAACGATTACTCACTTCTGAAGACTACTGCTTATTGGATGACATTGTCCTTTTTATCATGTAAATGAAGCCAGATTGATACTATCAAACCTTAATGGGCCATTCCACTCCAGAAAGGGGTGGTGATTTCCAATAGATAATGTGTCAATGAATACATAGCCGAATTCTGTGGAATTCACATTGAAACATGTGTTGTAAAACAATATGACACTCACTAAACCCATGCAGACCCTACTCATTCATTCCCTATACGCATAGACACTTTGTTTATCGTGTATATTTTTGGAATAAATGAGGGTCGCTAAGCACACCGAGAAGGCAAAAATTGCCCATAAGATAGCAAAGAACACATAACAAGACTAGATTTCTTATTTCAGATTCCTGAAATTAGTTTTAGTAACCTTACCTAAAAGTTTTGCATTGTATTCAACCATAGGATTAATTCAATTAGAGGGTACTTGTTGAGTTAAGTAGAATACTGAATGCTTTGATGCACGGGGAGCAACTGGGTACTTTATCGTATAATGTGAAGTAGTATGCATTTATTACCTCCATGAAATGTCATGGAGGTTATATTTTACCCCGCGTTTGTGTGTCTGTCTGTGTGTTTGTGTGTGTGTGTGTGTGTAAACAAGATAACTCAAGAACGGCTGGGTGGATTGGTTTCATACTTGGTGTGTTGGTAGTGTGTGATGAAAGCTGGAAATGATTAGATTTTGGGCCCTCTAGCCGCTCCCCTTGGTACTGCAGCGCAACTTCCGGTTTTGCTATCTCGGTGTTCTGAACATGCTGTGGTCACGATTTTTGAGTGTTAGATAGCTCTTGTGCTCAGGAAGAAATGACATAAGTTTTGGCCCCCTAGCGTCTAGTTTTGGGATAGCAGGGGCGTTTTTGTCAAAAACTTCTGAAGAGGATAACTCGAGAAGGGACCAATGGATTTTCATGATTTTTGGTATGTAGGTACCTTAGACAATGTTGTACACGATAAGATACTAATTATGCAAAATAGGAGTACATTTGCATAATTAATGAGAATATTCTATAATAGCAGTTTTTTCAATGTATCTCTTGTTTCAGACATGCTATGGTCTTGACATTTACGTGGTAGATAGCTTTTAGTGCCATGACATATTGGGGCAAGTTTCAGCCCCCAAACATTTAATTGTGGAACTGCAGGGGCATTTTTGTCAAGACACTTCAAAGAGGATAACTGCAGAAAGGAACGACGGATTGGCATCATTTTAGGCATGCAGGTAGCTTGGGCAAAGATGTTCATAATGATATGCATGTTATGCAAATGAGGGCTTAATTTGCATAATTAATGAGGAAATTGTATAGTTCCATTGTTTTCAATAACTGGACTTCAATAAATGTAACACATGTTAATTATGATAGGTGGAATATAAGCAGATACCAAATATGGTAATGAGGAACTTATTTGCATAATTTATGTAAAAATTGCAAAACCGCTTTATGATTAATAATGGGAATTTTATAATTGTGACATGTGTACGTTAGTCAATGATGATCAACACCATGCATAAATTATGTTAATGTGTTAAGTCAATTGCATGAAATTTACGAAAGCTCTAAATTTTCATGGAGGTATGAGGTCGCCGAACTCTAGTTACTTCCTAAAATTAATATCTATCCGAAAATAACGTTAACACTCCCGTGTGGAGTGGAATGTCCCTTTAAGGTGCCAAGGACGGTCAAACAGCTAGGCTGCATGATCGGTCGTTTGCCTTAGGGGATGTTTAAATATATCTACAAGCGAGGTCGCATCGGACAAGCGATCCTTTTGTCGTGGGGAGTCTTTGTAGAATCAGAGAACTGGAATCTGTACAATGGAGAACTACTAGTTCTGCCTAACTGTAGGGTTTATGTCAGGTCCTAGCTTGCCAACATGTACACAGCATTTCGCCTCAAATTGATTGTCTTGTTTTCATGCTCAATTTTTGTCACAATCGCCGGTCATGCTGGGATAAAAAACTTTACTCCCTCAGCATTATGCCTTGTGTGGGATTTTGCTCCGTACATGTAGACTGCATCGAGCGTCGACCGGCGAAGTTTTGAACGACATATCCACAACTGTAGTAAGAATGCCATCAATATCAACACAAAAGTTGTTAGACACTTAAAATATTTTTTTCGCTTCCAGAAATCCTCATCTATGTTTTTGAAAACGTTTAAACTTCACTACCACGGATGAATCATCTCTAAATTGGCACCTTACGTGTAAGCTGCACTTAATTTCAAATTCTCCCGTACAAAGCTTAAACCCTGGCACTTGTGAACGATTTTGTATGTGTGGCTAATTGGCCAATTTTACTAGTCGTCAGACCTGTAGGACAGACATCAAAGTTAGGGCAGTCCGTAGGAAAGCATTTTAAATACCTTTAAAAATGCTTAAAAGTACTAATTGTTAGCACTAACCCAATCTTTAAAATTCCTCTCCATCAGAAATTCACTTGAGTGAAAGCTCAGACCATATCTGTTCCTGCTAACTCGAAAAGTCTCCAGGTTGGCAAAATTTTCAAGGAAAAGAAGAATTTTTAAGTATTTTAAGTGGCACTAAGATTCCCATCTTTTCGTTTGGTTTGGTTTGGTCATACAGATCTCCATTAGTGACTGATATGTCACTATTCTTCCTGGAGTCCGGGTGATCTGTGGAGAATCACCAATTCTAGACGGAGGGATTTGCACCATCTCACACCGCACAATCGCACGTGTGGGGGTTCTTTAACGTGCCTAGCGCCTGGGGTGTGGCTCTCCCCAGACACGGGACCTCCATTCAACGTCCTATCCGAGGGACGGCAAATGTGCAACGCCACTCTGACGTCAGTCCAGTAGGGTTGCGGACTCAGTCTTTGCTTTATGTTATTAAAATATAGACTTGAATATTTAATACTTGGTATCAAGTGGTATCAATTGAATGCTTAATGTGATACAAAAGATTTACTTTTCACTGTTTACATACATATAATAATACCAATATACTTTATCAGATTGAATACTTGCAGCATCCTATATAGCTATATATATATTTAGAGAGAGAGAGAGAGAGATTAATTATACAGAATTTGTCATAAATGAATACTTCTCGAAATGTTAATCATGGGTAGAAGTTATTGCGTTGTAGCTTTGTCGAATAAAAGCGCCACCTACATCGGCTACATATAGCAATGAGAAGCAGACCTCCAGTGTGTGTGTGTGCATGTGCATATCCTTAAAACGCAGAGAGAGTATTACAAGAAATTGTCTGTAAAAGATTAAGCATTATGGACTATATGGAAAAACAAAACGCTGACTTACATGTGATTTTACTTGTTGTTGATTCAGTGTAATAGTAACCACCAGAAATAAAGAATCACACATTCTTTATAAGACAATAGCGGACTAGTCGCCTGACACAAAAATGCTCTACGACTTGTAGTAGCGCCCTCTCTACAAAAAGGAAGACCAACGCCCACCTCATAAAATTCTACACGTTACTGCACAACCACATCAATAATAAAAAAAAAAACTGGTAGCCAAGAGACTCCATAGCAGGCTCTTTGGGGCCTTTTTTCGGCCCATAGTACACTCTGGGTGGCCATTTCTTTTTGTACTGTATCAGTGCGATTGCCGGCCGTCGCTGATTACTGGCCCCGTAGGCGATCCAGCACAAAAAGAAATGGCCAACAAAAGTGTATTATAAGCCGAAAAAGGCCCCAAAGAGCCTGCAGAGACATACACAATTCCAAACTATTATGCTAGAGCGGATATATACAAAACCCCCTCCCCCGTAAGTCGACAATGGGATGCCCTCAGAGGTGTGCCCACCCTGGCCCTGGACCTCAACCCCTGCTACTTTGCCCGTGATGGGATCATATGGAGTTCAATCAGGATGATGATGATGATATACTCTTCTGTAACGTCGACACTACCAATGCAATGAAAGACGTCTGCTGCTACAACTGAACTAATAGATGTTCCTTTTTTATTTGGACAGTAGGAACGTTTGATCATTTTCATCATCACAAGGTTTCGTAGTGCTGTCGTCAAATACGGGTACAACATTATCCTCCATTGAATGTAGTTCAGACGTCTGAATCGTAATGTAAGATAGACTGGAACAAATGTTATAGGATCACCGAAGGGTAAAATTTGCCGGCCATTGTTGTCGAGCCAAACAGGAGATAGTTTCGTCTGTTCTTCTATGGAAACTGAGTGTCCGGTACATTGCAAAAGTTTGAGTTTTACGCACACTTTAACTAGAGACTCTGGTATTGATTTTGAGAAATTGAAACAAGCTATGTTCGTAGATAGAGCCCCATGGAGTAAAATACGTACTAGCCTGGTCCTGACCTACGGTCGTTGATGTATGTACGTATGTATGTACGTATATATGATCAACATATCAACAGAAGCTTGAACATGAGTTGAATCCGATACTGTGTTTTGTTGCACAGGTACCTAGATTGTTTACAGAAGAAAAGAAACTTTACATATGTATGCTACTAAAAGTTCTGGACAGTAGACATAGATGGTAGGATACTGCGGATGGGTCTTTAAAAATTAATTGTTAGTAAAGGTGCACTCTCACCTCACTTGCGTCAAGCTTGCGTCACTGCGGGGTTCGAAAGAAACTCAACGAATTTTAGAGATAAAGAACGATGTTTTTTTCCATTTTGCGTATTTTGTCGTCTTCTAAGTCATACTTTTACGTATTACGCAACATTTAAATTATACAAAATCGGAGGAATTAACAAAACAGTGACGCATTGAACAAACCCCGCAGGGACGCAAGCTTGACGCAAGTGCGGTGAGACTGCACCTTTAAAGACGTCTTATTACCTATCATGCAGGCGAAGTTCTTTGGTGCGTCCACACAGCTCTGCACCCATAGCTTATAGTCAGCACCCTTCGAAAAGACGACACAGTCCTTGTCTTCTGTGTTGGTAACATTCGGGTGGCCACCGAGCCAGTTTTCAGGGTGCACTTCCAACTCGTTACCGTTTCCCCACACGAACGATCCTTCTGTTTCCTGAACATGTGATATATAATGTGACGATAGATGTTCAGTCAAACATATCATATCAAACTTTTAAGTCATCCCTAGGGACTTAACAAACGCAGAACAAGACGGTATACATTAAAACATTTTAAGAAATAATCAGCATGAAAAGCCTGCCACCAGGTAGTTTGTTTCAATTCCTAATCACATCATAAGTCAAAGGTTATGGCCGTTATACTAATCCCCCCCTCCCCCGACACACACCTAATATTTCTCCTCAAATGTTACCATAACATAACAAGAGAGGTGTAACGAAAATACAAAGGGTCGATATAAAATGACAAAAAAAGAAAACCGTATGTCATACATCATTAACTTAATCTCTGTGACCAATCAGACTGCTCTCACCACCCATCGGTCACACACATTTCGCATATGGCCAATACGATACAAACGTGCAGTACAATACATATCATTCAGTTCTGTGTGACTAGCATACAACTCACCTGGTCAGACAGGTGGACCCAGGAAGATTCTATGTCTTCCGTTCTCATGGTGTCCACCACGAAGTCGTGAGCAGGTTGAATGTCGGGCTGAAACAATCTGGCCCCAGAACACGCGCACTTATCAATGGCATCGCCGAAGGTCGCGTCTTGTTGTTCAAACAGGTAGCAGACGTTATAACCCTCGTGAAGTATCCAACCAGACGGGCAGGCTTAGGAGTAACGCATAGCATTGGAGTTAGATACAATACGAGAACGTTCACCGGTGATGTTGAAAATGATTACAACGTGAGTTAGGTAGGGTCATGACAAGTTAGCTGTTGTTACCTAAAGCATATTAAAATAAATGTAGAAAGCTTGAGAAAGGATGTCTACTGTCTGTGTTAGTAACCCAAAATGAGGAAAGGAAGTATCGTTGAAGAGGTTCATCAGTGACGTATGAATACAGTTACTCCAAATTTCTTCAAGCAATGCCCCCCCCCCCCCCCCCCCCCCAATATCGAAATCATTGACCTAGAAGCACGCAATGCCCACAGAAATAATAAGGATGCCATTCACATCCAGCTGGAGCGTACGAAGCTGAACCGCAATGAGGGCTGGGAGTTGCCCAAGTCCTACCGACCCCTACTCCACAAGGAGGCGGGGGGAGGGCTCGTTACTAAAACACAACCAGTAGATTTCTAGCGAGGACACGATCCCTTCACATGCAAAGTACCCAATTACCACGTACTGGTCTAGTGGCACGCGAGGGACAGGGATGAATAGTTCACACCTATTGTCTTTTGATCAACGATTTTTCGTCGACCTTTTTCTTTCAATAGTTTGCTAGTTATTTGGAGTCGAACGTTATATTTCCTAATGCAATAAAGCCACATTCTTACTTGTACTGAGTTAGAACTGCGTACCATGATTCTTTTACGTTCAATTTTCGACATTTTGGGTACTTTGCATGTGAAGGGATCGTGTCCTCGCTAGAAATCTGAAGACTGTATATTGTGCCCATTTAACAAGGACTGTCTGCAAGGTCTCTCTTGCATTTGTTTCCTTTTCACAGACGAGTTGCGACATGTTTGTAAACCACACCGCCAGATCTGTAATGTTTCACCAATAAACTACCAGTATCACTCCAATATATTTCAATAAACACACACGTGCACTGTAATAGCGCAAATAGATAATATCAAGAAGGTTATTATGAAATGAACACAAGAAGCAAACCCTTTTGAAAGCAAATTCAATATGAACGATCGTATAAGTGATAAATAGTGAAATATTATCGAAAAAAAAGAAAGCACACCAACCTGGATTCGAACCCGAGACCATAAGTTAAAAAGTCTACATGTTAATCCACTACGCCAAGATACATTACTATGTGTAATAGGCGTGCTAATACAACTCAAGTCACGGAGCGCGTGATAATACGAGACAAAAATTGTTGCAGATCTATCATTTCAAAAACTGAAGTCGTAAGATCTCTTTAGTCTCTTCACCTTTTGGTCATCAAGTAAACTTTTTAAACCGTTATAAATAGAACAAGGAGGTTATATAGATCAATTGTTTGTGTGAACTCCCGCACAGTGCCTGCTTGGTGTGTGTTTATGACATTTACATGATAGACAGGGTGAGAATGGCCCGCCACTCATTCGGGCTGTTCACACCGTAGTAATTGGCGTTGACCTGTCCTCGCTAGAAAGTTACTGGGTGTGTTTTAGTGCACACGGGGGGGAGGGGGCAGATGACCTACGCAAGCCAGATCTAGACCTAGTCTTGTGTGCTCTCTCGCGAGATCGAGACTACGTCACTGTCCGTGATCAAGATGGACTGTCAGCCGTCGAAAATTTGGAGGTCTGTACCTTACCTTTAGAAACAGTCATTGCTTGAAGAAAATTTGGAATAGCTGCAAAGGAAGCAAAGGTCACGAATGTTCAACCCGCTTACCTGCTTGACACACGAAGCTCAGTCTGCTGAAGCAAGTTGTCGGAGACCATGCTCCAGACACCTGCCCGATCATGACGCAATCATTACCGTCATCGTTAATGGTGCTGATGTCCGCTAACCAGTTGGTGTAACCAGTGTTGTCCAGCATAGAGTTATCACCCCAAACAAAGGTACCCTCAGTGGCCCGATCGTCTGCAGCGCAGATAAAGAAAGAAATATAGCACGATACACTAAACCACCAGTGTTTTTATATCGGCATCAATTATGTAGGCGTAAAATAAAGCTGACAGAGGGGCAACTTTGAAAAAAAAACACGATAAGTTCAATCCTTCGTGATTTGAAGTGAATCACCAACTCCAGACAGAACGATTTCTTCCATCGCACGTGTGGTGGGTTCTTTAACGTGACTGGGCTCTCCCCAAACATGGGACCTCCATTTAACGTCCTATTCAAGGGACAGCCCTAGCTAGCCGAAACTAGGTACTCATTTCCACCTGAGTAAAGTGAGGAAAGCTGGTAAAGTGCATTTCCCAAAGGCACAAGATCGGTGACATGACAGGATTCGAACTTGAGACCTCTCGATTCTGAGCCAAACGCGCTACCGCTGCGCCACGCGGTCTCATTATGTGGAACTGTAATCTTCTTAAATCAACAGGGGATGACTTAGGCAACAGGGCATATACTCAACTATGCTATATACATGATCCAGTACCTAAAGCAATCCAAGCATCTCCAGTGGCTATCAGCTCCAAGACGTTTTGAGTCCCCTCATCAGAAGGTACCGCGAGGCTTGCACCAATTGCTTGGCAGTAGGTCTTCGCCTCATCAAACGTTAAAGGTATCGTTGAAAACACCTTGTAATATCGCTCGTCGTGTTCATACCACGGGTTGCTTCGACAGGTATTTATGGCTGTATGTGAGACAGTAATGAGTTCAGTAAGTCTTCTGTTATTATTCTGCTTCATTTACAATAGCTTACAATCAAACCAATATATATTGTAAGGTTCACCTATGTATGACGAGAGATGAAGAATAAAATTAACCATATCTACATCCTGCCGACAACGCCATTGTAAGGTTCGCAATCAAGTTCACAAGACGCACGATCTAGATATAGTCCATTTTATTATTCATCTCTCGTCGCACATGACCAACTTTCCCCGACTCCCTCCAGAAGTGCCTCATCTCACCCTTGCCTTAGTGGCTGACTCCCTCTGGACCCTACCACTCCACATACTTGGAGGGGGGCTTGACCCAACACACAACATGTATGCAGAGCAGAAATCAAAGAATCATGCTACTTTTGTCAAGCTCCGAACAAATACCTCCCGGAAAAATTTAGCATTGTCATTGTTGGGTCAGAGACACCACGAAATGATGGTAATCAAACATATAACTCACGGAGTTCACAAATGAAAAATCTGGTCTCAACCAGACAGTGGCCTGTTACCCATTCCAAATCATCACCATTAGGAGTGTAGTACACACAGTCCTTTACTGCCGTATTGGTGTTGCTGGCCGACCATTTTTGGAATGCTCCAAGTGGGTCGCCATTGATGTAAGTGTAAACCCCTTCCGTGGTCCCCAACAGTTCATTATCTGGAAATAAGAAATGATAAAATGTAACTGTCATCATACCTACCTACCTGATCCTCTTCGCTCCCTTTGGTAGAGCATAAGGCACTGACGAACTTGCTCCAGTCACAATACAATACATATATATTGAAATCAGGTTATTGATAGGCATTAAGGCTTTAGTAAAACTTGCTTTTCACATAACAAGTACACGTTATTTAGGCCCCATTTCCACCAGGACGGCGCTTTCGACGCGCTCTCTCTGCGACCTAAGATTTGACAGATCGCTTAACGAATTCTATAGAAATGAAACGAATCTTTTTACACTTTGTGTGTTTTGTTGTCTTCTTAGTCAAACTTTTACGTTTTGTGTGATATATCCAGTGTGAAAGCGAAGGTTACACATATCCTATTTAGGTCGCAGTGAGAGCGCAGCGCGATCGTCGTCTTGTGGCTACTAGACAGTGATCGTGCTGCGATCTGATTGCGATCTACACAGAATATGTGTAACCTTCACTTTCATACTAGGTATCACATACAAAATGTAAATGTGTGACCGTGAAGACAACAAAACGCACAAAGTGTAAAAAGATTCGTTTCTTTTCTATAGAATTTGTTGAGCGATCTGTCAAATTTTAGGTCGCAGAGAGAGAGAGCGACGAGAGCGCCGTCCTAGTGGAAAGGAGATATTACCGATGAATAATGACCTCCTTGCCTGTCAGTAATCAAATCAATCAAAACAAGAAACTACCACGTCCAATGATTTTCCATCTAACTATCAACCAAAATTTTCGCAACACCTGAAACTTTTTTTAAAGTTTCTGCCTCACCGTAAGAGGCTTTGCCACTGGTAGTAGTCATTCACTTTAAACACGATGGTTTTGGGCACCTTCTGTATATTTTAATCACATAGCGCCTACATCCTCCTGACCGTCCTGCTTATAAATATTAATGAGCTTACCCTTATATATGCGAGACCCCTTTTGAAAACTGAAAGGCCTTTCTCTGATTGGCTGACAGCTGGTTTGGGGGGACGTCCACAGGAACTAAGAGTGACGGTTGAAAGGGCAGGGTACATCCAGACAGGCGGCTTCGCTGTTGGATGTCCCTGCGTAGGAGGAGGGACATACAACAGAGTCTATAGCTAGAGTCTACCTGTTATTCCGATCCAAAACTGGCCGACGTTGAACTTGTTTGCCAGGAAAACGATGAGGTCATGTTCTGCTTGAGACTTTGGCATTGCTAATGTCGCCCCGTCAGATTCACACACAAGAGCCGCCATAACAGCTGATCGTGGTTCCGGATGAACCTTGATGCACTGAGTTCCTTCTGCGTTGAAGTATCCACTAGGACAACCTTTTAGTATGAAACACATGTTGTACAATTCTAGCATTATAAATGAAAATTAACTGCTTCTGTCCATATAAACAACAATACATGTGTGCTCGCATTTGTGTAGCCAACTTCACCGACCAATGTGGGCATTGGCGTGAGTTTTCTGGGTAGGCGTGGGGTTGTGGGGTCGATTGGCTATTTTTAACCGGTAATACGTACGCCGGGATAGGAATATATGGCGGTAAAGGAAAATATATTCCGGTAAGCTTGTACTCGCCACACCCCCCACTCCACTCCAGCATCCTGGCATATTTTATTATTATACTAGATTTTAGCAAGAAACCATCAGCTTAGCAACAACATTTGGAAATCTTAAATAAGTATAGCATTACAGTTATGAAAATAAGCAAACAGTTCATATGCAAGATATATTTCAGATGTGCCCAGGTATTTAGAATTGCATAAGTATTTTATCCGTTTTATATCGCCTCGAGTGCCGGATGGACAGGGCAAGTAACTGTAAATGCATTTAAGTTCGAGGGGATTTAATTTCGCCTTAGCGGGAAAAGGACTGTTCGCGGTGGTTTTGAATTCGCGGTAGCATCATGCACTGTAATTTCTTACTGCCATGGAAAAATGTTCGCGGTGATTTTAAATTCGCAGTGAAGTGGCCACCGCGAAAACTGCGAACATAAAACCACCGCGAACATTTCTGCATTTACAGGATATACACGCCCATGGCAGCCCGACGCCTTTTCTAGGTGTGATTCACTTTTAGTGGAACGCGTAGACTGGCACCATTATATTCGCATGATGGGCTCGAGGAAATGACGTTTTATTTCAGACTGTGCATGCTTCTCTTTCTGCTCTGCTATATGTACTTCAACATAAATAATATGTCTTGTCTATGATATATAATTGAAGGATTAATCGCACTGACACAATTAAGTGTATGATACTATGATATAATTGATAAAGGCTAAAACATAACATACAGTAAAAGCACATTTTGACAATGAATGAAATTGTTGGCATTTGTAAATTGATCCCAATCATACAATTGGTAGTGCTTCACTCAACGATGTACGATCCTGATACGATGGAAAACTAATATGATACACGGAAGCCAACAGGTTATAGGCTAACAGTTAAAAATGGTGGCTTACCTTGTACCGAAATGTACTCCCCAACGAACCCCAGAAGCAAAAGGGGTGTCCACAAAATATTTGTCCAGTTGACGTGGCTAGCGCTATTTAATAGCGAATGGTTCATTCTCCTAGACAGTAACTCACGATTGTACAAAAACTAATGGCGAAGACAACTACAGTCTTCCCAAGTGTCTACACACTGCTCTTATAATTAGAATAAAGTACCGATTACCAGGAAGTGGCCTTGACTTGAAGGAGGTGTCTTATGTTTTGACTCACTACGTCCTAAAGAAAATAGCTTGATGAAACATTTTCAAACACTATTTTGTTGACCAGGGATAGCCAGTCAACAGACCATGTCTTTTTTCCGTCCAGG
The DNA here is from genome assembly GCA_019207045.1 of Branchiostoma floridae x Branchiostoma belcheri. Classification (NCBI taxonomy): domain Eukaryota; kingdom Metazoa; phylum Chordata; class Leptocardii; order Amphioxiformes; family Branchiostomatidae; genus Branchiostoma; species Branchiostoma floridae x Branchiostoma belcheri. Next base: position 32,158,854 of record CM033024.1, on the reverse strand, counting down.
ATACTCCGACTAGCTTATGTAGAATATTTTTTATTCAATCTTTTATTCCCTTGATCAGAGCTTTTAAGATCCATCATGTACTCACAAAACCATCGTGTGTGGGGCCTTGTTATGCATGGGGTGATATCGAACTTATGCCCGGGTGGATAAAACAAGTTTGGTTACCTGTTCCCTATTTGACCCGTAATCGTAGAAGAAAAGGTCACCAGACGACTGTTCTGATATTTATCATGTAGCATTTGTTCCTGTTCGGGTACTCGTTACGCAACGTTAACGAAAATCACATTTTAAAATCTTCTATGCTTTTATGCTCGAGTACAATTTCCAATCCGGGGCCTGGCCAGGTAGTTTACGGGAATTTACGATGTAAAAGATTAAAAAAAAAAAAAAACACCCAGAACATACCAAAATTGTTCAAGGGCATAAATTGTGTATATCTTTTGATACCAACATTACGTTTTCGTTTCCAAAAACAGTCCGACCGGGCCATCATCATCATCATCGGTCGACATGATCACACATGTTCGCACATGTTTACACACGACGGGGTCATACCGCCCCTTACGAGGTGACATACCCTTTCGCTGGCTAATTACAAGATGGGGATGCGCCAGGTCTCCCGTCCGGGTGAATGATGTAATTCACCATGTGGCTGATACGAGACAGAGGTTCGCCAGGCCTCCATCCGGTGATTTGAAGTGAATCACCAACTCCCGACAGAAGGATTTGTACCAACGCACACCGCACCATCGCAAGTGTGGGGGTTCTTTAACGTGCATGGGGTGTGGCTCTCCCCATACACGGGACCTCCATTGAACGTCCTATCCGACCGGGCCACGTTTGAGAAATGTGACCCTATAAAAACCAAAGGGTAAATCTTACATTTGAAGCATTGGAACATATTGACTAAACGTCATCAACAAATTAAGTTTTCACTTCATACCCTTTAAGATCTTAAGGTCGAAACTGCGGATATATTGAGTAAACTTCTTTAATAAAATGCTTAATATACAATGTTCAAATGAGCCAATAGAAGAACGTTCCATTCTTTCCCCGTCCTACACTATCGATCAGTCAAAAGCGTCTTCTATCCGATTTGCCAGAAACTTGCACCGCTGGTTCAATTGACAGTGTTTCTTCACATTCTGGGAAGGCCCATCTTTCTTAACAACTACCTCACATAAGGCCATAGCAAGTACATTTTATTGGTGACTTCCTCTGAAGACTCCAAATTTAATGAGAGAGGGCCCAAAAACAAGATAGTTAAAAAGCAAAATATCTAGATTTTCAAAATAGACACCGCACGATAGACGTTGTAAAAGAATTGTAGCGAAAACACTTTGTATCACAACCATATGGATCAAGTTTGTTACGTTTTATTGAATTGCTCATGAATTGTTACCGACACCAGGACGAATAGCGAAACGATACGTAACTATACTCTGTACAACATTCTATATAATATGTATATAAATTATAAATAATGATACACTATGGGTCATAAAAAAACACTTCTCAAAATGTCGATCATGGTTACTAGTTATTGTATTCTAGCTTTGTCGAGGCAAAACTATACACCTACACCTACACCTACACCTATACCTACACCTACACCTACACTTACACCTACACCTACACCTACACCTACGTATGCATGACAATTAGGTCCTTACTTTCAGTATATCGTCGTATCATTTTAAAATGACAGATATATAAATCTCAAGAAAGAATATTTGATGGCTAAAAGTGCATTGCACATCATCTTTCAAATGCATGTAGGTTTAACAAACAAATCTATTTTGGCCGTTTACAGAAAATAACTAAAAAAGTTTTCAATATTATATATTTCATACAAAGCAGCTGTAGAATTGCACCAAACTTATCAGAACACGTATACTAATGTTATAGAATACCAACGTAAATTCCAAGGTCAAAGCAAAGACGAATATGTGAAAGGACAAAAAATGAAGAATATATTGCCCAGTATCCATACTCTTTTTAGTCATTTGGTAAACTATTCCTACTTAGATTTTATGATAAAAGTTATTATTTTTGGCCAATTTTTCTGTTCGCACAATAGGATCAGTTTTGACGTTCCCAAAGGATATCATTTATATCATAACATCAAAATGGACTAGTGATGATTATCATACTTGCTATTACAGTCTTAGGAGATTCAGTTTCCTGCTGGCACTAACAACTAAACAGGTGCCACTTTTAAAGTTGCTATTTTAGGTGATTATTAATACGTATTTAGTATATACCTTTCCCTGAGCTTCATTACGTTTACTACATGTATACATTCCTCAATATCATAAATTTAGGGAAATTTAATGGTAAGAAATTAACTGGCCTTCTTGCTTGCTCTAGAAATAATTGTTACTATTGATAGTAACACATGTAGAAAACGTAATAAAGTACCAGTCCTATACCAATCCCCATTGGACAAACTCGTGTATGTTTTTACACAACTGTGGTTCTACCAAGCGTAACTTGGGAGTAGTCGCTCGACATTTCGCTAACATCCAGTGTATCAAAAGATGCTTCCTTTCTTGTGGACAAGCCACATCCGAAATTACCATCAGACCATTTCGTATGTTCTTGTTTGTCTGTGGTGTCCTTCTCTGTGTCGTCGCTAGGTGTATCGTTTGGTTCGACGTTTTTCACGTTTGTTTCCTGGCCTTCTGGAGTGACAGACAGCTCATTTGGAGGAGGAAGTATCGTAGCTGGTTGTATTGCTGTATTGCTGCCGCTAGGTGTCGCATTTGAGTGGTGGTGTATACGTGCATAGTCATTTGATATGTTGTCTTTCACTGGCGCTATATGATTTACTGAAGTGACATAGCCGGATTCGTTTGAATGCTTCACAGCGAATGTATCCGATTGTATATCAGTATTGCAGCCGCTAGGTGTCGCAACTGAGTGGTGTTGTACACACGCGTAACCACTGGAAATGTTCTCTTCCACTTGCGCTCTTTCTGACTGGGTACCGCAACCGGAGTCGTTTGGATGCTTAGCAGCAGTTTCGTCTGACTGATTGTTCATATTGCAGCCGCTAGACGTCGTGGCTAAGACATAGCCACTGGACGAGTTGTTTTTCACTGACGCTGTTTGGCTTTCTAAGCCATTGACGTAAGAATGCTTGGTAGCAATTGCATCTGATTGCATTTCTGTATCGCGGCCGCTAGACGTCGCAGCTAAGACATAGCCACTGGACGAGTTGTTTTTCACTGAAGCTGTTTGGCGTTCTAAGTCATTGATGTCATTCGAATGCTTGGCAGAAATGGCATCTGATTGCTTTTCTGTCTCGCGGCCGCTAGATGTCGCAGATGGCACATGTCGAACATAGTCTTCTTCTATCCTTTCATTTACACTTTCACCACTGTTTTCGGGTGTGACGTTTTCATCTGGGGCGATCACAGCGTACTGCAATGTTGAATGGTAGTCGCTAGGTGTCGCGCGTGTCACGTGCTCGTTTGTAGAGTTTTCCTTCAGCAAGTCTCCATCTCCAAGACCCGTGGAGTTTGTCGATACAGAATCCGGATCCGACCCAACCGATCCACCACGACTGAGCGTTACCATGTTCGGAGCCACCCAAAGATCAGCGTGGATTTGAACCAGTGACTCCAAGTTAGCCAAGGCTCTAATTTCTTTCCCCCACGAATCTACTTTCTCGCGTTGTCCCTTATGCCAACTGGACGTTATCGGCGACATGTCTGGATACATCTTGATATCATCTAAGATATCAGGATCAAAAAAGTCGTAAGGATTTTCCTCTGATCTTTTTCCCGAAGGCAAGGTCTTGAGAAAATACAAAGTAACGATAAAGGCTACCAAAAGACAGCCTCCTACAACTACTAACACTGCGATAAGTTTGTAGTCGGAGATGTGTGACCGTGTGCTGACCGTTAACCAAGGCGTAGGCGGGCTCTGTACCGGAGGAGACTTGGAGCCGTGGCTGAACAGTTTGTAGATGGCAGAGACTGAGACGTTGTATGAAGTACCGGGTTGAAGCGCGGTTAATACGGCCGATGTATTTGTGACTGTGATCTGAAAAAAACATTAGCATTATGATTAACATTAAAACATATTCAAATACAATTCAATCTCTACAATTAACTGGCCTACCCTGGTTACCATACAGGATCGAGTAGCTAGCGAGTTTTGATCGGGGACGCAAGGCAGAGAGCCCGCCGATCTCACATTAGCGCTCCGGGGAGTTTAAGCCTGAAGGAGTTATCGCTACTAAGGGCAGGTGGACCTCCTGAGACTCCTCGGAGCGCTAATAGAAGATCGTCGGACCTGGCTGTCCAGGGACACCGACGAAATTGTCCTAGCTGCCCGTTGCAGGCTGGCCCCAAGGGTACAACTGGCTGGATTAAAAACAACAACTTAGATTTACTTCCGGACGTTTCGAGTCACATCCATCACTCTTCTTCAGCGTCACTAGAAACATTTCAATACAAGTACAGCTAACTAAACTGGTTTAACCACTAACTCATAATGATCGTGTGCTAAACTCACCCAAATGTAAATCATGTTAGCATAATTCTCTATTAACATTAGAACGTTCGTCAATGTGCCGTAACTGTTAGTGAATATACATGTAAACGGTAAGGGAAATTGTGCAAAACTACTACCGTGGTTTGTTTTGTGAAAGTTAGCTGGCTATTATATCGCAGTACTTACGACTACTGCGTCACTCTATGCACCATGTAACGTTGTCGGAAGGGCTTTACGTTAGAGTGCAGTACTTGGCAAAAATAACATTTAAGCACGCAGTTTCTAGATAACTCTCCAAGCAGAGGTTGGTAGGGAAAATCTTGACATTTTCCTTGTATGCTGTCTTTTTTATCACCCACCAACCTCTACTTGGAGGGTGCTGCTAGAAAGCAAAGAGAACAGCAACTATAGAAAAGACCTTCTAACGGACAAGAAGACTCACAATGGTCATAATTCTATAAAGGATATGAGGATATGAAGTTATAAATGTTACGAAGGCAAGAAAGCTTAAACAATTACATCTAACGGAATCATAATAGTTCTGAACGCATGTATAAACCTTAAGCCCTGCGCACCGTACGCGCGTAATGTGAATGTAAAGGTGGGGTCACACCTGCGTATATAGTTAAGCTCGTATGAGGCTCGCATGGGAGTACTTGCCTCCACCAGGCTCCACAGGTCGTTGTTAAAATAATAGAAATTGGACAAACGTCAACAGGTAACATGTCAGACGAGTTAGCTGGGTCGCTAACCATACTTCTCGGTCAGCTAACTCATCTGGCATGTTATGTATCTATATTTGTCCAATTTGTACTATTTTTCCCGCGACCTGTGGAGCCTGGTAGAGACTAAGAGCGTCATATGCACCTCAAACGGACTTGAATAGTACTATATACGCATGTGTGACCCCAACTTTACACACTGCAACACACTAACCTGTCGCACGGTGTCTCCTGACAACTCGACAAACCGAACCTTGTACACGTCGACGCAATCGTACTCGTTCTCGGGCGGAAGCCACGTCACGACGATCCACTCTGACGTCACGTCCGCTATCGTCAAAGTTGTTGGCGCAACCGCTTTGACAGCATGGGGAGGGATTCGAACCTTTTCCCCCTGGGTACACCCTGCAGACGTGCAAGCCGATAGTTGTACGGTGTAGGCGTGGAAAGTTGTCAGGCCCGACAGTTGTATGTGGTTGTCGACGCTGTCTCTGATCGTTACATGCTCACCTGTTTCTGCATATTGAAGAATAGACATGTTAGCGAAAAAATATTAATGACATCGTTTGGGTCATTTAACTCATGAAAGAATCTCATGAAAGAATGTATAAAAGAATGAAAGTTACAGAAGAGAGTAAAGCGAGCTTAAGAAATGAGAGATAGAACGATAGAGAGAAAAAAAGAAGGAAGAAAGGGAGGAAGGACGGAAGAAAAAACGAAAGGCAGAAAGAAAAAAAGAAAGAAAGAAAGAGTGAAAAAAGAAGAAAGAAGGAAATAAAGGAAGAAAGAAAGAGAGAAAGAAAAGGGAAGCTCATAATTCATATAGAAAAAACGCCTTAACGTGAGTGATAGTATAGTTTGCATATCTTGCTTGAAATATTTTGATTCTGTATTAAAAATACAAGGCTTATTCAAGATAATCATCGGATAGAGAAAGCATGTTATCTACCTGTGTTTAGCGATATTGTAACCTTGTAACCAGTGATGACACCGTTCGCGTCATTGTCGGGAGGCGGGCTCCACCGAACATGGACTGCTCGGAAACTACGCGTGGCTGCACTGCAGTTGGCGGCCGGTAGGGGTCGCCAGGTTACATCGGTCGGTCCAGTTGAAGGCTCTGAAAGTTTTGAATATAGTATTCAGCCTACCATTTATAAGATGACTGAAATGTCTCCTAAATGTTTAATGAAATAGTTTAGTTCATGCTTATTTAACTCAGTAATTCGTCTGTAAATGTTATATATTTACAGTACAGTCACGGCTTATGTTCCTGTGTGCCTTTTTTCAAAGAGGTGCCATTTAAAAAAATAGATTTTCTTGCCATTTCTTTACATAGTAAGCTAAATCTACCCTTTAGCATTGAATTACAAGCCTCGGTGAAAGAAGTTGCAATCATACAAACATGATTACAAACTGTGATCTTCCTACATGTGCCTCATACTTCCTAGGGAAACATGCCCACATTTGGCATATCACTGTCTTGTGTGTCTGACTGCACAGTGGGGTGTCTGATGACAGTTTCCTCATAAGTTTTGTAAAACGATTTCTTGCAGTTTTGAAAGGAATGTAACCTCAGCTTATTGATACCATACAAAATACTAGTAGACTAAGTGCATGATTATGTCCTATTCTAAGGCGAAAAACTTGCGTGTTTTCAAAGAAGAAGATTCCCCTGTAGCCAGCTTGAAGCGTGATTAACTGATTACCCCACCCCCTAGGGTGCCTATTGAAGGTTTTAAAGTTACTGTTTACAGGAGGGTCTAACTCGGGGGGTCACTTAGATAAAACTCCAGAGCATATCTTTAAGGTGGTATCTCACTGCACTTGGGCACCGGTGTGGCGCTGCGGGGTTCGTAGACGACTCAGCGAATTTAAGAGATAAAGACCGATTTTTTTTTTTTTTTTTACATTTTGTGTAAATTCTATGTCTTCTAAGAAAATAACACAACAGTGACGCGGTGAACGATCGAACCCTGCAGTGCAGCACCGGTGCCCCAAGTGCAGTGAGATACAAACTTCAGGCTGCTGATTTTAAAACGGCCGATGCGTGTCTAAGCAAAATATCCTTCAGATTGTTTTCCGAACTCTTTTACATGTCAACTGGAGCTTAATCTGCATGACTGCATCAAATTTGACCTCAAGCTCAAACCGCCTAAGGCTGACATTCCTAAAGCAACGTTTTATGCGTAAGGCAGAATACCACACAGACGTCGTTAAGCCCCCTTTACAAATCAAGAATTTAGCTCGGCCGAGTTGTAAGCGAGCTCTAAATTACAAGGAGCCATGACCCTGATGCCTACGACAAATGGCAAAGTTTCCTCGACGGCATCAGGGTCATACCTCCTCGTAATTTAGAGCTCGCTGACAACTCGGCCGAGCTAAATTCTTGATTTGTAAAGGGGGCTTTATAGACAGTTCATTTAACATGAGTCAGCGAAGCAGAACACAGTATAGCTAAGGGCACAACCCGCCGTATGTGCAATTTTTTCGTGGGTTTATTTTGAAGGCCACGTCCGCCACGCATTTCTGAAAACGTTCAGGCTGTACAGGGCAGAAGGTTCGTCCGTACGGGCACGTGCAGGGGTGATTCCGCAGCCCGATGGCACACAAAGTTCCGCCTGCACGTAAAGTTCTACGGCGTGTCTGCGTGCTCCAAAATCCGTCGGAATCCCTACGAGTTCGTACGGAGGCTGTACTGTACCACTTACGGATCGCAAAAGATTGCCCACGTTTTGACACGTAGACAGCACGTATTTGCACGTATGGCGGGTTGTGCCCTTAGCTTTATCGACACAGACGTCGTTATACACAGTTCATTTAACATGAATGCAGGTCAGTATAGTGAAAAAAGTAAATAAGAAAAGTTTAAAAAAAAATAGTGCGGCCGAAATCTGGAAGCGTCTGTAAACACTGTAACGTGAAAGACAGCGGGACATGCACTTTTCTGTACGGTAGTATAATAAATCGGCTTTTAGATCATACAAATAAGATCATGATGTTTGTACATTTGGTGTATCAATGCGCGTGACCTTTACAGTTGACTACCTCGGTGAGTAGTACTTTTTTTAAACCATGATTTTTATTGGTTTTGTATTATTTTGTAATTCATACACTCGACTTCCACATATTAGTTAATCGTGCATAAAAACTGCACCCTACTATGACTTTATCAGCGTCAATGTCAGTCACCTTGTGGTCCTGAACTATATAAAACCCCATAGGCCAAAAACTGTGTTATGCTACCTCAATGCTCAATTCTAGCTAACTAACTACTTCTGTTTGTGTCCGGATCAAAAGTGACTATTACTGTTTGTTTCCAAGGGAGGGTTGAAAATAAACCGCAGAGAAGTTCATGTGTGACTCGTACAAGTGTCAAATCCACGGCCGTGGAAGTCAACGATCCACGGTCTTTGTCTTTGCCTTTTCCTCCGCTCAAAGAGCAATGGTAGTTGAAAAAAACTTCTAGTCCATACGTAAGCACTTTTGATCTATTATGTCAGACACAATCATTCGGAGTACCCACATTTTCAACTGATTCCGATCTTTGTCCAGTAATAAGCAAGTCATTGCTTCTGTGACGTCACGTTATACCCGAGCAGGGGAACATAACTTGCTGAAAGTCTATGGCGACCCCCGTCTCTGTTGAGGGACACTGTTAAAGTTTTAAAGTCTTTGTGTATGCATAGATGATTTATTTGATTCCTCTTGCAAAAAAAGTTTAGTTCTGCTTCTAAGATTCTTACTTTGCCCAATGTGATGGAGGCGCCATAAACTTTCTGTGACTTATGACTCTCTGCTCACCCAGTCACGTGTTCTATCTGCATAACGTGACGTCACAGAAACAATGGATTGCACTCCTTAACAAAGGCTGGAGTTGGACAGTCGAAAATTCGGGTAAGTCCAAGCTTCGTGCTCGAAATAACAATTCAACCTTGCTTCAGCATCTTTTATCCGACATATTACAGATGTACTTTCGAACAAAATATTCATACTCACTGGCATCTGCTGTCCTTTTGCAAACCGCCTCGCTCGGTAGTCCTTTCCGCACAACCCAAATAGAGTCCACAAACCCCGTAACTTCTACACAGTACACGGTTCCCGGACTAAAACCCTCCATACTATACTCTTCGTTCAGCATGCTGTATTTCCCCACTACGAAGTCTCGTGAGTTCTCGCGGTGTCCGTCCATCCAATAGGAGACGTTGTAGAAAACGAAAAATCCTTCCAAGTCTCCCATGGTTGCCATGGTTATTTGGTTGTGTTCGTTATACATGTAGTAAGGTGTTACAGGATGTTTGATTCGGATGTTCAATTCGCGAAGCTGCGAAGCTAATTCCTCATTGGCTGGCGTGGCGATGACGTCGACATCGGGTGGACCAATGACAGTATGCTTGAATGGGCTAAGGGATAAACGATGGAATATTAAATGCGTTTTCTGACGATGTTGTTTTCCAGTTAACTTAGTATTTCTTTCCATTCGACTACGCGTAGCTTGACTAAATTGCGCTTCTAGAGGACCTTCGACTGGTCAGAATTAATTAGTGACAGAAGTTTGAAGGTCAACACATCAAAGTCATGCGAATTGGGAGCATCCTAGTTCTGTTAACTTAATATGCATATATATGTTAACATGAAGATTTATGCATACATGCTTATACCCCCTTTCCACTAGGAAGGCGCTCTCACCGCGCTCTCTCTGCGACCTACAATTTGACATATCAGTCAACGAATTCTAACGAAAAGAAGCTAATATTTTAAAACTTTTTGTGTATTGTTTTCTTCTTGGTCACACATATATCCTATTTAGCTCGCAGTCACGTTCCTCCACAGCGTCCTCTAATTATAAATCCACGCCCGGGTTCCGTGGTGGTATCCCTGGGCATAGCGGGCGCAAGCGAAGCCTTTGTGCCCTGGGAAAAAGGAACGGGGGAGAAGGCCAAACGCGCTTGGACCGTGCCAAACTCCCTTCCGTGACTAACTCCCCTCCCAGCAATGTAGAGGGGTAATTTTTACGCCCACACGGCGCCACCAAATCAGGTACATTCTAAAGCTCCCTTTATGTATTAAAGTATCGCAATTTTAGCGACATTTTGATCCCTAAAATAGTTGCGTCTCGTCTTCTTTTGGCCCCGGTCAACTGTACAGGTTGGGTACCTACTGGCTGGCAAAATACACCTTGCGATTATTATTACTCAATAGTGGCGCACACACACAACTTACGATTTACGTTTAAGGTAGTTGAGACCAAGGTTTAGACACACACAACACAAAATAAAATGACAACTATGTATTTCGTAGACTTTATAATCGGTTGTGGGAGGATTGTGACAATCTTAAGGTGGGTTTACACCTGCGTATATTTTCATGCCGCATGAGTTCCGTTTTGACATTTTTCGACATTTTGACTGATTTCTTCAATACGCGGCCGCACGCACAAGTCGCACCTCTATCGCATCTGAATCGTCTTTAGAAAGTTTCACGTACGCAGGCAAACGAAAATATACGCCCAGTTCGCCTGATAGTTTTGGACATGCACAAAACTATCATTCGTACGCAGTTTGGTGCCCAAAACGTTATGGATGCGCAATACAGTGGTCCCACGTCGGTCGATTGCGCTATGAAGACGCTACATGTTTGCGCTTCATACGCAGTAATACGCGGAAATCGCGGTATTGCGAGTACATAGCGTTCTTACAGCGCAGACACAACGCACCATGAGCGACCGTATAACGAATGCACACATAGATCACGATTTAGTACCGTGCGTTCTGCGATCGCTTTGCGCATACTACGCGTACTGATAGCGTGATCGACACACACTCCAGATTTGGAATAAATACGAAGGTGCATCTGACTCCAGACAAAAAAAATCATCTCAAGATGTATATAACTTTATTGCACAACAATTGTACGAGGTACAAAGTATGGCATCTACATAACTATAGTGCTATAACTTAACTTAAGGCTTATCTAACTAATACAGGAGTTGTAGTATGGGATAAGTTTCTTACAATCATTGGAGGCTTTTACAATCATTTGGGGAATTTCTAATGTCTAAACCTTCTTTGATATATTTTCCTATATCTGCCATGCAGGGATTGTCACATGTCATTATGTATTTGAATTTGCACTTCAGGTCCATTTGGATAAATCCTTGTGTACAAAATGACAGCCTTCTGTATAGAGAATTGCGTATATCGGAATATTTGGGACATACAACCATAAAGTGATATTCGTCTTCTATTAGCTCTGGACAGTATGGACAAATCCTCTGGTCGATAGGGATTTTTTGGAATCTTCCGGTTTATGATGTCAGATCCAGGCCAGGACCGACGAATTTGTACCGGGGGCATAGAAAGATGGTCACAACTTGAAGGACACCATGAATGCAGGACACTGGTCCCAACAGAGCCTCCAGGGACGGGAAGATGTAGAGGAACCTGCTCAAGCACTGGGTCAATTTGTGTGACACACGTGCCATTTTGTGTAACAGATATTTGACTTAATTTGCTGATAATGGCACTTTTTTGTGTGTAGAACCACATGATATAAAGGTGCAATATAGAGCCATATTACAACTTGAAAGAGGGCGTAAGGTTTCATAATTGTTTAATTTACGTGTTTGATAAAGATCTTGAATACGTTTTGTGGTGTGTATGGTTGTGATAATGTGATTTTTATAGTAGTTGAAATACTAAGATGATATGGGAAATCATTAAGGACAAAGTGAAAACAAACACAATGTTAACAGTGCACATAACTTCTTAAGGTAAATGATGGCCCACATTACTGTAAAAGCACAGTGTCACTGCTTCACTGCTTCGCAAATGAATAAAAAAAAACTCTTCACTGTTTACTTGTCAATGTTCTACTTGCACTGCCTGTAAACAAAAGCATACGTAGTACAAAGGGTTCCTCTAACAAAAATACTCCATTGGCAATGCTCGCAAACAAAAGTATATGTAACAGAAACTGTTCCTCTGACACACCTGAAATGCGTTTGGAATGCAGTTAGCACCAGGTGCGCCAGGCATGCGGTCGGTAGACGTTGTGTGCGTCCGGAAAACGCCCAACATACGTACCCCATACGAATCTATTCGCAGTACTGAAAATTTTGTTGCGCATTTCAGTTGCAATCATACGCATCTCATGCGAAATGAAAACGCTGAAGTCGTAATTCAAACGCCAGATGGGCTCGACGTACAATGTAATTTATTCCCAAAAAAATCCAAATGTTGGGCGTTCGGCCGCGTATTGACAAAATTTCATGCGGAAATCATGCGTACTTGAAAATATACGCAGGTGTAAACCCACCTTAAGGTGGGGTCACACATGCGTATATATTTAAGTCCGTATGAGGCGCGCATGGAAGTATTTGCCTCCACCAGGCTCCACAGGTCGTTGTAGAAATAATAGAAATTGGACAAACGTAAACAGGTACCATGTCGGACGAGTTAGCTGGGTCGCTAACCATACTTCTCGGTCAGCTAACTCATCTGGCATGTTATGTATCTATATTTGTCCAATTTGTACTATTTTTCCCGCGGCCTGTGGAGCCTGGTAGAGACTAAGAGCTTCATACGCACCTCAACGGACTTGAATATATACGCATGAGTGAACCCACCTCCGCGGGGAAAATAGTACAAACATAACATGCCAGATGAGTTAGCTGACCGAGAAGTATGGTTAGCGACCCAGTTAACTCGTCCGACATGTTACCTGTTTACCTTTGTCCAATTTCTATTATTTTTCCAACGACCTGTGGGGCCTGGTGGAGGTAAATACTCCCATGCACGCCTCATACGCACGTGTGACCCCACCTTTAAGGTGGGTTTACACCTGCGTATATTTTCATGCCGCATGAGTTCCGTTTTGACATTTTTCGACATTTTGGTTGATTTCTTCAATACGCGGCCGCACGCACAAGTCGCACCTCTATCGCATCTGAATCGTCTTTAGAAAGTTTCACGTACGCAGGCAAACGAAAATATACGCCCAGTTCGCCTGATAGTTTTGGACATGCACAAAACTATCATTCGTACGCAGTTTGGTGCCCAAAACGTTATGGATGCGCAATACAGTGGTCCCACGTCGGTCGATTGCGCTATGAAGACGCTACATGTTTCCGCTTTATACGCAGTAATACGCGGAAATCGCGGTATTGCGAGTACATAGTGTTCTTACAGCGCAGACACAACGCACCATGAGCGACCGTATAACGAATGCACACATAGATCACGATTTAGTACCGTGCGTTCTGCGATCGCTTTGCGCATACTACGCGTACTGATAGCGTGATCGACGCACACTCCAGATTTGGAATAAATACGAAGTGCATCTGACTCCAGACAAAAAAATCATCTCAAGATGTACATAACTTTATTGCACAACAATTGTTTGAGGTACAAAGTATGGCATCTGCATAACTACAGTGCTATAACTTAACTTAAGGCTTATCTAACTATTACAGGAGTTGTAGTATTGGATAAGTTTCTTACAATCATTGGAGGCTTTTACAATCATTTGGGGAATTTCTAATGTCTAAACCTTCTTTGATATATTTTCCTATATCTGCCATGCAGGGATTGTCACATGTCATTATGTATTTGAATTTGCACTTCAGGTCCATTTGGATAAATCCTTGTGTACAAAATGACAGCCTTCTGTATAGAGAATTGCGTATATCGGAATATTTGGGACATACAACCATAAAGTGATACTCGTCTTCTATTAGCTCTGGACAGAATGGACAAATCCTCTGGTCGATAGGGATTTTTTGGAATCTTCCGGTTTATGATGTCAGATCCAGGCCAGGACCGACGAATTTGTACCGGGGGCATGGAGAGATGGTCACAACTTGCAGGACACCATGAATGCAGGACACTGGTCCCAACAGAGCCTCCAGGGACGGGAAGATGTAGAGGAACCTGCTCAAGCACTGGGTCAATTTGTGTGACACACGTGCCATTTTGTGTAACAGATATTTGACTTAATTTGCTGATAATGGCACTTTTTTGTGTGTAGAACCACATGATATAAAGGTGCAATATAGAGCCATATTACAACTTTGAAAGAGGGCGTAAGGTTTCATAATTGTTTAATCTACGTATTTCATAAAGATCTTGAATACGTTTTGTGGTGTGTATGGGTGTGATTTTGATAGTAGTTGAAATACTAAGATGATATGGGAAATCATTAAGGACAAAGTGAAAACAAACACAATCTTAACAGTGCACATAACTTCTTAAGGTAAATGATGGCCCGCATTACTGTAAAAGCACAGTGTCACTGCTTCACTGCTTCGCAAATGAATAAAAAAAAAACCTCTTCACTGTTTACTTGTCAATGTTCTACTTGCACTGCCTGTAAACAAAAGCATACGTAGTACAAAGGGTTCCTCTAACAAAAATACTCTATTGGCAATGCTCGCAAACAAAAGTATATGTAACAGAAACTGTTCCTCTGACACACCTGAAATGCGTTTGGAATGCAGTTAGCACCAGGTGCGTCAGGCATGCGGTCGGTAGACGTTGTGTGCGTCCGGAAAACGCCCAACATACGTACCCCATACGAATCTATTCGCAGTACGGAAAATTTTGTTGCGCATTTCAGTTGCAATCATACGCATCTCAAGCGAAATGAAAACGCTGAAGTCGTAATTCAAACGCCAGATGGGCTCGACGTACAATTTAATTTATTCCAAAAAAAATCCAAATGTTGGGCGTTCGGCCGCGTATTGACAAAATTTCATGCGGAAATCATGCGCACTTGAAAATATACGCAGGTGTAAACCCACCTTTAGATAGATCTGCTCAATGTCACCTTTCCACTAGACAGCGATCGCGTTGCGCTGCGACCTACACAGGATATGTGTATCCTTTGCTTGCACACTGAGTATATCATTCAAATTGTAAAAGTGTGACTGAGAAGACAACAAAACACACATATTCGTTTCTTTTCTATACAATTCGTTGTGCCATATGTCAAATTTTAGGTCGCAGAGAGAGCGCGGCGAGAGCGCCGTCGTAGTGGAAAGGGGGAATTAAAAATTTTAGTGGATGCTACCTGACGCGTAAGCGTCTGACCATTTCAAAAACCATATCCAGTTGCTTGAGTAACTGCTATTTGAAGTATGTTATAGGGAAGAGTTATAGAGACTCAAAAATATAGTGAAAGTTAAATTCTGAGGACAACTTCGTGATTTCCAAGTGACTGGATTACCGGTCAGACTGTTCCTCATACATGGCTCTGACGATGTTACATTATACTAACGAGACTTAAACTCCTTAATTAAACATATTTTTAAAAGAAGAATCGCTGGGAAATGGTGTTAAATCTAAACATCTAAACACCCACGGGTAGCCTGAATTTGAATTGTTTTTCAGACTTTGTTAACGTTGTAACATAGGGATTCTGACATAGTGGCTTGTCACTCGGGATATAACTTCTTAATTTCAAGGTGACCAGATCAGTACATTTCTCAACTCCGAACCTTTAAGGATGCTCACGTACAAGAATCGCTGACAGATTAAACACACATAGAAGGTAGCAAGGAAATTTTTTGATGTCCCTGTTAAAATATACTAGTATATTGATTCCGACACATTGCATTTTGTAGTACATGTAGTGCATCTAAATTCGGAAATTCAACTTCTATATCTCGATGTCAAACTGACTAGAAAACTGTATTCTCTCATTCATGATGCACTGTGTAACAGAGTTCTTTGTACTGAACCAAGTGGTATTTGCCTATGTATAGGTGACCTTTTCTTGACAGTGAACAGAAGTAGTCATTATTGCCATAGAAAAGAACTTAATTACTTTAAATGCAGTAATTTTCGCGGTGTTTTTTTTGTTTGCGGTTTTCGCGTTGCAAATTTACCGTGAACTTTTAATAAACCACCGCGATGATTTTCTCATGGCAGTAAGAGACTACAGTGCATGGTGCTACCTTGCTTGCTTGCTTACTTGCTTAAGGCGAGTCCATCGACTAACATGGTGCTACCGCGAACTTAAAACCACCGTGAACAGTCCTTTTCCCGCTACCGCGAAAGTAAATCCCCGCTAACTTAATTGCATTTACAGTAGTCAGCTTTTGCCTACCTGAACCATTCTGAAGTAGTAGTCCATCGGCTCGGTCCCAGGGTACCCACCGCACGAGCTCGTACCCACCATCCGTTGGTACGGGGGCTCAGTGGCTTCCCTGTCTCTTCATCCTTCACAGAAATGTCGTCAAAAAACGTGCAGCAAGGGCCCGACACTCCTTTACAATCCGAAATAAACCTCCAAGTGTCCTTTGACGCCGTATATTCCATGTCGTCAATGTATTGTGCGTCAAAAGTTGTGCTGTTGTCTCTCCTGTCTTCGCCTGCATCCCAACAAACTTCGTTGTAAAGATTTCTCGATTCGACTCGGACATTTGTTGGTGGAAGCGTTTCTTTTCTGTTTAAGTTCACTACGTCGTCTGCAGAGCGTTCAGTTTTTGCTGTTTGGTTATTAATCGCTGCTACACACCAGTGTGTAGGAGTAAGGGGGGTCACTACAATGGATAAAATTAAAAACGTCGCAACTATTTTAGACTTAGTCACTGCGAGGGTTTGCGAAAGACCTACCATATTGACCGCCATATTGTATTCGTTAGGAGCACGGAAACGACTGAACACAATGCGAGTTGTTGTTGTAGTTGAGCGAGTTCGCCGTATAGACGATACTATGTCTATGTGACAGTGGCTGTGACTTGTATAAAAGCTGAAAAGAGTCTTTGTGGATCTTTACATGCGAAGCAACTGTCGTCAAAATAGTCCACAGCACGTCCCGAATGTAGCACCACCGACGACATGTTTACGTGACAGGCAACCACGGATTCACCCTGGCACCACGCAGATCTTCAGACCGTATTCTTGACGACACATCTTGCTCTCAGTGTCTCCAACAAATTGCTAATGGCTATTTAGTTAACTTTACGACAAACCTAACACCCCTTACACCGTGTAAGTTGTCTCTTAAGACATGTCATATCGTCTTAAATCCGAGGCACGTCCAAAGTCCTGCGCACCAACGAACACGAAGCAAGCGGTCAAACCGGATCTTTGATTGTTGCGCTCGCGGGCATCTTTATACAATCATCGGCTCTGGTTGAATGATCTGCGTCATGCTTTTGTACACGTGCCCTCCAGAAATTGAACAGAATTTGTCTAATGTAAGAAACTAATAACGTACAGACACGGCATTGGATGGACAGGAATGGACATTCTAATGAAAGCTCATCTGTTTTGGTAGAATTCATAGCTCTACAGTTTTGTGTTTTTATTCGGACAGAAAAATAAAATCAATTTTCAGTTAATCTCGCCGACCTTAATCAGATGTCTGATTCACGGCGTTGACTTTCCGGAATCCAGAATTGTTATGACGCCAGGAGTTAATGAAAGGGAAGATGGAATCTACCACCGTCATGGTTCAGAGGGGGGGGATGGGCCCTTATTAGTGGTGGGTACCGGTGTGACAGCGATCTCGCCCCCCCGTGATCTCGCCCACCCCGGGGGCGAAATCACTAGCGATCTCGCCCCCCCCCCCGGGGCGAAATCACTAGCGATCTCGCCCTCCCCGGCTAGTGATCTCGCCCCCCTACCTCGCCCCCCTTTAGCGATTTCGCCCCCCCCCCCAACGGGTTTACATAACATTTTAGAACTTGATTGGTATAAATCACAAAATGCAGTTTCAGAATGATATAAGTACACGAGGGCGAAAACGCTTAAGGGGGGGCGAAAACGCTAGTGATCTCGCCCCCCGGGGGGGGGGGGGCGAGATCGCTGGGGGGGCGAGATCGCTGTCACACCGGTACCCACCCCTAGCCCTGATTACTATAACTACCTCCTTCACGAAGAAGATGTTCCGTATCTAAAGTGCGCACATTTTCGAGTGTAAGTATGTGTCCTGGGAACATATGAATATGTTGTGACATTTCAGAATGATGTAGACTAGAAATGGAGCGCTTATGTTCCAAGAATGTAGCTCTGGAATTGACACGATACAATCCCCGAACCTTTGTCCTCATTTACATTTATAACAGTTGTTTTTTTCATCGACACCAAGAGATTCTCCTACAATGTAGTCTTTTGGGTAATACTAAGCTCCAGTACCATAATTCCCTTAAGACATGCAAAATAAAAACATAATTATGCAGATATTTGACGGACATGCAGCCAGATCTCTTATTGGTTGCTTTCCTAATTGGCAGACTATCATTGGTTGAACTGCTAATTATTATTGACAGCTTTTGTTTGCCTCATTGAACCGCGTGAGAAAGGTGTATAATCACGCGGCGGCCGTGATAGATCTAAAACGAGTTCAATGAGGCAAACAAAAGACTGCCAATCATAATTAGCAGTTCAACCAATGATAGTCTGCCAATTAGGAAAGCAACCAATAAGAGATCTGGCTGCATGTCCGTCTAATATTTGCATAATTATGTTTTTATTTTACATCTCTTAAGGGAATTTGGGATCAGTCTACGCTAGGATGAATTTCGGTGCATAACACTTGTTATAATATCTATTATTTGATTTTATATTGTGAAAATTTGTGTGGTTTGGGCTTTATCTAAATGGGATCTGACTTTAGAAGTAATTTTTGTCTGCTTGCCCCATTGATCTCGTCTTCGATCTATCATGACCGCCGCGTGAGAAAGGTGGACAGACATACATCCGGAAGGCGCACGGTCTAAGCATGACATCTAGCGATGCAGAATGTTATTGCACTCACTCACTCACTCACTCACGGCTCGTAACCTCAGTGGTCGTGGGGGCTCCACGACATCCATCAGCAGTGATCTTTGCCCATCTCTTTATGTCCTCTGCCCCTCTGATCAGTTGTTCAGTGCTTAGGCCAGTTCAGACCTTTATGTTGTCCAGCCACGTTATTGCATCAACAATAAACCAATGCTGCAATACTGAAGAGGGTTGATAGGTGACGCTTCTGATCACGTAATTGGTTTTAGCTAACTGTGATTTGACCTGCCTATATTTCTATTCTGATAAGTCATGTTAGCTTTGAGGACACTGAACATAAGAATCGTTGTTCATTTCATAAACACTTAAGCACTTACTGGAAAAAAATGATGAATGCGAGATCATGCGACATAATCGACATTACGATTTATTCATAAATAACTTCTCAACAGCCACTCCAGGTTTGATACAAATAAAAATCATTATACCAAACTGAGACAGTTCAAGGATCCACGTTTCTGTACTAGAAATTCAAGACTACTTACAATCATGGAATGGCATAATAATAAAAGATTTCTTCTATGTACAAGTGCAGAAAAAACAAACATCATGTGAATCAAAAATTCCAATGTTAATGTGAATATTTAGTAAGTACATGTAACAAAGATTTATCATGTCTACAAAAAAAGGCACTTATTCTTTAAAAATTCTAATCCTAGAGACCTAGCAGCAGACAGTAAACATAGCAGCACGTTTGGAATGGCAACATTCGAGCAGATGGCACTACATGACTTGGCAAACTTTTGGCAGTCTTTGCTGTTCAAATTTTTTCTGTAAAATCTAAAATTTTCCTGTACAATTTAAAGCACCTAAAGCTAAGGGCAAAACCTGTCATATGTGCAATTTGTCCGTACGTTTTTTTGGGGAGATGCCAGATCTGCCACGTATTTCTGTAAACATTCAGGCTGTACAGGGCAGGCACGTCGCTCGTACTGGCACGTCAGGGGGCAAATCCGCAGCCCGATGGCACACAAAGTTTCGCCTGGACGTAAAGTTCTACGGCGTGTCTGTGTTCTCCAAAATCCGTCGGATTCCCTACGAGTTCGTACGGAGGCGATACTTAGCACTTACGGATCCCAAAAGATTGCCCATGTTTTTGAAAGTAGACAGCACGTATTTGCACGTACGGCAGGTTGTGTTCTTAGCTTAAAGCAGGCACACTGAATCTAAACATATACGAGGGGCATTCAATAAGTAATCCACCTGACCCATTTCCCATAGCAGGAGATTAATGAAACTTGGCACAGTTATTAGTCTTTCTCTTCATAGGAACCACCCAGAGTTTTGCATTTCTCCCATCATTTGATGTAGCTCTGGACACCGTTCTTGTAGGACATCCCAGGTTGGTCCCCCGACAGATGCCTCATTAATAGCAGAAGAGGGACGAACAGGTCTGGGAGCTGTTTCCACAGACTTCCGGCCTTGTTTGAATTCAGGATGCCTTGTAAAACGGCCATATGATGGGGCATCATCACCTTAAGTTTTTTTCATTTCATCAAAAGTCCCCTTTGGTGTGCGTCCTTTCAAATACAAAAACAGGATCACTGCGCGACACTCAACTGGTTCCATTTCACACCTGGTCCATTTCGCACCTGACTAAGTTCAAACACCAGTAAATCAGAAACCACAATTAATTCAGAGCTGTCTTTTGCAACATAACCCATCTATCTATCGGTCGGCCGCGAGGCGGGCGACTGCAAGTCTCCACTGTTTCTTGTCGGCAGCCAGGGTTTTGATCTGCCCCGGTGTAAGTAGGCCGCTTTCGTCCCCCAGCAGCTGCTGTATGTACTGCAGGTAGGACATGGGTTGGCGACCTCGCCTGCGTTTGCCATGTGATGGTAAGTACAGCGAATAGAGACAGGCGGGCTCGTCCTCAGGCATTCGCAGTACGTGACCCAGGTAGTCCAACTGTCTTGACCTTACATGCTCAATCAAGGGTTTTGTGTTGGTCAGTTTGTAGATTACAGAATTAGGCACCCGGTCAAGCCTCTTGATGTTTAACATGACACGGTAACAAGATGTTGCAAACGAGTTAATTCTGCACTCCATCACCTTAGTAATAACACAGGATTCACATCCATAAGTAAGTACTGAAACACACGAGGCCTTAAACAGTCTTACTTTAACAGCAATAGGGATACTATTACTTCTCCATAGATGTTCTAAGTCCCAGAAAGCTACCCATGCTAAAGCTCTACGCTTCTTAAGGTCACTACTTGTTGAGGCCATCATAGAGCCAAGGTATTTAAAATCCTGTACATGCTTAATCGGTTTGTCATACACAAGAAGTGGGGGAATTGGATTGTCATTATAACACATGTATTCCGTCTTAAGGACACTAACAACAAGACCTAAGTCGGATGCTGCAGTAGCAGTTTTGGTGAGTTGTTCTTGTGCTCTTGGACCCGATGACTCTAATAGAGCAATATCATCGGCAAAATCCAAATCATTTATCCGCTTAGCCGGGTATCGACTGGACGCTCTGGGGTGAGTCACAATACCTGAGTCGGGTTCTACTGTGGCCCTCCTCATAAGATAGTCAATGAGAATGATAAAGAGAAAAGGTGCCAAGACATCACCCTGTAGGACTCCAGAAGACACCTGGAAGCACTGTGACACATGCCCATCAACCATGACAACACTCTTAGAGCTACTGTACAAAACACTTATGGCCTTTACCACTGGTTCAGGGATGCCATAGTGGCGTAATACGGCGAACATAACCCATAGAGATATGAATTATCACACATACAAAATTTCATTTAGATCAGACAACTGGAAGTGGGTCAGGTGGATTACTTATTGAATGCCCCTCGTATTTAGCAACCAACTCATCATAAGGACCTCTTTTGCATTGTGGCAACTTTTTAGTATTCTCATAGATTATTTTCTCCATTGACCCAATTTTCAAGAATCCCGTCAAGTGTATCTATCTATCTCCATGTCCTTTGCATTTGAATAGTCACAACAGATAGGCTTGACTGCACTTGGACATGTTGGACGGCTGGCTGTGATTAAGTAGGTCGCATCACACAAATGTTATGAACTTTTCATCCTATAGACAACTTTGTGAGGCCTAATTGGTCTTTCAGCATCTTTATAACCTACAAATAGATTCAAGAGCATCAAAACCTGTGTACCCATGTGTATGCATATATTACAAGGCATACTATTGCATCTTAAGAGTATCTGTTGTCTGTTTGTTTAAAGGCAGCGAGTTTATGGTCTTAATACACAAGTTCAGTTTACTTCAAGAAGAAGACTTCCTCCAGAATTCTGGACTCCTGTTCCGTAATGGACTCTTCCTCTTCGTCATCTGCAAACAGGTCTGGACTGATGCCTCGATCATACCCTGTCACCCCCTCCCGACCTAATGGCACAGTCCGTTCGTACCCCGACACCCCCTCCCTTCCCAATGGTGCAGTCCTGTCATACCTTGACCCCCCCTCCCGACCTATTGACCCAATCCTTCCATGTCCTATCACCCCCTTTTTCTCGGAAGATGGTGCGGTCCATGGACGTTGCCTACTGTTTGGACGTGGCAACTTGTTTCCATGGTGAAGGGGCGTGACCCTGTTGCCATGGCGATGTCCAGAATGACTACCCAATGACGGAGGTTCTGACGTGAGGGAATTCCGATCCACCAAGTCCACTATGTCCACCAACGATGACAAGAAGCTGCCAGTGCTGAAAGTTTCAAATTGAAAGATCAGCCAAATTATATATTTATTTGTTTGTTTGTTTGTTTTATTGTATTCATAGAAGTCCACAAATAAAAAAATGATGGTACAAGACACTTAGAATCTTTAAAAGTAAAAGTTGAAACCTATTAAAACTTTACAAAATAAAAATAAAACATAAAGTTCCACCAAATGATAAGGTGACAGTCTATGCAGCTCTCCTGCAGATCTATCATGTAGAAGCAAGAGCTTTATATCTAAAAAGATAACTGTCTGACCAGTCATACAGATCATGGCTCAGCACAGTTAATAAGGGCCCCTATGCTGTGATTTGTATCCCCCATGCAGTGAATTGCATTGCCTATGCTGTGATTTGGGCCCCTACACATGTACCTTGTGTTTCCACCAGAGCAGGGGGCATTAAATGTTGTTTCCCAACAAGGTACAAAATGTTGGCTTTATGTCATTAAATCTGACCCTCAAAATGTAGGAAAAAGTGCTTCTGTAGGATTACAAAATTTTATTGCAAACATTTTCAGGAGAGGGCACCCAGACCCATACAATGCAAAAGTATGCATTGGTTTCCATGTTGCTTTGCTATGCTAAGATGCCCCCTACGCTGTGAAAAAAATCCTGGGAAGAATCCTACATATGGCAAGCTTCCCCCTTTTTGACCCTCCTACCTGCTAGCAGGCCTTTTCTTGTTCTGTGAGTTGATCTGTGAGAAGTGCACAGGAGAGGTGCCCACAGACACAGTACCTCTGTCTGTCTGTACACTGGACTCTGTGTAGGCTGGGGAGGTGGCCATGTCTGCTGTGGTACTTGCAACTGGAAACAAGAAAGTTTATTTTTTAAGATTTTTGCCTGAAAGTTCGTCTCTTTTGGTGAATAACATTATGACAAACTAAACTTTTACCTAACCAACACTAAAACAAGAAGAAAGTTTGGGCTCATATTGTTGGCAGACTCTGTCAGCCCTGTTCACATCTGTTTACTGCAACTTCTGAGAGGTGACATTGGAATCATTTGACTGCAGTAACAGGTTGTAGGTCACAGATAACCTGTGTCGCCCCCCGTCTCTGTCCAGTAGTCATGTTGGACAGTGACCACTGCTGCAGTCATATCCCAGGAGCTGCAGTAGACAGGTCCATTACGTAAACAAGGCTGAAAATTGGGGTAAATCCTTTGTTTTGGTGTTGGTTGCATTACATATAGGTTAAAGAATTTTTTTGTTCCCTAAACAAAAATAGCATGCAGTGTCTACTGATATTGCATCTGGATCACACAGTCAGAGGTTCAAATATTCTAGCCTAAGCATTTGTCTACCTGACAGTGTATAGTTTTCAATAGAGATTACTGTCCGTATATTTATATAAGGTACAGTGTAGTAAGAAATATGTCCCATCTTCAAAATAGAAGTGGTCACAATATTTGCATGTTCTATTATTTAGAGATGTAAAATCCCAGCCAAATTTAAAGGTTTTAATAATAGTAAAACCTTCTTGGCATTACAGATAAAACTCTCATTATCTATTGATACCTGTCTCTGGGGAGTTCTTCTGCTCCCCTGGGTACAGGGAGGCAAAACCCTTGATGGAGCTGGCATCACTGACCCTTGACCTGGGCCTCTCCTGATCCTTCCCATCATCCCCTGCAGTCTCACCCCCCACCCCCTTCTCTGCTGTAGTGTCTCGGATGGCTTCTGCAAAAGAAGCCAGGATAACTTCCAGTTGCCAAATTGACATTTCTTCCCCCAGCAATTAGACAATTTGGCACCAGGCCTGTTCTCTCATGACCTTAATAAAAAGTGGCCAGCTAGGTAATATTTGTCCATTTCCAAAAAAAAATTTGCAACCGCCACTGTAAATCGTTCGAAGCAAATACAAAATGAACCAATATATACCATGATTAAAAAAAAAGAATTGGAAAATGAATAGTATTGTCAAGGTAAATTCCAAAATCAAAAAACAAGATCTAAAAGAACAAAAATGAAGAATCTATTGTTTGTAGACTCTGTGAGTTCAGTCATTTGTTCAACCTTTCTGAACACTTAGACTTCATAATGAAAACAACCTTTTTTTGCAATATTTTTTTTTTGTTCTCAATAACTTCTCATGTTCTCACATCACTTTGGAGTTCCCAGAGGATGTCATCCATACATTCAAATCATCATGGTTTAAACAAGACATCAAACAGGGCTCGAAATAACACATGCATATGCACATTGCACCAGTGCCAGTTGACCCAAAAGTGTATTTTGAGCCCTGCTTCAAACAAGCAAATACTATAGCATGGCATTGCAATCATCTTAACAACCTTTACATCATCAATGAACATACCAGTAACATGAGTGTCCTGTTGTTTTCCTGGTCCCCCGTTTGTCTCAGGCTTGGAGAGTCTTGTGGGGGACTTGAAGCCAGGTTCCGAGGGTGGGTACTTGGTGGAGGGTGGGGACAGCTCCTGGGAGGAGACCTGGTCAGACGTGCTGTCTGTGTCCACCTGTAACTGCTGATCGTACCTGTACAGGTGTGAACAAAGGGTAGAAAAATTTACACAAAAATACTAGGAAGACAGAATTGGACAGAGATTGAAGCAGGTATAACTTTGCCAATCCCTAATCCCTACAAAACAAAAATAAGAATGCAAAAAAAAAGGATCAATCTAGCAAAAGCCTTTACAATAATTATAACTCCAATTTAGAAGTTGACTGAGTGCATAGGGGTACTAGGGAATTGTGACTAAATGTAAGTATTTATAGAAAGAAAAATACACTATTAAGTTTTCATGAGAAAAAATAATCAAACAATACAAGAAAAATCAAATGGAAATATGCTAATGAAATACCATGTAATACAATATATTGTCATGGCATTCATAACATCCTTAATAACTTACTAGGGACACTTCTTTCTTTCCCTCATATTTTTAGATACTAGTAACTCACGTAGTTAAACTGTTCTGTATGTATTGTATGTACAAGTTGCCAAACACTGTATCCTCTACAGTTGTCGTGCAATAAAGTTCTTCTTAAACTTTAAAGTTCTTCTATTTGACAGCTGACTCACTGCAATACTAGTAATGTTGAGTGTTTTTGATTACTGGTAACCACAAAAAGAAATACCTGGGCATGTCGGTTCTGGGCTTCCCTTGTCTGTATCCTCTTCCCAGACTGGATGGATCTGAAACCCCGGCCTCCTGCGATACGTTAGTCTGTATGTAGGTGGGATGGCTGTAGTCATAGGTGTGGTCCCAGTCAAACGGTTCAACACCATGCATATGCCTGCTGGGATTATCCATTCTAGGATCCGTGGGGAGTTCTTGTTGGCGTTTTGTGTTTCTTCTTCTCCCGGATTCCTTCGATGTTCGAGATGGTTGACGGGGCTGACTGGATGGACGTGAGACAGGGGCACGGGGCAGTTTACGGTCCATGGATGCGAGAGAGCTGCGCACTGAAGATGCGACGCTGGAGTCGGAAGGAAAACGCCCCATCTCCTCAAAGAACTGCAGCCTGCCCTTATGTCTTACCTGGATAGTGGAGAAGAAATGTACAAATCAAAGTCACAGTCAAAACAAAATGTACAACTAGTCAGAAAACAGATCAAAACTTATTAGTTAAATCTTGTTTACATAACAATTCAGTTTTTTCTTCTTTCCTTCTATCTCTGAGTCATTCCATTTACTTATCTATTGCTTGTTCAGAGTACATCCGAATCAAAGTCTTTTCTCGTGGGTGTTCCACAAGGTTCTGTACTTGGACCCACCCTCTTCATCCTTTACATTCCATTCATCTGCTCATCTATCATTTCATTCATTTCTGGAGTTGGCGTCCACTGCAGCTATTCCTGTCAAGTGTTCACTCACTGTCATTCATTCAATTTTTTGTTCATTCATCCATAATATATATAATCTAACTGACCTGTTGTCTGTGCAGCTGAGCCCTCTTCAGGTTCAGTTGGTCCTCCTGTGCTGCCAGCATCCTCCTCAACCTCTCCTGCTCCTCTATCAGTCTCTCCTTCTGCGCCATCAGCTGTTCTCTCTGCTGTTCCCACGCCTGTTGCCGTGACAACCCCGCCTCCGTACCATCCTTCCCATCATGCATTGCCCTTAACCCATGATGCACTTGGGCACCAATCCCGTTTTGTTCAACTCTATAATGAGTATGTCCGTTTGTCTGTGACTCGTCGTACATATACTGCTGTTCAGTCCTATTTTGAGATGCGATTTCGCGGCCCGCTTGCGTCGGCTGCGAATCGAAATCCAGCTCGGGTTTTAACGGCTGGAAGTCTGCCGAAGAGTACTGAGAGCTTGACTGCTGGCTGGAGTAAGGGAGGAAGGCTTCTGCCGGCAAAGACGATGGTTTGGGCAGATCGTGGTTTGTGGGCGGTGTGGATCGCACTGAAGAGATGACCGAACTGGTGCTGTGAGTGCTGTGAGTTTCGGGGTCGCGTGAGGGAATGACGGAGTTGTACTTGGGAGGGGCGGGCCGGTCGGACGGTAACGCGCCGGGCGGGAGGTTGGACTGGATCCTCTCTGGATGGTCCATGTAATAGTGGACGGCATACTTTCCTGTAAGACACGTCAGTATCGTTGATTCAGTCACATATGAATACAGTTACTCCAAATTTTCTTCAAGCAATGACTGTTTTTAAAGGTAAGGTCCTTTTATGACCTAGTCTTGATCAGGCTTGCATACATCATCTGCCCCCTCCCCTGACCTAATGCCCATGTTCTCTCGCAAGATCAAGACTAGGTCACTCTCCGTGAGCAAGATGGATGGTCAGCCATCAAAAATTTTAAGGTATGTACCTTACCTTTAAAAACAGTTAATGCTTGAAGAAAATTTCTATTGTACTTTTTTGAAAGCACATTGACATAAATTGACCTGAACAATTGACAAGATCTCAAGGACTTACTTACAAACATACACAAACAAAGACACACATACACAAGTCCTTTATAAACTCAACAATACCTTGACGATCCATGTACAACATTCTGTTGGAAGTTTAAGGTAACGAGATTATGGTGGCTTTAGCACATTTGAATCTGACAAGTTTGAACTGAGTGAAACTGAGTTGAGTGCTTGTAGACAATGTTAAGCAAGAGGACATCCCTATTAGATACTAGAATGTTAAAAAACAAAAAATTGGTTGTCACACCCATGAATAGTTTTATCATGGTACGTCACTGAATAAAGAAACTCTTTTTACACAACCAATCCTTTATTCTCACCGACGTTGCATGTGCATATGCAAATACTTTACATTTTGTGACTGCATCTGAACTGTGAGCAGCGACACCTGTCCTGCAGTACAATGTGAACCAGTCCAAATTGTCCTGAAGAAGGTGATAGACGGTGATATCGAAACGTCGGTGAGAATAAAGCATTGGTTGCGTAAAAAGAGTCTCTTTATTCATTGGTTGTAACAATCAGTTACCTGTGTACACTGTGTCTTCATTGTCAGAGTAAATCACATCTCTGGATGGAACTGTGCGCTCCTTTGGCCTGGAATGAAAATAAATAAAATCTCAAAAACAAATATTACAGCTTGTAAGCATAAAAAAGAGTCTAAATAATACATCTCATAATTCAACACTTAGTTAAAAAAATAAGGTATTTTTTACCTATAAGAACCACTGAGGTCTGTTTCCCCCTGTTGCCCATGAGTGGTAGGTCCCATGCGAGACATTCCTCTAGAAGGGACATCAGCACCAGGCTGTACCATGTTGACCTGAGGGGTGTACAGGTTGGCATACCTCTGTGGAGGGACAGGATCCTGTACACCCCTGTCTAACCTCTGAGGTGGTGTGAACCCAACAGTAGATACAGGCATCGCTGTATGCGGCAAGGTTTCTGGCACCTGAGGAACATAGAAATATATTTTTTTAAAGAATTACTCACTTCAAAATCTACATGTTACTGTTCTAAATGTAGTTGCAGTTTCTAATATTTTTCTTTGGTGACAACAACAAAGAAGAAAGGAAAGGTTGGTGGCCTTCTTGAAATAAAGAATTGACAATTCAACATTTTTTTTCCAAAGAATGATTTTCGTCATTGTAACACTGAGTAATTCACCTGTGGTGACAACCTCCTTGGTGAAGATAGCAGCTCGTTCAGCGACTCATTCAGCTTTTCGTTGACCGTCTCCTGCTGTTCTGTGATCTGCCGCTGGTACAAGGTCAGCAAGGCCTGGGTCTCCTGGTACTGTTGCTGGAACATCAGTGAGAGGCCATATTTGACACCTTTTCTTTCTCAAAAGCCAAAGTCTTTTTTCAAATTTATTTCTTGTGTATATCACAAAGAATGAAAAACTCTGCAAACAATACTTGCCAGAAGGAGTTACTGTGGCAAAAATTGATTTAAATGTCTGTTTTGCTGCTGTTAGACAAAACTATCTTAATTTGCTAGCTCTTGGATTAATTGAATTGGAATGTCAACATTTAAAGAGAGTCTGAGGGAAAGTCTGAAACTTGATATACACAGTCTTGGGAAATGAATTATTCAGATCAGGGGTCTAGCCAGCGTCCATTTTTCCGTCAATTGACGGAAATTTGCTGCGTCTGACGGAAAAATTTTAAAACCAATCCGTCAACCTTGACAGACAAAAATCCTTGGTGGAAGCTACAGGCGGCTTGGGGACACCGTCCACGGCCGTAAAAGCCACACACTGTTTGTTTTGCTATTGTTATGATTGTTGACAATGTGTGTCGGCGCCCTTACGCATACGATAATCTCATTAAAACCCATTTTTCAAGGTCTCAGTTCAGTCCTTCTAATTAATTTTCGCGGTTTTCGCAACGATTGTAATTGGCTGACGGAAAAAAATTTTGAGCTGGCTAAAGCCCTGATTCAGATATAACTTAGTAAGTTTTCCTCCCAGTCCTCTGTTTCCTTCTGGTCATTTGGTTACAAATCTACAAAACAACACAAAATAGCCCCAAACCAAGACCAATAAATATTTAACTGCTTATGCAGTGCCTACCTCTGCCATGGCTGCCCGAGACTGTATATGGTCCCTCTCCTGAGCCAGGTGCTGATACTGGTCCTGTATGGCCTGCAGGGTTTTCTGGTGTTCCTGTTCTAACTGCTGTAACTTCTGTCCGTACGTCTGTCTTTCTGTCTGTAAGGTTTCAACAGCTTTCTCCTTCTCTTCTCCAACTCTGTAGGGAAAACAAGAAATTTCTTATAAGCTGGGATAAAGTAAGATTAACTAATGGTTTCCTGTGGTTCTGTTCGGTTACAGCTTCTGTCCGTATGTCTGTCTTTCTGTCTGTAAGGTTTCCACGGCTTTCTCCTTCTCTTTACCAACTCTGTAGGAAAAACAAGACATTTTCTTATACGCTGGGATAAAGTAAGATTAACTAAAGGTTTTCTGGTGCTGCTGTTCTAATTGTTGTAACTTCTGTCCATATGTCTGTCTTTCTGTCTGTAACGTCTCCACAGCTTTCTCCTTCTCTTCTCCAACTCTGTAGGAAAAACAAGACATTCCTTATAAACTGGGATAAAGTAAGATTAACTAAAGGTTTTCTGGTGCTCCTGTTCTAACTGTTGTAACTTCTGTCCGTACGTCTGTCTTTCTGTCTGTAACGTCTCCACAGCTTTCTCCTTCTCTTCTCCAACTCTGTAGGAAAAACAAGACATTCCTTATAAACTGGGATAAAGTAAGATTAACTAAACTCCCAGGAAATGGCCACCATTAGTAAAAGACAAAGGCAAAATACTGGAGCTGACACCCCAGTGTTCTAGCCATTTTTTTCTGTCCCTGGGAGAGTTTTGTTAAAAGATATTGGGTATGAAGATTCAAAGTTAGTGACGGGTACATATGTAAGCCCAAGTACTCTAAATTATGTTCTTCAAAATCCTCACTAGTCACGAACCACAAAATGTGTACAATTCCTTCATACCAGTTAATTCATCCCACATGTATAAATAATACTAGATTTTCTGTATCCAACAACTTCAGACTACCCAAACCTAAAACAAACAGTGGAAAACGTACCTTCCTGTACCGAGCAATTATGCTCTGGAACTCATTGCCATCTGACATTAAGTCACTGTGTACATTGTCCAGTTTTAAACAAGCTATCTCAAACATTGTCACCCAGACCTTTGACCTCTAGACACTGTGCTCTATTGTAAATAGTTTCATTGTTGATTGTTGTATTTTTTTTAAATGTATGTTGTATAGTCATGTTGATTGTTTGAACCTTGGAAAATTAGCCCGTAAGGGCTAAAAGGTTTCTTAATAAACAACAATAAACAACCTGGATTTTGAATGGAAAGCCTGTCGAATGCGGACAATCCTTGGAGGGTAAATAGGTACAAAAATGTATGCTCCCTGGGAAAATTTTGAAGCTAGACCCTCTGAAATGCTATCCTTCATTTTGAGACTCAGCTTGATTTGATTAGAATCTTTACATTTTGATTTTTGTCCGTCACGGCACGGAATGGGCAAAATTTTTATCCATCCCCAGCAGCAAAATTCCGGTAAAAGGACGGAAGGACGGATGAAACTTTTTTTTTTTACTAGAGCTTGAGCAGCAGTACTCTAGATCTATTGTCAGAGGAGTCATGGAGGACATGTAAATCAAATACGATAACAAATCTTTTCCATACTTGGCGAGTTCCTTAATGAGATTGGCAACCCTCTTCTTGTCCTCTATTCTCAGGTCCTTCAAGGCCGGCTTCTTACTCTCAGCACTGCCATTCTGGGGAAAATAGTTACAGAACATTAACATAATAAGAAAACAAATGTACATATCTTAAATTTTACTACTATGTATTTATTATCAACTACTATGTATTTATTATCAACAATCTCTACTACTGGATAAAATTAGGAGATCACATTACGCCCAGACGTTGCGAGTTGCGAGTAACATCCATCACTCTTCTTAAGTAAAATGAATCTACGAATGGACGTCCAGAAGAAAACTTCAAATCCTATCCAGTTGTAGAGATTGAATTGTTTCTAAACATAGTTTACCTGGATGTCTAACCTTCACAATCATATCCTAGATTTCTATGCTTGTAGTTTTGTATGTGGGCTTCCCTGGAAATCAATCAAGTAGGGACTACTGAATTGTTTACAAGACCAACAAATAAAAACATAAACGCACTCAGACAACACAAACCCCAGAATGCTCAATATCTACACCCACATTGACAATATTTCTAGAAGAAGCTCCTAGGAGGGAAAAATCGTACCTTGATAATCTTCTCTTTCTGTTGTTTGATGATGGAATCTTCTGCTTCCTTCCCACTGTCCTCTGCTTCTATCCCAGAATGCTTTGTGCTGTCGTCGTCCCTCTCGGGCGTGCTGTGTGCTGTTGGGCTGGGCATCCTGGGATCAAGATCACGTGATCTCCTTACCGGCATCCTCTTCTGTGGTCTCTTGTTGCCGATATCAGTTACACCTTGAAATAGAACAAAATGCAAAGTTTAGGAAGTACAAAGTTATTTAGTAAATTACTAGTAAGTTAAAATCCTTCCTGCATCATATTGTGTGAAGAGTGGGTAAAGTGGGTGGAGTGTTCTTGCATTCAGTAGGTCACGAGTTCGATCCCAGGCCAAGTCATACCTAGACTAAAATGGTACATGCTGCTTTCTCAGCTAGAACGTCCCAGGTAATGTTGATTCAACTAAAAAACTTTCAAAATTGGGTATCTATATTATTTCTCTCTCTCTCTTTCTCTCTGTCAGTCAGTCTATACAGACTATGACACTTCGCAAAAAGAAGCTAAGTGACAGAGACGACTAAAATACAAATTGCAATGCAACATTTTGAGAATCATACTTCCTGTCGGGTTTGAGCAAAGACAAACAAATCAACATTACCTGGGACATGGACAAGTGAATTCTCTTCATCAGTGACTGAAAAAAAGTACAAAAGTACAATCAGCATCAGTACTAGTACTAGTATTGTGATGAGTTTTCACATGAGAGTGCATAAACATGGATACAAATCTGTATGTCATTTATAATTTTGGGCAAGTGAAAAGTTGGTTTGTGCAAGTGAAATTTTTTGTGAAAGTGAATTTTACTTTTACTAGTTTTAGAAAACTTGTCAAACTCTAGCCACACTTGCTTAGTTGCTATACGCACTTGTGTGATTGTTCCCTTACATAGCTTCACATATGTTCCCAAACAGATGTGAAAGCACATTCTTAACATGAGAAATACGAGGGACATTCAATAAGTAATGCCCCTGACCCATTTCCCATAGCAGGAGATTAATGAAACTTGGCACAGTTATTAGCCTTTCTCTACATAGAAACCACCCAGAGTTATGCATTTCTCCCATCGTTTGATGCAGCTCTGGACACCGTTTTTGTAGGACACCCCAGGTTGGTCCTCCAACAGACGCCTCATCAATGGCAGAAGAGGGCAGACCAGGTTTTGGAGCTGTTTCCACAGATTTCCGGCCATGTTTGAATTCAGGATGCCAGCGTTTTACAAGGTCATATGATGGGGCATCATCACCACAAGTTTCTTTCATTACATCAAAAGTCTCCTTTGGTGTGCGTCCTTTCAAATAGAAAAACCGGATCACTGCGGGACACTCAACTGGCTCCATTTCACACCTGGTCCATTTCACACCTAACTCAGTTCAAACACCAGTAAATCAGAAACCACAACTAATTCAGAGCTGTTTTTTGCAACATAACCCATAGAGATATGAATCATTATACAGACAAAATTTAATTTAGATCAGGCAACTGAAAGTGGGTCAGGGGCATTACTAATTGAACGCCCCTCGTAGAGACAATAACGTTGATCCATACTCTCCTTTGAACTGAAGACTGCAACACCTTGTGTAGCGAGAAGCAACATATGTATCATAACAAAGGCTCCTTTGTTTCACCTAATCTATGACTGAATCTGGCGCATTGATAAGTAGATTATCAAAAAATCCCAAGGGAGAACACATGTTGTACATAACATGAGACACGTGTTGTATATGTAATTACTTGTAACACACATAACATGAAGCTCTACATTTTTTTGGGGGGGGGGGCACTGGGGCAGCAGGCTTAAGAATTTGGTGCAAAGTAAAAAACTTGGCCACAGACAATAAGATCGCTCGCTATAGAGATAAGATAAATATAGTATAGAACACGGTGTATTCCGTATCACCCGAGGTATCAGCCCGACCGCGGGTCGAATCGCCCGAAGGCCGAGGGTGATTCGACCCGCGGGAGGGCTGGGACCGAGGGTGATGCGGAATACACCGTGTTGTATTTTATTTATGTCATACCCACCTAAGAAAACCCCTGTTTAGTGTTTTGATGCGAAATGCGCCAGAAGTTAAACAAATTTGGTGCCCTCGAGCAAAAAGTGTTGCAACAGTACTAGTAATGTTCCAATGTCTGAATCAGGTATTCGAACATTCGATGGTGCCACACTCGGCCCGTTCGAAACAGTTTCGATTTATTCGAATGGAGCCCGTGTGATACGTCTTTCGAACCGGTCTGATACGGAAGTTATGGCCCGGTCCGGAACACCCGTATCGAAAGTTTTCGCGTCACAGGTATGACATAAAGAAGAGAGACGGCAGAGCCTAGTTACAAACCCTACTGTCTTTCTTCAGAGATTAAATACAAAATTCTAAAGCTAACTTTCAATTCAAAGATCTTATAATATTTTCTGACACTTGGATTTCAATTAGAGTACAATGATGTATATAAAGATGCCAATATTTAGAGTTTATGAATACCTGAACAGCTGTCATGGTAGACAGACTTTTATTCCGCACAGGTATTAAACGTTATATTCATATCATGAATATTTGTATTGAAGAAATCTCTACAATTTAGTACAAAGTATGAGTGACTTTCACTTTCAAACCAGATATCTAAAGAAAAAAATGGCTGTCATGCAAAACTCTAACCTTCACAACAAGAGTGAATGTATTTATTTCGCACAATTTGCTGCTTAAAATCATGTCCATAGACAACTACAAACAATTCCGGATCCTATAATTTTCTTTCCTTCAAAGTTTATAAGGGGGGAGGGGGGCAAAACCATACACTAGTTAGAAATGACCGCACTGGTCGTTATAAATAATATTTTCTTTACTGTACTTTCTAAAGACTGTAAGGTCAGTGCGTTTTCTAAACTTCCTGTGATTATCAGCGGAAGCCTGCAGGTACAAAAATTTGCAGAGTCCAGAGTTCGAAATTTCTTATCGATCAAACGTCAACAAAAAACTGCCGGTAAAATCTTAAAACGTAAACAATCCGTAATTAACGGCGCCGCCATTTCACCCATTGACTGATTAGATTACTAAATTCATTTCTCCACTTATCCACTGCTTTAGTAGTAAATTGCCGACTTATTTTTGGTGATAACACCTAAAATCGGTACAAAACTCACCGTCTTTCGTCCAGAAAACTTCGTACGGTCTGAGATGCGCCGCCATCTTGGAAATTACGAACTAAGCGCCACGCCGCACGCGCGTGCGCACTCCCGTAACAACCTGTTAGCGCCTGCAGATTTACTGAGATTCGCCAGAGTGCGCTGCTGCATGGTGAAAAGCCACATTCTCTACGAAAATGATTGATGATATGTCCCTCCCATATATGTGCCACAATCGTTGGAATTTCATCATTAACCATTGAGTAAATATACGGGTTTCACACGGATAAATGCTTCTGCTTATTGCATGCTGGTAGGTAGTAGACAGAACATTTGTAAATACAGTAACGTTACTTTTGTAAATACAAGTATTATGAAGTAACGTTACATGTACATTAATATCTCTTTGTTGTGTTTAGAGACATCTAAGAACATGTGCACAGATAGAAGTAAATTAATAAATAGAAAGATCGATAGCTAGCATAATTTCTTTATTTCTCGTAATATTTGTAGTTGCCTAGCTATGACGGTCTATCCATGGATCCAATGATAGTCTCAGAGAATGACTTCGCTAACCTTGACTGCATCTTTTCTTGGCAGTCAAGATTGTGAACTTTTCTTCTTCGTCTCCTTCTTCTTCGTAACCCCCCAAAACCCCCTGCTGGGGTATAACTGGGGTATCATAAAAGGGCTTCTATCATTTCAGATACATCGCTTGTAGTTATCAATAACCATACCCTGCGTTATTCCCTCTCCGACCTAGCCTCTACTAAGTTCTATATGTCGCTATGGTAGAGTAGTGGTACATGGTAAAATTAGTAATGGTTTATTCTTTCTAAAAATACACAGCCTCACAGCGCGCGCTGAATTGAACTGGGAATACAATTGTTTAGAACATATCCCTACATCAAAATGAATTTTTACTGTTATCTACATAAAATTATAATTATTCACAACATATACAAAAATAGTGATTCCTGAGATAATCTTTTCATCGACATAATAAATTCACCACCTGCCCACAAAGACAAGATGTTATCGGCCACTTGGTAGTCTTCTTGGACAGTATTGTCTGTAGATGTTTCATTTCTACTTTTAAAACAGATATTCGTACTACTGGGCGATAACCCCGCTGGCCTAAGAAACGACCATGGATTACTGGTGCAGCACAGGTGCGTATGTACTTTTGTGAAAGTTTTGAATATGTATCAGAGATAGCTTTTCAAAGAGAAGAAAATCGGAAACGTATCACATTTGACATACATCTAAATTCTAAAGATCTTATGTGGTGAAAAGAGGGTGATGTTCCCTAGACAACATATTTTCTTTAGGTTTGGCTTCGCGAACGAAGCCACCCGCTACGTATACGACCTAATTAAACTATGGCCTTTGTCTTTCGTCTGCGTTGTAAATTGGATATAACGGTATATCGCAGAGAGTTAAAAAATCAGATTCATGCCTTTACGTAAGAACTTGAGCTGATTCATGTGATGTTTTATCCTTATTGAAAACTAAAACTGATTTTGCACTACGTCAGAAACAGAGTTAAACAAACAGCTATTCTAGTCCTTTGAAACCTTAAGAAGGAATTACCTGGCACGTGCGAAGCATAAATCAGCAGGTTGGATACCTGGCTTACCTGGATATTTCCTAAGTCAGCCGTTCAGAGATACAGGCCTTTGAAAGGACCTCAGGTAATCTTTTCATCTACCGATCAGATCATGACGCAAAAGGAAAATAGAAACCCTGGTCTCAAAGCGCCAAATCTGATCTTTTGATCTTACTTAATGCGGCACCAGATCTTCAGTGCAACGTTTGCGGCCGGTAGTTCCGTGCCGGGCTCATCAGCCACGCTCGGACCCGAAGGACAAGACCGCGTCAACGCACGATGGACGAACATTTTACTTACGCCTACATACCATAATTTGGCATAGACCAAGGAATAGGTCCCTCCATCTGTTTCAGTCTTGACCCTTCTCCATCAGCTACCCCCTGCACGTGTAGCCACGTGGAGTCGCATCAGCCTCTAAGTCCTGCCTCCAGGTGTTTAATCTGCCGAACATTTAATCCCACAAAGGAAAATACAGATTGAAACCAGTTGTTCCAATCGTTTAATCTATAGTATATCTTAATCAGTCTGTGGTATCGAATAAATTCGATGTTTTGAAGCTGGCTTGGTGACACATTGCTTTGCTTCGTTTTGGGTCAGTTCATTTTAGTGCATTGTAAAGTGAGAGTTCGTCACTGCGTGTGCATGTTCTAGAAGTCTGACCAAACCGCCTCATAAAAAAAGTTATAGACCAGACAATAGACTTGGAGCCGGGGCGAAGTTGCTTCAATTTTTCTCGTTTGAACACGAAGTGTTAGATCGACCTACAGTAGCGGCAACGCCTGAAAAATCCTGAGGGCAGCCGGGCAAGGTTCGACGGCCGCGTCCAGCCATCGCTTCGGTACATTCAACGGCCTTCAACTGATTCACGTCGACGCAAGGAAGTCAGGTACAAAGACTTTGTTGTTTCAAACGCGAGATCTTGCGTTTGGGCGAGGGGAGTAACAAAATATATTTCAAGAAGGATTTATCTCGAGATTGTCAATAATTCTTCCCTTGAGGATACGTCATCTGCAACTTTCGACAAAGATCACTCAAGGTGTCAACAACAACTGTTTTCATTGACAATTGAACTCATTGAATTCTACGATTCTGTCAACAAAACGGAACTACTTGCAAAAGCAATAAGTACGTCTTTCAACTTTATGTTTCTTTGTTTTAGTTCCCGGTTAAACTGCGAGACACGTACAGCCGTAAATCAATAAATCATAAATCATAAATCAACAAGCCGACATCTATAAACAAAGGGTAGGCAGAATACAACCAAATTTCTTTGGATTTTAGGGTCCTTTCTACAAAACGGAAGTCTGAACTGCTTGCAAAAGAAATCAGTTCGTCTTTCAATTATATATTTTTATTGTTTTATTTCCCGGTTAAACTGTGAGACACGTACAGCCAGGTCTGCAAAACTAGCCGACAGCTATAAACAAAGGGTAGGCAGAATATAACCAAATTCCTTTTGGATTTTAGGGTTCTTTCTACAAAACGGAAGTCTGAACTACTTGCAAAAGAATTCAGTACGTCTTTCAATTTTATCTTTTTATTGTTTTATTTTAGTTCCCGGTTGAACTGTCAGACACGTACAGCCGGCCAGGTCTGCCTAAACTAACCGACAGCTATAAACAAAGGGTAGGGGGAATATATATAACCAAATTTGTTTGGAATTTATGGTTCTTTCTAGAAAACGGAAGTCTGAACTACTTGCAAAAGCAAAAAGTACGCCTTTCAATCTTATATTTTCATTGTTATAGTTCCCGGTTAAACTGTGAGACACGTACAGCCAGGTCTGCTCAACAAGCCGACAGCTATAAACAAAAGGGTGGGCAGAATACAACCAAATTCCTTTGGATTTTACGGGTTTTCTACAAAACGGAGGTCTGAAGTATTTGCAAAAGAAATAAGTAGGTCCTTCAATTTATATCTTATTGTTTTAGTCTCTGTTTAAACTGTGAGACAAGTACAGCCGGTCAGGTCTTCTTAACTAACCGACAGCTAACGTTATAAACAAAGGGTAGGCAGA
This sequence comes from Branchiostoma floridae x Branchiostoma belcheri, assembly GCA_019207045.1. NCBI lineage: Eukaryota > Metazoa > Chordata > Leptocardii > Amphioxiformes > Branchiostomatidae > Branchiostoma > Branchiostoma floridae x Branchiostoma belcheri. Next base: position 32,120,175 of record CM033024.1, on the reverse strand, counting down.
ATACAACCAAATTCATTTGGATTTGACGGTTCTTTCTACAAAACGGAAGTCTGAACTACTTGCAAGAGAAATACGAGCGTCTTTATATCTTCATTGCTTTAGTTCCCGGTTAAACTGTAAGACACGTACAGCCAGGTCTGCCTATAACTGAAGGCCAGCACCGCTGACGGGAATTCGAACAGGCAAAACACAACCACCAAGCATCTATTGCAAGCCATTCCGATCCAAAATGCAATCGAATTTTCAAAATAAGATGGTCATTCTGATCATTCTCGCTCTATCAGCCATGTGCGGGCGATCTGGGTCCATGCCGTGTTTTCCTACGTGCGAAAGGAAAGCGCTGAGTTCGTGCGTGTTCGCCGACAAACTACTAAGTCAAACCAACGGACAGCAATTTCCCGATCTTTCTGACGACGACAAGCTGTGCGTCTCATGTCAAAACAAGCGGGTAGATACTAATATGCCGACAGGGAAGTGTTTTCCGCGGGTGAAATTGCTCGTGTTGAGAGATCTTCATATTCAGTGGTTTGGGACATTGTCTTCGGAAAAACTAGCTATGCTTCACGCTACAACCTTGACAAGTCTTTTTCTTGTCAACGCAAGTATACAGAAGATAGGCAACGCTGCATTCAGTAATTTCTTTGCTTTACGAAATTTGAATCTAGATCATAATATGTTGAAAAACGTTCCTAAAAACTGGTACGCCTTTTCGTATTCACCGTTTGGCAGGTTGCTCCAAAAGCTTTCCTTGTCTTACAACCACATTTCTAGTCTGGAGCCCTCGTGTTTTGAAAATCAGAACAACCTGCATTCACTAGACCTAGAGGGCAACGCGTTGCAACGTGTACAAAGTGACTGGTTTACTGGTTTGGTTAGACTTAACACATTGATCCTGCGTGCAAACAAAATCCAGGCGATCTCACGCAATGCGTTTGAGCCTTTGCAGAAACTGCAGTTTCTGGATTTAAGTGGGAACGGTGTAACATGTCTGAACAAGGAAGCGCTCCTATCTATCCCGAACTTGAGCAGAGCCGTATTCGGTATGGCTTACGGGCTGCACGCGGACCACAGCACGTCATGGGACGTCGTGTTTCAAAACTGTGACGACCAAACAAGACATTGGATGCGATTGGAGATGGTAGGCATCGTTCTAGATATCTATTATGATGCTAGCGATGAACAATTCACCATGGCCTGGCTTGGCAAGCTGTCAAAAGCCCCAACCACACCATACTCCCGGTGTAAACCGTTCTCGGAGAAAGACAGACCCGGACATTTCACAGCACACTCTCCTTTCGTTATCATAGCCACGGACAGTGGAGATTCTTTACACCAGACCCGATGTTCGGAAGCATGGCACTCATCAGGTGGCCTAAAATTGTCATTCAAAGGTGCGCCCTCTAGCGAACTGCGAGTGAATAGTTTGCGTCCAATCGGTAAACCAGGTCCTGGACTAAATAGAAAAGGTACATTTGGCTTAGTGGTGCCTACAATGGAAAAGGAAATAACTGTCTCAGAAATTGAGGAATCTGTAAATGAAGCTTCAAACAGTGACGACGGTGGAGGACATCGTCATACATTTCTTGTGTCCTGCCATGTCATTTTTCATCACCAAAGGGACGTTTCGTTCTTCAACGTGTCCAGTAATGTACAGAAAACAGACGACAGCGTGTGCTTTGCAAGGGACATTGCTGTCAATGGCACCGTATCGACTGTAGAAACGAACACTGCGTTCGTAGACGTATCAGAGGATCTCGACCATATCATGGGAGCACCAGAAAATACAACATCCGTACCTTCATTGAATGTAACCAAACCTATCATCTCACGAACACTGGATAGTACTGTGAACACTATCACAGGAATATCTCTATTTTCCGTCACACAACCGTATACAACTCATAGCAGAGGAGAAACAACAAAAATGTCTAAAACTTTTTACCTGTTTCAAGTAACATTGGGCATTCTGTTGGCAGTTTCATCTGCTGCAATGTGCGCTTTTGCAATCACTTTGTTTTGCTACATCAAAAGACATCGAAGTCATAAGAATACGCTGAGAAACAGAACAAACTTTCTTGTATCTACCGTTCAAAGTAATCAACTGTATCAGGGCGGTTCCTCAGAAACTACGACCCAAGGAGCGAGCACGCGGGGCGCCTGTCAAACAAGCGATAATTTTTACAACCAAATAAACGAAGACGAAGTGTATGAAGCATCGGGGCACACCTACAGTGAAATAAAAGATGACACTAGGGCTGAAATCGATTCAGATCAAGAGTTTCAAAACGAGAACGGTAAAAACGACAACACAGAATCCTGCACTTTCTATGCTGCTACAGCCGACGTTAATCTACCCACAACAAAGAACATTACCGATAAAACACTGCTCTATAAGACTGGCCTGGAGACGGTCACTGTTGTGGACTCTAGAATGCAGAATGTGTCGGTCACAAATATGACAAGTGGAGACCAGACTGCTTATGGCATGACAGACTGTAAGGGCGGCGCAGATATCACCTGCATGCCTTCGACGTCAGAACACGTTACGTCAGAAAACGCCATTGTCCTACAGTCGGAAAACGTAACTGCCATACATGGAACGTCTGGACACGTTACTGTCCTACCTGGAACATCCGAAAACGTTTCTATCCTGCCTGGAACGTCAGAAAACATTATTGTCACATCTGGAACGTCGAATAACGTTACTCTCCAACCTGGAACGTCGGAAAGCTCTACTGTCCTACCTGGAGCGCAGGAAGACGTTATTGTTCTACCTGGAACGTCGAAAAACGTTGCTGTCCTACCCGAAACGTCAGAAAACGTTGCTACCTTACCTGTAACGTCAGAAAACGTTGCTACCGTACCTGTAGTGTTAGAAAACGTGATCATACCTGGGACACCAGAGAACGTTGCTACGTGTGCTACAATCATCGAAGAAGGGAGAGCAGAACATTCGGAACCCTGTTTTGGGACCGGCGAAATTACGACTGGAGAAGAGGACTTAAATTCAAAGAGTTAAGTTTGAAGAAAGCGAACTAAAGCCTACGTCACGTTTTCAAACCGGGCAGCTTTAAAGAACGCAATGTATGGTATAAAAGACACCAACCTTCACAATACGTAAAGAGAATAGTTTCGGGCATTATTTGAGTATATTTTTACATATAGACGTCTATTATTCGTTGTACTTGTTATACTATAGTAGATTATTATTGTTATTACTGGTATGATTAGTATGAACTCTTATTCTGATATGATTTGATTTGATCTGTGTTAACCCTTATTCTGATATGTTGTATTCTAAATATTGATAACACGGTGGAAAATGTATAAATGGAGCTGGTCATTCAATGTTGCCATTGCCAACACTGTAAAGAGCAATCGACTGTTTGCTATGATTATGTCGCAATTGTAGTAAAACTTAGATTGATACAAACCTGATGCTTCACTAGTACTGTTGGGAACTTACGTAACAACCAGGAAATTTCAGATGTGTCATTTTGAAAACAGGAGCACTTGCATGTACCTTATGTATCTTAATTATTTGTATGTTGTTTTTGTTTATTAGGGTTAGCATCGAGTTGAAAGAAAAAAGAAAACATTTATTAATCTTAGACTGAATATATTTATTCAATTAGCGTCAGCTATGAGTTGTAACGTCTCTCCAAGATGATTGAAACTGAATACGAATGGTATGAAATTCTGTGAATAATAAAGTATGGTCAATGAATTTTACTTGTGTTTTTATGTGGTCTACTAATGCAGTATCATATGATAATTGTATTTGTAAATTCATGCCCATATGCCAATGACAAAAGCAATCACAAGGGAAAAGGCGTTTACATTTTATTGCTTATGTTTCTATATACATTATTGAAGGTTGACGTCTTCTTTAGAGGCAGTGGCTGATGAAAATTCTAACGTTTATCATAATTAGTGAGTTCTGTGATTTCAGTAGAACTGTGTTTGTGAAGATCCTCTAGCTGGCGAAAGCTCATTGAAAATGCGTTCTATTAACTGCATTATTGGGGTAGTATGGAGTGTTTTAGAACAGAAATAATAGTATGTATAAGTAGGCAAGTCCATTATAAGCGGTGAATGGCGCTCACTGGAAATAAGGCCATGTTGATTTGATTATATAATCCGGATATAATATATGCGGGGGGAAGGGGGTAGATGATCTACACAAGCCTGGTCTAGTCTCATATTCTCTCGCGAGATCAAGCTGACTAGACCATTCTCCGCGTCCAATTAAGATGTACTGTCAGACATCGAAAATTTGGAGGTACGTTCTCTACCTTTAATAAACAGTCACTTTTAGAAGAAAAATTGATAGTAACTGTAAACATACGTGACTGATGAAACTCTTCGACGGATATAATGTGGATGATATTCGCGCGCGCATCAATTTTCTGCCGTTTCCAAAATTAAAAAAACCTTTTCAAACATACTCTAAATCGTACAAAGCAGCTTCAAGATAAGAAAATATAACGTTCTGCAGTGGATAACAAAATTAAATATTGGAAAACTTATACTACTGTCTCTCTTTATATATATATATATATATATATATATATATATATATATATATATATATATATATATATATATATATATAAAGAGAGAGAGAGAGAGAACATTACAAGGTCAAAAAAACATGTTGAGGAACAAAACGGAAGAATCTATTGTTTGATTTACTATATTCTGTGTGTTTCGTCATTTGTTCGACCTTCCTGACCACTTTGATTTCATAGTGTCACCTATTTGTAAACAAAAATCCGTTATTAGATCATAGAACTATGTCGTATCTTTTTTCCGTACCATAGCCTACATCAGGCCTTTCTACTCGGATATATAGATCGTAGTAGTCATCTGCTGTTTGGGACTGTAACTGGCCCTCTTTTCTGAGGCCGGCGAATGTAGAGCGGGCTTTTATAAGCTAGATTTAATCAGGCTAGGCTCGTACGAAACATACAAAAGTGATGGCGGACGCACAAGAGTTGTCGTGGCCGAGAAACGGTTACGCTCTCACATCTTCTCTCTATACCTGTATTGCAACCCGTGCTGATCTCTTGTCTTCCTTATAATATGTCGATGAAGCTTAGACATCCAGGTGATAAGATACGCCAAAAAAAAACCTGTTATTTAAGCAACTGGATATGATTTTCGAAACGGTCAGACGTTTCGAACAACATCCGGTGACAGTGCCACTGACGACAAACAACGGATGTTGTTCGAAACGTCTGACCCTTTCCAAAACCATTTCCAGTTGCTTGAGTACTAATAACTGATTTTGTCGCAACTTGTATACTTTCTTTTTATCTCTAGCTGGATGCTGACACAATCAGGGCATAAATTTATGACCAGATATCTTGGGTAATGACAAACCAATTAAATGAAAATCTGAATCGGTGAGCTCCCATTTGATTCCTCTTTTTACCTTCCCACAAGGGCATTTGAAAAGCCTGGTGCAATATGCTTCTCAGTCTCTGTGGATTTCTCAGAAACCTAGCCGAGAGTTTTGCTTAGTTCACATGTGGCCAATATTCGCTCTTATTACACAACGACAAAATCACATTGATTTCATGTATAACCTTTTATTCTGACGTGTGAAGGTCACAGATTCTGGATATCTAAAATAAAACAGTTGATTCGGATGCATACTCGACTAACAAGGTCTTACACATACACACAGGGTAGCTGTACTGCATCTACATTCTAATATTCTCTACATAGATTTTGTTTACTCTAGCATAAAAGGTATTCTACAAATACAACTAGTGATCTATGTACAATACCTACATATCAGCATGAAATAACTGTCAAAACTCGCCATTTCTGTCAATCCACGAACCACGAAAAGACAGTGGTATGTACCAAAGTGCTGTATTTCCTCATATGAAAAAATAATAATATTAGGGGCAATAAAACCTGATGACGTCATCCTTTTGGCCCCCCAAAAATCAGATTTAGAATTCTTTCCTGCCCATCTATCAATATCCGTTGCAACTCCATTCTTTCTTAATTCATTGATGAGAAAGCAATGGAAGGTCAAATTTAAAATGCTAATTTAGCCAGGTGAAATACTAGTTTTTCTAGTTTATATCTACAGTAGCAAGATCGATATTATTCGTTTTGATGAACGCTACCTTTGGTCTTGCGGTGACCGGTGCAGTTGTCGGTATGTTCGGTACGGTTGCCCGTTCGGTTTCTCCCGCCGGTAGGTTTGGTACGTTTCCTGCTCCGTGTTGCTCGTCCCTCTGGTTTTCCCGTACATGTATCGTGCTGACCAAGGTCCTGTTGTCATTGTTGTCAGGAGTGTTACTGTGTCCTGCGGTGAGCGGGTCTCCATGTATGTTCCGTACGGTTGCCCGTGCCGCTCCTCCCAGTAGGTTTGGTGCGTTTCCTGCTCCGGGTTGCCCGCCCTGGGGATTGCCGCCGTTTCCGCGTCTCATGGAGACCAGTGCCCGGCGGATATCCGCCGCAGTTTGCCAGATTCCCTTCCGTAAGTCTGGTGTGCGGAGGATGCTTGCAAACGGGTTGATCGCTGAGTTTGCAGTTATCAGCACGGCTCTTGCGTGGGGGCCGGCTATAACTGGACATCCCCCTTCGATACTCAGGCATATCGGGAGGAGTAGGAGAGGTAGGAGCCAGAAGATGAACGCGACCACCACGTAGATTAGCACTGTCCTCGCCTTATTCATACTCTTTTGGAGTTTTCGTTGTGCCTCGTGTTGAGCGATATTGTGAGGCTGATTTTGCCCTGTGCCGTTTTGTCCCTGATTATTTACTTGTTGCTGCGACCCAAACCTTCTCTTATGGCGTTGTTTCAAAAGTACCAGTACGCTAATGTTTGTGAATAAAATGATACTGATCAGCATGATGGCTATGGTGGCTACAATACCAAGAAATGTCGTATTGTAGAACAACAGGCAGTTATTTGTGGGTATATCTAGACAGTTCCAACCCATACTGGGTAAGAAAATGATAACGGATAGAATAAGCCAGCAGAGGGCAATAGCTAAACCTGCATCACGTTTCGCAGTGCCAGCATGGTTGTGGAAGTACACATGATACCTTACAGCAACATAGGTGTTAACTGATAGTATCGACAGAGCTGACGCCGACATCACTTGACTATACATCAGAAAAGTCACAATGTTCATCATGCGGTGCATTCTCATAAGTTCTATCTGGTCTACTGTTCGATACAGAAGTCCAATGCCTCCTACCAAGTCGGAAAGGGCGAGATTTGCCATGAAGAAGTAGTGCGGTTTGTGGAGTTCTCTTGCTCTGATGACTCCCCACATCACTGCGGCATTGCTTGAAATGATGAAGAGCGCCAACAGCCACGAGATGACGGCGGTCGCTGTTCCTAACTCCTCGGTGTTCGCGTACACAGAGCAGGCTTCCTGGGCCACGGCATAGCCTTCGAACAGGGTCTTGTTTTGCAGGTGCCATCTGAGACAAGAGGTTTGCCCGTCGAATTTTTGTTGAACCGCCGGCATCTCTCCGGGAACGAATGGGAAATCAAAACTGTTGTTGAACATGGTGAAGCTAATTCTGGTCTTAAGCAGCACGAGAGAGTTTAGGAACACTGGCGGTGGATCCTTGCATGCGACGTTTTCTTTCTAAGATGGAACGGCAAGACGGAGAATGTACGCAGCTGTATGGCCATATGGCGACGGCTCGCGATTAAATTCTAACGCTTCGCGGGTCCTATTTTGGTTGTGCTCAAACAGCTGCGTCATGAGTTCACGCATGTACTGGTTATTACTTCGTAAGAGAGCAAACTAAAGAGGAGGGAAGGCGCAATACTACAAAGCAGTTCTCATGTCTAAGTGTTTTTGGTGAAGTTCATATGTACGGCAGTTTTACGTGTTGAGTGCTAGTAATGTACGCGTGTTAATGTCACTGAAAAGTCAAGCACGGGATGATCTTCGAATACTCAGGATGGAACACTGTGGGATAAGTGGGATATACAATAAAGCAGCTATTTTAAAAATATGCAGGTCTCTTGGGTTACTAATGACGTCCGTATGTATATATGCTATTTCTAGGCTTCTTCTGAGAATCTGCTCCTGGACTGAAGAGAGGGTAAAGGCAGCTACCAGGCAATTGTTGGGAATCTCATGAAAGACACGGAAAGTATCACAAGATTATTTTTAATTAGAGAATTAATGAAGATCAGCATTGCGTTTTGCCTAGTGTGCATTGCATCTGACCTTGAAGTTAAAAGACAAAGAGAGAATTTCCAAGTTTCTATTCAACCTCACTCACTCACTCACTCACTCAGGTCCGCATGCTCCGGGATGGAGCGTAGCGCCTGCACACACGGATCTCCACATAGGTCGGTTGAGGGCCAGCACACAGGCGGTGGTAAGGTCGAGGCCGGCAGCCCTCAGGTCGTCCCTCAGTTGTTCACGTTGTCAGGTGTGCCAAGAATAAGTGAATACGAAATCAGAATAAGAATAAGTATGAATATAAAAATCAGATATTTTACATGATTAATCTCGAGAGAGTTAGATCCTCCGCTTGTTTGTACTTGAAAGCCAAATTGCTGTTTTCCCTGTGTTGTGTTCTCCCTTGTAGATAATCACCTTTTATTGAAGTCAATAAATTTCATTTGGCTTGTTTCAAAACAACATATAATTGTCTGGCACTGTGAATTGCGTGGGTTCCTTTATGCAACACTTTTGTTTTCCATTCGTCTGTAACTTCGGTTTCTGGACATTGGATGCCAAACAGGGAGGAGCAAGTAAAAATATAGCTGATACAGGTATGTTGCTTGTTGTTGGAGTAGAACTTTGTAAAAAAAAAGGACACATCCGCGGTATTAGGTCCGGGAATTAACAGCCCCCACCCTCCCCATTGTTAGCCTGGCGACCATACCGTCGGGCGCTCGCCGTCATCTCTTCGGTGCTGTGAGGTTAGTCGGCCCGTCCAGAAAATTAGCGCATTCACGGCGAATCTAAATAAAGATATACTATGTAATTTTTATAGTGACCAACAGATTTAGAGCCTCCTGGCTGTAAACAACAACTTCCAGCCCAACCCAGCCCTCCAGTAGGTTCCAGGCTGGCTACAGGGGAAGATCTTCTTCTTTGAAAACATTCAATTTTTATCACTTCAGAATAGGATATAATCATGCACTACTAGTCTATTTTGTAGGGTACCAATAAGCTCAGGTTACATTCCCTTCACAGCTGCTAGAAATCTTGCAAAGATTACGGCGTCGGGCGTGGCGTAACTGGTAGAGCGTTCGGCTCGGAACCTAGAGGTTCTGACTTCGATCCCCACCGTGCCCCGCCCCGACGTTGTTCCCTTGGGATAGGCACTTTACACGACCTTCCTCTCTTCACCCAGGTGTAAAAATGGGTACCTGACTTCGGTCGGGGAGGTAAAAGGACTATCTTTACCTTCTGTCTGTACCGTGTATGTGGCACTGCAAATATAAGTTACGAATCTTGAGTGCAGTGCCATATTGTCCCCGTCTGTCCAAAAGAAAAATGAATCTAGAAAGGCCGACATTTGCTTGAGAGCAAATACAGCATATTTCAGCCATCTCCCTCCCCATGCAACAATAGACTATTCCAAAATTTACCCATATGCAAAAATGGAAAACTTTTGTTTAGAAGTCACTTCTACTAATGACACTTAATGACACCCCAAAATGAATCTTACAAAATTCCCAGTGCAAGAATGGACTCTTCCAGTGCACCCCATGTGAATTTGCACAATAGACCAGTCCTGAAATACTCCCACTGAAAACATGGCCTTTTATTATGACCACGTCCTACTTTTAATCCAATTACTTTGAGGAGGATTTCCGAGTAGAAGTCAGCGGACAGTCCGAAGTTAAACTAAGCAAAAAAGGCATGAAAAGGTAAAATAGACCAGTCCAAAAACACTTCCGCTAAAAATGAAATATGGAATCATCACCCGTCTAAAACTAAATTTGAAAACATCCCCATGCACAAATGGACTCTTCTTGCGATGCCCCTATGTAAAGTGGTGCAGTCAAGAAATACATCCGCTAAAATTGGACTTGGACGTAATCACCAAAGTCCCAAAAATGGATTCACCCTCCATGTAAGAATGGACTCTTCCAGCACAACCTATGTAAAATTGCAAAATAGACCAGTCAAAAAATAACCACACTGAAACACTTTGATATATCAAATCACCATCAATTTAAACAAATTTAAAAAAATGCCCCCCCCCTCCGTGCAAGAATGGACTCTTTCAGTACACCCCATGTAAAAATAGACCAGTTCAAAAATACTCCCACTGAGAGACTTTATATAATCAACAGTCCAAAGATCAATTTAAAAAAATGTACCCCCTCCAGAATGGACTATTCCAGATAACATCAGGCTCACTAATTGGCTGCCAATCCCCTTCGGGATGTTGACTTAGGCTACGTGATTGGTTGCCTCTTTAATCAAGTTACTAGCATATATAGATGTGCACATGCTGTCTTCAGGTGGGAGAGGTCAACGACCCCAAGGTCGTTGACCCTCTGGCTAGTGGAAAATTACCCAAAAAAATCCCCAAATATATCATTTTGAAGTGGTTTATGCCAGAAATTATGCATGGGTCATTTGAATAAATATCTAGTGCACCTATTGACCAAAATTTAGGTCATTTGGTTATAAGACCAGGGAACAAGAGCAAAAAGCGTACGTTTTTGGTCAAACAATGGCCAAAAAATCCCAAAATTAAGCATTTTATTGTACTGTATGCCAAAAGTTTTATTGAATCCATGTGCGCATATGTAAATTGCACTCCTATACCAAATTTCAGGTCATTTGATTGTAAAATGAGGGTATAGGAGCCAAAAATATCATTTTTGGGGGGCAAAAAATGGCAAAAAATCTCAAAATTAAGCATTTTGTTGTACCATATGCCAAAACTGTTATTGGTTCTTTGTGGGCATATGATCTAGGCACCTCTGTACCAAATTTCAGGTCATTCGGCTGTAATACCAGTGTACAGGGGGGCAAAATGTACATAAAAATTGCAAAAAACATGAATAAAATCATTTTAAAGACAGATATGAAAAACTTTAAAATCAACTGGGGGTATTGGCCCACTCTAGCCTTGTGCCAAATTTCAAGTCATTTGGTCCAGGAACAACGGAGATAACGTGTTTTGAAGATTTGACAGGAGAAAGAAAGAAAGAAAACCAGAGTTCGGCGACCTCATACCTCCATGAAATTTTAGAGCTTTCGTAAATTTCATGCAATTGACTAACAAATTAACATAATTTATGCATGGTGTTGTTCATCATTGACTAACGTACACATGTCACAATTATAAAATTCCCATTATTAATCATAAAGTGGTTTTGCAATTTTTACATTAATTATGCAAATAAGTTCCTCATTACCATATTTGGTATCTGCTTATATTCCACCTATCATAATTAACATGTGTTACATGTATTGAGGTCCAGTTATTGAAAACAATGGAACTATACAATTTCCTCATTAATTATGCAAATTAAGTCTTAATTTGCATAATTCCACAATTAAATGTTAGGGGCTGAAACTTGTCCCACTTGTTTATGGCACTAAAAGCTATCTACCACCTAAATGTCAAGACCATAGCATGTCTGGAACAAGAGATACATTGAAAAAACTGCTATGATAGAATATTCTCATTAATTATGCAAATGTGCTCCTATTTTGCATAATTAGTATCTTATCTTGTAAAACATTGTCTAAGGTACCTACATACCAAAAATGATTAAAATCCGTTGTTCCCTTCTTGAGTTATCCTCTTCAGAAGTTTTTGACAAAAATGCCCCTGCTATCCCTACTAAACGCTAGGGGGCCCAAACTTATGTCATTTCTTCCTGAGCACAAGAGCTATTTAATACTCACAAATCGTGACCATAGCATGTTCAGAACACCGAGATAGCACAACCAAAAGTTGCGCTGCAGTACCAAGGGGAGCCGCTAGGGGGCCCAAAATCTAATCATTTCCAGCTTTTGTCACACACTACCAACACACCAAGTATGAAACCAATCCACCCAACCGTTCTTGAGTTATTTTGTTTACACACACACACACACACAAACACACACACAGACACACAAACGCAGGGTAAAATATAACCTAAAACATACCTTTGTCAAATAAACCAGGTTTGTTATGTAGAATGATGTCTGTAGACATAAATGTATTACTCATTACATTTTATTTTATATGCCCGGAGTTGGTTCATAACATTTCGCCATTGCTTATACAAATTAGATCCCTATTTACATAATGATATTAAATTGTATCAAGCATCACTTAAGCTATCAGCATACCAAAAATCATGATGATCCTTTCAGCCCTTCTTGACTTATTCTCTTGCAAATTAGGAAACTAAACCGGCTCCTGCAGTTCAAGAAAAGATGTTACCGGACCCAAACATACACCTCTTAGTCTCAGCCATCTTTCTCAGTTCCATATGTGTCAAGTTTGAAAGTCCTATCACGGAATGCAGTGGATTTATCAACTTTCCGCATTAATTATGCAAATTGTTAATTTATATAATTAGTATCTCATTATGTAAGTTTTTACTTAGGATATCTACATACCAAAAATCATGACGATCCGTCAACATGTTCATATTTTGCAATTAATTATGCAAATGAGATCATCATCTGCATAATTAATATGTATAAATATTTCTTTCTTTCTCAGCTACAATTGTGACAAGTTTGAAAGTCCTTTAAAGGAATGCAGTGGATTTACAAACTTTCCTCATTAATTATGCAAATTAGCTGTTGATTTGCATAATTTGAATTCCATCATGTAAGTCTTCCCATTGGCTATCTACATACCAAAAATCATGACGATCCGATATTTTCTCATTAATTATGCAAATGAGGTCGTCATTTGCATAATTAATATGGATTGATTTTTCTCTCTTTCTCATCTATATATGTGACAAATTTGAAAGTCCTATCGTGAAATGCAGCGGATTTATAAACTTTCCTCATTAATTATGCAAATTAGTTGCTGATTTGCATAATTAGTATTCCATAATGTACATTGTTACTTGGGCTACCTACATACCAAAAATCATGACGATCCATAAACACGTTCTCGAGTTATTCTCGTCCAAAGTTTGAAAGGAAATCGGCGACTGCAGTTCCAAACAAGCCGCTAGGGGGTCCAAACTTATAGTACTTACTCTCTGCCCCAAGGGCTATCTACCGCTCAAAAATCATAACCACAGCATGTCCAGAACACGAGATATCAAAAATTGAGATTCTGCTGCAGTACCGTAGCAAGCCGCTAGGGGGCCCATTATCGAACTTGACCTTCGTTTTCCCGACCCCTACCCACCTACCAAATATCATCGGGATCCATCCAAGGCTTCTCGAGTTATGCTGTTAACACACAGACACACACACAGACACACACACAGACTCACAAGCCCAAAACATAACGGGGGCCGCCCTAAGATGGTTCCCGTCGTAAGACGGTACGGATTTTTTGCTGATCTTATTATCCATAAGTACACCGTGTTTGTTGCCACTGACTATGCTGATTACAAAGGTAAATAAACCAGGTCCATGCACACAGCTTTAATTTGCATTCCAAGTATACTTTAACATATTTACTTCATGTTTTTTTTAAAAACATAATTCTAACAGTAATGTTGACAGAGCTGAATCACTGCGGTCACCGGCCTCTGCGTATTGGCGGCTCGTGTCGCTAACTATACGAACTCTTCCAAGCAGTCACACAACTGCCATGATACACATAAATAAAGCTCCATAAAACACTATGAATATGGGTCTTCAAATGTTTGTTGAGTAGAAAAGCAATCAAAAGGAAGCGACATAAACATTGCCACCATTGTACTCCCAAGGGAGTGTGGCCGTGAAGTTGGCAGACTAGAGAACGCTCCAAAGATTTATTTGACTGTAACAAATGATTCGTGCTGTCTATGAAAATAAGATTAACTTGATAGAGAGATGTAGATGATATTTTCATATAATCAGACAGAGGTTTGTTGATGTTGGCGGTGTCGTTTTTTCGTAATGTTTTTTTTAGTCGGGCATTCACAATCAGTGCATTCAGCCCATTGCCCGTAAAAACATCAGCTGGATTGTTCTAGGTACAGCCTTCCTCATGTGAGACAAGAAGTACATACAGTCACGATTTTACTGTCAAAGGAAAGCTAAAATATCATACTGTTAATTTTTTTCTGTGTACTTAAATTTACCACTTACTTCTGAAGAGAGCAAAATGTAAAAAAGCGTACCAAGTTAGGCACACTGTCCAGCGTAGCACAAAATTGGAAGGTTACATACACGAAATTGTCTCAGTGTTTGCCGCTTGTAACACGCAGCGCGAAAGGTTAATGAACCACATGAATGCATTTCTTATTCAAGTATGTTGTTCAAATCTATGTGTAAAAAATTCAGTCATCAAAATTTGACCACTCTCAGGCAACTAGCGATGGAGCGCCATGAGTTTGAGCGCAAGAAAAAGCGTACCGTGTTGGGGCACCTCCCGTTAACCTTAGCCATTCTGGCAAAGGTAAAAATATAAAATATAACCTGTGTGATGACTTTCCAGACGATACTATCAAAATACCTGGATATGTGCTCCTCAGAAGAGATAGGGGTTCTAGGCATGGTGGCGGTGTGGCCTTTTATATCAAGGACTCCATCGCATTCAAAGAAAGGAGTGACCTATGTGTTGGAGGACTGGAGGCCTTGTGGGTAGAGCTAACCCCACCAAAGTCCAAACACTTACTTCTTTGCTGCGCTTATCGACCTCCCAATGACACGGACTTTTTCAGTCTCTTTAGAGACAGCATGGATAAAGCATCTGAAACTAACCTTGAAACTATTATTGGGAGACCTGAACTGTAATTTGCTATGTGACAATGGCCCCGCCGAAGAGCTCAAATTCCTATGTGACCTCTATGATCTGACAAATCTCATAACGGAGCCAACACGAGTAACGGAGCGTAGTTCATCACTCATTGACGTAATCTTGACCTCAAACTCCAGCAAATACTCCAGCAGTGGTTTATACAAGGGAGGGCTGAGTGATCATCACCTCGTCTACACTCACCGTGGACTGAAGCAGCCCAATCCCGCACCTAAGTGGATTTCCGCGAGGATCTTTAAGAGATTCAGGGAGGAAGACTTCATAGCGGATTTAGAGAGAGTCCCGTGGTCAACGATCACGGTCTTTGACTCTGTACAGGACATGTGGTCTGCCTGGAAATCTCTGTTTGAAACAGTGTGTAATAAACATGCCCCAATCAAGAAGTTCAAGGTCAAAGGAACGGAACGGCCACCCTGGCTCTCCGACGATATTCGGGAGATCATGTCCCTACGTGACCAGGCGAGATGTACGGCCGAACGAACGGGGAATGAGAAGGACTGGGAAACATACAGACATTTGAGAAATCACACCAAAAGACTGGTTGCCTCCAGAAAGAGGAGCCATTACACCGAGGAGATAAACAAGGGGTCAACTAACGATATGTGGAAATCCCTCAAGTCTCTTTTGGGTAAATCCAAGTCAGGCAGCATTGTAAACATGAAGGACGACACGGGAGAGACGAGCTCCTCGCCAGATATAGCCCACAAACTGAACAACTACTTTGGGACAGTAGCTGAAAAGCTGGCTGAATCTATCAAGAAAACCATGCCATCGTTTAGCCCCTTGGTCTACGTAAGAAGATGCCTCGCGCGTTTATCTTTCAAGACAATAACAGCAGACTTTGTCAAACAAGAGCTTAAACTGCTATCTTCAAACAAAGCTACTGGCCTCGACCATCTCAATAACAGGCTTTTGAAGGCTGCGGCCGAGGTGATCGCCCAACCTCTAACAACCATTTTGAATGAATCACTGAAAAAACATAAGTTCCCGGAGGACTGGAAGAGAGCGAGGGTAACACCAATCCATAAGGCTGGCGAAAGGTCCCTACCAAACAATTACAGACCCGTCAGTATTTTACCGGCTGTGTCGAAAATCCTGGATAGGGCTGTGCATATCCAGCTTTACGAGTATTGTACGGAAAACAACATACTCTCTGAGGTTCAATCAGGTTTTCGACCCAAACACTCTACTCAATCTGCGACGCACTTACTTGTTGAGAAATGGTTCACAGCCATGAACTCTGGAAACCTCACCGGGGCTGTGTTTATCGATCTGTCTAAAGCGTTCGATACTTTGAACCATTCTATCCTGCTTCAAAAATTGTTCAAGTACGGTATCCAAGGTGGAGCTCTTGACTGGTTCGCTTCCTACCTCTCTGGAAGACAGCACTGTACTTCTGTAAATGGAGTCCTTTCTAGCTTCCACACAGTGAAGTACGGCGTTCCACAAGGCTCGATTTTGGGACCACTTTTATTCATTATTTATGTAAATGACATGCCTAACTGTATTCAAAATTGTGAAATTTCAATGTATGCCGATGACACGGTTATTCACTTCAGCAGCAAGGATTCTGGGACCATCGAGACTGCCCTTCAGACAGATCTCGAAATGTTGTCTCAATGGTTTGCAGTGAACTATCTGTCGATAAATGAAGGAAAGTGCAAGTGTATGCTAATAGGTACAGATAAAAAACTGAAAACTTGTACAAACCACAGGTTGGCCATAAATGGTCAATTTATCAATCTGTGCTACATGTACAAATACTTGGGCATATTCATTGACAATCAACTGAATTGGAAGTGGCACGTTAAAGACGTCCTTAGTAAGTTAAGTCGAGCATTAAGTATTATGAAACATGTCAGTCCATTTGTATCTACATCAGCACTTCGTACTCTATACAATACAATCTTCCTGCCGTACATCACATATGGAAGTACTATTTGGGATACTGCACCGGAGCAAGACCTTCAAAAACTCCAACGAATGCAGAACAGGGCCGGGAAGCTGCTACTGAGCATCAAATCCAGACAACAGAAGGCGTTGCTCACATACAAGGCTCTAAACAACTTACTACCAGTCTACATGAGAAACTTGTTTACATACGTATACTGTAGGGAAAGGTCAACTAGATCAACGCGACAAAGCGAATCCAACCTACTATACTTACCCATGGTCCACAGAGAAGCGTTTCGAAGATCTATAATGTATTCAGGCTCAGTTCTGTGGAATAGTCTGAGGCAGAACTTGAGGCAGGCGCCCTCTTTATCGTCGTTTAAGTACTTGACTCGACTAGAAATTATGTAACTATGGACTATGAGATGGACTGATATTGTGTTGAATACGAAAGTATTTATGGAATGTTGAATTGTATCTTTTGTGTACTGCATTGTATTTAGAAGGTATTTAGACCTCTGACCTCCTCCACCCTTGAAATCTTGAAAAACGGCTCAGGCCGAATGATGTATCAAGGTTAAATAAAGGTTGGAAAAAAAAAAACTCCATGACATTTCATGGAGGTAAAAACATTACGAATACAATATATTTCACCATACCTATGGTATGGCTGAAATATAAATATTTCACCATACCTATGGTATGGCTGAAATATAAAAAAAAAAAGATAACGGCCTATCGTCCCCTTATGGCTGGCACAGGGTGCGCTCCTTACCTACATTATGCCACACGGTTGAAAACAATCCATATCTCCCATTACACAGACTACACAAATATACCTATTAATAACTTACTTTTATTTTTTTGTATGAACTTAACAGAAATGTTGAAAACTGCAAGCATGGAAGGTGAAATTGAGGTCAAATCGACCGCTATCGATGGCTTCGATGACGACCCTGTGTACAATTATATCAAAGACAGAGGGCAGGATGACGAGGAAGACACTACGAGCCCCAAAAGTGTACGACTGAACGCCTCTAAAGGGTTTGCAAACCCTCTCTACGAGCCTACGGTGATACAAAAAGACGAGCAGAAAGGTATTTTCGGTATCCTTACAACATTATCTGGATTATATGGATGATATCCGCATTCGCCCCAATTCTATTACGTTTTAAAATACTGTACTTTTATTCGTACAAAGTAGCTGCAAAATGAGAAAAAGAGACTTACAGCACGTACAAAATAAAACGGAAAACGGATACAAATGCCATAGAATAGTGAAATAATTAAATAATTAGTATAACACTTAATTTGTTAATTATTTTGTATTTATTTTGTAATTATTAAATATTCATAAATTATGCTAATGAGATGACGTAATTGGTCAAAATCCAAGATGGCCGACAATATCATGATTTAAAGTATAACAAGCTTATTTTCACTCAGATTTCATCACTACGTGGTATTTTTTTGCAGAAAACATTCATGTGAACGTTTTTAGTCCATTTTCATTTGGTTTTAGCAATATATGTTGAAAAAAAATGTATCTTGAAAAATTTAAGGTTGATAATCCAAGATGGCGGATAGCTAAACTACAGATGACGTCATTCTATGACGTAATCGTAATAGGTATGACAGTTCATGTGTTCCTTCGAGATATCGTGCTATTGAGCACACGCTCGAAAACGGCACCCAAAACATTTTAGGTAATTAATGATAGTCTTACACACCGGAACGAAATGCAAATAATGTTTTTGAAAGTATTAAAGATATTTTTCTACTGATAACTTTATAATCTATTAACTGTCAAATTAAAGTACTGTACGTTAGATATGGTAGAAGACGAAACAAATTTTATTTCAAACTGCCCCTTCTTTGATCAAGAGAGAAAAGAGCTCTTAAAAGGAGCCACTAATTTCTATCTTAATATCTCCGCTCTTACAGACAAAAAGAAAACTACTCTCCTTTTAACGTCCCAAAACCCACACATTACAGAAAATAGTGGGATCTTTCGCCTTCCACTGTGTCTCAGAATAAAAAGGTCAAACCCAAAAAGGTATATTTTTAAGTAAGACTAGAGAAGTCGCTTACTATACTGTTTTAATGCTTAACATTATATAATTTGTCTGTCATTTTTGCCACTTGCAATTAGCCCTTGGGCAAGAACTTGCGATAAACTTATCAATGAAAATTTATCAATTCTGTCGTAGAAGACACTCGACAGAAATCATACCAACAGATTTTCCACAGATACTGCAAAGAGATTTTCGACATGTTTCCATGTCTATCTTCTCCGTGGGGTCACCATCGCTGTAGTATTTGCAACGGTGATTGCTACAGGGATTGTTACAGGCATTTATCTCATTGCCACACCGGAAAAAGAAGCAGAAACCCACCCGGTAAGACTCCAAACATGATCTACTCAGATGTTTCTAAAGAAATTCAAAATATTTCAAAACATTTTCTAGCATTTTTGGCCTTGGTGGTAGTGGGTTGTTATCCACTCTGTAGATAGGGCACAGTACTTAAATGTTAGTTCATCTGTGACGGTAGTCAACATTATGTTAAAATTTTTAAGACTTTATATCCGCACACAAAATAAAGCGGTTACCAACAAGCTTTCGATCTGTCTTCTGATCCTTCTCAAGCTGAATGACCCAAAACCTAAGTCACAAATCCGGAACGGAAGTGTGACGTCAGCAAAAGGTCCTGATTCCAAATAGGATTACTTTCTCAGGGGAGTGAAAGAGGCCATACAATCAAAATGATGACGTCATAAATACGGCATACTACGTCACAATTGCGTCAACTTTATTACAATTTTCAGATATTATGTCTATACCATTCTTTTAAATTTGGTGGTCATATGATACATCGTTTTAAGAGATCCGGAGTTAGAAAGGGCTGGCCCTGGCTGGCCCCAAAGCACCCCCTTCCCTAGCTGTTCAGGATTACCCCCCAAAAAAACCGTCTGCAAGGAGTTAAGATCTGGGTCAATGTAGACCCACAGAAAAATTAGAATTGAATTGACGAGGCACAGATTGATGATTCAAGTTCACGCATTTATACTTCATACACAATAAAGGGGTTTTCTTGATACTTTTTCTTAACCCTATTCAGACCGGGCTTTTTTGGTCATCCCTGGACCGGGGGGGGGGGGGGGCTTTTGAGGCCCTCGACTTTGAAGTCCTATAACTCTAAAACGACGTGTCGTAGGGCCACCAAATTTTCAGGACATGATATCGACATAATATCTGACAAGTATTTGACGTTTGACGTTACGTTGACGTAAGATGACGTAATTATGACGTCATCAATTTGATTATATTGGCCGGACCCATGAAAAAAGGGTATTCTCAGAAAACTTCAATTTATTCTACAAAAATGTAACAACAAGTGCAGATAACAGAATAATAATGTTTATAACGACTTGCGTTGCCAATAGCAACATAAATGACGTCAAAATGACGTCATAAAATGACGTCATAAAATGACGTCATGCACATCTAAGATACCAGTTGGGCTCCGCCATATTATATCCACCACCTTGAATTTTTAAAAATACTTTTTTTGCAACAAATAATCACAAAGGGCAATGGAAATAGACTCAATTCATTCATTTAGATGGTTTTTGATGAAAAAATACCAGGTAGTTACAAATTTTAAGGGATAATTAGCTTGTTATTATTGATCTTGCCATACGGTCCGCCATCTTGGATTTTGGGCTGAAGACGTCATCAAAGTAGCATAATTTATGCATATATAATTATGTAAGATATGCTAAATAATATAAGATTTTATTTATGTAACAAAATAGCAGTAATATAGCAAATAAATGTGAAAAATACATTGTTAGAATCAAAAATAGTGATTTTTGGCAAAACAGCCTGTCAACAAAGGGTTGCCATGGCAACAGAAAAAAATGGTAAATTTGTCAAACTTCGTAAAATTGTTGCCAACAATATTCTAGGAAAACTTACCAAATTTGGTGGCTCTAGCGTAAGCCGTTCTGGCGTTATAGAACATCAAAGTTGGCGCAGGCCTCAAAAGCCCCCCCCCCCCCCCCGTCTGAATAGGGTTAAAAGATCGCTAAGATTCCGAGAAGACCTTTGTTTTAATGATATTAGGGATGAGTCAAAGAGAAAAAACTTCAACTTTTGCCAAAGAAAATCGACAAGACAACAAACTGGTATCGATAAACACCAGTCTTTTGAAAATAATATTGCTTACGATCAGACCGATTTGATGAGAAAATCATCAAAGTTTACAAGAAACGCGGGGGTTGGTGGCAAGAGAATTGGAGTGTGGCCAACCTCAGTGGACCTTACGTTCCATCTAAAGTCCCTGTCAGTGGGGATAATATAATCTGGAGCCCATGGAGTCTTTATAATCTAAAAACCACCCGTATGGCGATACGACCCAAGGCTTTTATGCCCAGACATGCATAATTTTCACTCACTCACTCATTCACTCACTCACTCACTCACTCACTCACTCACTCACTCACTCACTCACTCACTCACTCACTCACTCACTCACTCACTCACTCACTCACTCACTCACTCATGCAAATTATCAAAAATAAACACAAATAAAGAGACATTGTCCCTTAGGCCTCGCTAACGTTTATAGTTTGATATTTATGCGCAAGTAGAAGTCCCTCCAGGGCTTAGAAGGAACGCACGCTCAGACATTATTGTCTTTTCGCGTAGTACCCAATGTACGTTTGTTTGTTTATCTTTTCCGCACAAAATACTTTAAAAAATACAGAAAAGAATGCATAAAAACAGGTGCAGAAGGAGGAGAAACCCGTTAACAGTTTTCACTATGCCCTTCTCCTCTATACGAAACAAAATATATGATAATCAATAGTTAACAAAGAAAAGTAACACATAGGATGAGATATTGATACAAAAGGATAATCAAATAATAATAGTAATATGAATTGAGGTGAGAACTAGAAAGGCCGACATTTGCTTGAGAGCAAATACAGCATATTTCAGCCATCTCCTTCCCCATGCAACAATACACTATTCACCCATGTGCTAAAGGGAACACTTTTGCTTAAAAGTCACTTCTACTAATGAATCTTACAAAATTCACCGTGCAAGAATGGACTCTTCCAGTACACCCCATGTGAATTTGCAAAATAGACCAGTCCAGAAATAATCCCACTAAAAACATGGCCTTTTGATTAAGTAACCCAGTCCAAAGTTGAACTAAGCAAATGCATGAAAAGGTAAAATAGACCAATCCAAAAACACTTCCGCTAAAATTGGAATATTGAATCATCACCCGCGTCCAAAACTAAATTTGAAAAAAAATCCCCCCCTCCGTGCAATAATGAACTCTTCTTACGATGTCCCTATGTAGAGTGGTGCAGTCCAAAAATACATCCGCTAAAATTTGGACTTAGACGTAATCACCAAAGTCCCAAAAATGGATTCTAAAAAGTCCCCACCTCCATTTTATAATGGATTCTTCCAGCACACCCTATGTAAAACTGCAAAATAGACCAGTCCAAAAATAACCACACTCAAACACTTTGACATAATCACCAAAGTCCAAAAACGAATTTAAAAAAAAATGCCCCCCTCCATGCAAGAATTGGCTCTTCCAGCACATCCCACGTAAAATTGCAAAATAGACCAGTTCAAAAATTCTCCCACTGAGAGACTTTATATAATCAACAGTCCAAAAATGAATTTAAAAAAATGTACCCCTCCGTGCCAGAATGGACTCTTCCAGATAACACCAGACTGATTGGCTGCCAAATCCCGTTCGGGATGATTCAGGCTACGTGATTGGTTGCCTCTTTAATCAAGTCATTAGTATATAGAAATGTGCACATGCTGTCTTCATCTCTCTTTCAATGCGATGTTTGTATTTAAAGAACAAATGACAAGTTTCGATGGTTGATTATCACTTTTTCATAATGATTTCAAAATTGACCTTTAAAGTCGACCTTTAAAGTCACCATGACTATTGAATCAATGACGACCTTTATGGTACATATAAACCAACTGGGTTTAGTACAGTTCACAACAAAAGAGTATCAGAAAGACACATGAAATATCTATGATGTCATTAAACAACACAAGAACCATATTCTACTTAGTAAATCATATTCTAATTACATGTATATGACTTTTAATTCTCCCTTCGCTGTGATACTAAAATGTAGAAAGCGATTTGTAAACCGTTGTATTGTATAATGTACGCAAATTCAATGACATCCAACATCAGCATCGCTGCCTCGGATGCTTTCTGTATTGCCTTGTTTCATCAAAATCACATAATCTTCAACATACCGGTAAAAGCCTATTCTGCATACGACAGTCGGACAGCGCCACCTGGGCGTTAACAGAGAAAATGCACCGGTCCGATCAACGTGAATGAGAGCACTCAGACTTATGCATAACTTGAGGCACTAAATGTAGAAGAAAACAATTTTTTGATGTTTTCAATGTTATATATTTCATAATTTCATTTGCTGTCGACTAACTGTTATATCGTTGTATTCGTGCCTACAGAAAAAGACTAACAGTATTGTAGGTTGACTACTGCGGTGCTTTGATTTAGAGTACTGTCCAAGATGTACAAATGTCTGAATATATTTTTTGTGAACAAAGTTCCCTATTTTGAGTGTGTTGTTTGTGCCTTGTTCAATACTTCGGGACGTTACTGGCGCTCTTCAGGGCTGCCGTATATGTACAAAACATGTATAAGCCGTGAAGTCATATAAATTGCGCTGACAAATGAGCAGTATAGATATCCGGCATCCACGCCGTAAATAGAAATAACTTCTTCCTAAACAAAAGAGCTATCTTACACCCAAAAACTATAACCATAGCTTTTTCAGAACACAATATATAAAAACATGAATTTCTGCTGCAGTACCAAGGGAAGCCGCTAGGGGGTCCAACATCTGGTCAGTTTTAGTTTTCACCACACCCTACCAACACACCAAGTATGAAACCAATCCACCTAGCCGTTCTCGAGGTGTCTTGCTCTCTCTCTCTCACACACACACACACAGACACACACACAAGAACGCTAGTGAAAATATAACCCCATGAATATTTCAAGAAGACTTAATGACATTTATAGTTTCTTTCACAAGCTATTCATAGACGAAAGGAAATCTTAGATTTTACAAAAAACTTGAAAACAGCATACTGGACTTGGAAATCTACTTGTACCATGATAGCAACTTTGAATTCCTCTCAGCAATATGTAAGTTAAGAATGAGTTCGCACCCGTTAGAAATAGAGAAAAGAAGATATAAAAAGCTACCTGCTCATGAAAGAATTTGTAAGTGCACAACGAATGCAGTCGAAAGTGAAACACATTTCATCGGTGATTGTCCACGACTCGATGCTAAAAGAAACACACTGTTTGAAAGAGTGTCCGAAATCACACCAAACTTTTTATTAAAAAAAACAAAACACAAAAAACACACCTTCTGCATGCTAAGATCATCGAATCAATCTATCATAGAAAATGTTGGACGTTTCATTTTCAACTGTCTTCAAAAAAGAAGTCAAACTCCGCAATATTAATGTAGGTTTTAGAATCGTACTCAATATTCTGTATGTACATATGTACATACAATCAGTTAATCTTTGTATGCTGGAATTTAGATTACTTACCCGTTTTCAATCACTCCATGTATTTGAGTTTGTTCACTTGCAATTAGCCCCTTGGGCATGAATTTTTAATAAAACATTACACAATAAACAACGGAAATATCCTTCCACTGGTAGTGACAAAGGAGATAGATGTTGTATGTTAGCTAGAAAATACTTTATTTGATTGACAGATTACGTATCTGATTATGCCTTACATAACTTTGTACCATGAATTTAACACTTATTCAATAATTCTATAGATCTATACAAGCGTACCGGTAACACTGTTTGTATGCTAACATGGGTGTTCGACAGAAACATTGGACGTCTGATTTACATGATGTCCACATATGTACATTGCAATTTCACAGGTATAATGTGTGGAAAGTTTAACAACTGTTTAAGGATGACATCTATGTTAGGATCGAGAATTAATTTTATAACAATGCTCCCAGGTACGAATAATGAATAAAAATGTCATGATGTAAAGACCAAACACACAGAGTATGAAATATCTAATACCAGAAAACAATAGATTCTACGTTTTTTTCTTTACATCTTGGCCTAATGGAATAGATGTTTGGCTTGTATGTTTTCCGATTATGAATATGATTAAAAAATGCATGGCATATATTTGCTCGTTTGTCAACTGTGCTTTGTACGATTTTTAGAGCATGGTTGAAATGTTTTTTTTTTAAACAACCGAAAATTGAAGGGTGCATGGATGCCATGTATATGTTATCAAATTAATATGGTCTAATTTGGCATACCAAACAAGACATAAATACGAACTAATTTACCAGAAAAATGTAGAATTATTGGAGAAATAGATGTAAACCTAAGTTTAAGATACTTGTAAGCTAGAAACTTGGCAACAAGAACAACCAGCAAAGTACCTGAAATCTAATACATTTCTTGTCTCTGCTAACATCTTTATTGAGATAAATGTTAAATAAAAGTTTTATAACTTAATGTATGATTCAAATCTAAACAACTCTGCAGCAGTGCACAATTAAAATATGGTATACTAGTACGTTTATTGCACATTTTTATGTAATGACGTTTCTTTCCCTAAACACTTTCCTCATTCTACAATTAAAACTGGCAAGATAACTGTATAGTAAAAGAACATGTTGATTGTTTAATTGTCCTCTTGTCCTCATGTGGACCATCTCCAAAGAAGAATTTTTTTTTTTCTGAAATCAGGCAAAAACAAATAAGCGCTGATGTCATAGATACATTTACTTGCTGTAGCCTCATGTCCAAAAGCAAGGAAATGATGTTGTGTGGTGTGAATGGTGACTATTACATGACGTTATTATATTTAAACTTCTACTTGAATTCAGTACCATATACAATGTTGTCAGCCAAC
This sequence comes from Branchiostoma floridae x Branchiostoma belcheri, assembly GCA_019207045.1. Taxonomy (NCBI): domain Eukaryota; kingdom Metazoa; phylum Chordata; class Leptocardii; order Amphioxiformes; family Branchiostomatidae; genus Branchiostoma; species Branchiostoma floridae x Branchiostoma belcheri. The sequence goes on along the minus strand of CM033024.1, from coordinate 32,094,372 downwards.
AAGAAACACAGAAATCGGATACATAATAAAGCTAATAACCGTAAAATGCAGCAAATCATACACTTAATATAAATATCTTACGATGAACATATACAAACATTACATGTACTGCAAGCAATATACACAATTGTCTGAATAACAGTAGCAACAATTTATGATATGCTTATGTGCCAAGTTATAATGAGAACGAATATAAATACAAAGTGTATTTCATATCAAATGGACAAATAACAAAATGACATGCATCTACGTAGCATTACATTAAAGTGGACACTTAATAACAAAAAAACATGTGATATGATAACGAAAATTCATGATGAGAATTAATGTACCGTAGGCCCAATTTGTCAATCATATTGGTGGGTAACAAAGCATAAAAGGAATACAAGAATGGACATTAGAATAATATTCAACTAACACACATATGTAGGTCAACTACCCAAAGCATTGCAAGAGAATATTTGGAAGTTTAGGGTCAAGTACTACATGTATAAGGTATACTTACATGTTACTGACAGAGGCTATCTTTACAAAACCTAAATAATCATTCTTACTGGTGACACAAACAATTGGTTCACAAAAATCTAAATACTGCATACTGGGAAGTTTCAGCACATAGACATCCTTAAGCAAATTGATTCTTTATCTTAAAGAATTTGTGAACCAACAAAATACATTTGTGTGACATGGGCAATTTCAAACCATGTAGCCAACTAAAAACCTTTTTCATTTTTACCACTGTCATCACGGTAGCAAGTACCTAGTACCACAAAATTCTACAAACACTTGTGATGTTTACATACCCTGGGCACCTAGTTTGCATAGACCTCTACATCACTAAGATATCTATAGGATTCTGTGTGGGCTATCTAACAATGCACTGTACACCCTATAATACAGCTGTACATACTACATACATATAAAATCTCTAGTTTACCTTAAATCATTCTCCATACAGAGGTTTCAGTTGGTGGGGATAGTATCGCAGTGGCCTGGATTTATTTCTTACTAATCTTAGTTGGTGGGGATAGTAGTGGCCACGATTTCTTAGGGCTGTGAAAGGAACCAGGTGTAAGATTCCCCGCCACTACTTTAACCCCTCTCCCCTTGTCTAAAACCTCTGCTAATAAACCTCTGATTGAAGTATCAACAACCTTAAGTCACATATCTGTAAAATCTTTACCTTCGAAGCTGTAGAATGCTTTAAATCACTAAGGCCACAGCAAGTAAATTTTATGGATGACATCCGCGCGCTCATTAATTTTCGCCTGATTTCAGAAAAAAAAACAAGAATTTTTTTCTTCTTCAGGGAAGGCCGGATAGACGACAATGGGTAAAGATTGTGTTGTACCCTAATTATTGAATGTAAAATTGACACTAGATACTCTGTAGCATTGACTGTAGTTGCAGAGGTGCAACTTGATAGTCAGTTGGAAACGTGGCACAACTATGGAAGCTATGAGTGTAGTTGCCAACATGGTTAATGATACCAGTCTACCACACTAGTGCCACTTTAACTACTCTGGTGCACTTCTTAAATACAGAAATGCATGCCTTGTTGGCTGTGATGCCATATTTTGTCACTTAAAGTCTTGTTACAACGTCTATTTTGAAAATATGCCATCTTGTTTTTTTTTCCCATCTTGTTTTTTTTTCGCCCTATCTCATTATTTTTGCAGTCTGCAGAGGATGTCATCCATAAAATTTACTTGCTGTGGCCTAAGTTAAATTTTAGCAACCTTATTGTGACAAATTCACTGAGCTTAGTGTTATCAACACATTTTCACTGCTTTATGTGAATAGTAAATTTTATCATATTGGCTTAGAAGTAAAATGTAGCTATTTGAAACAAAACTGGAAAATATGCCAGCGTAAAATTTGACCCATTGAGTTAAAGCATTGTACCATCTTTGAGATTTTATTGAATTGACTGAGTTCATAGAACTATTACCTCTAATATCATTTCAATACCATTCTAACTGCTTCAGATAGTACAGTATTAATACTTATATTTAGACTTGACACTATAGCTAGATCACAGCACTGGTCATTCCAATATGTAGAATTCTAACTGATGGTTGGCAAATGTTTCCGTCATTCACTTCCATGATACTGAAATGATGGATACAATACTGAACATTCATAGAGAAGTAAAATTATCATCAAAATCAGATCTTTAGTGATACTGAGAGATTACTGAACATCCTATACAGGCTTTTCATTTGACGTCATCAGCGCCATGTTGGATTACAGCGTACGTCTGTGTAAAGCAGATGGAGATACCATTGCTTGATTAATTTATTCCGACGCCTACATGGTCGCTGAGAGATTCAAATTGTAATCATTATGACGTCAACGAAAAGCCTTCATAGCTACATGTACAGTCAAACCTGTCTACATGGGCCACTGAATTTGAAGGAACTACCCAAATGTGGCCACTATAGACAGGTGGCCACTACACAGGGGTGGGCATCTGTATTAGAGAAAATACTAATTGACCCTGAGCAATAGAAGTTAATGTTTTAATATCCAAAAATGATCTTTACCCACATATTCATTGAACAGGTAGGTCATTTTTAGATTTACAGTTCAAATGATTTGCAACCGTGAAAACTAAACTGGCCAATTTTTCTGTCAATGCTTAGGTCAATCCAAGGGACTGACAAAAAGTGACCACTATGGTCACTGTGGCCACTATGCAAAGGTGACCCCTAATACAGGTTTGACAGTACATGCATGCAAATCTCTACCATCATTTCCTAAAGCACTAGCCTGGTATCCATCATATGTTAGCTCTGTTCACTCTTTTGATCGCTAATCCTAGCAGAATACTAGTAGTCTGGCACCAATTAAGTTGTCTGAATGACTGACATTTGAATATTTGCCTGAAACATGGGCGAGAGCTCTGATTGGCTAAGAAACTGACTGGTAATGGGATCAAACAAGCAGTCAAAATTTTGACCCCGCTTCTACTAAAGGAACCCAAAGGTGTATATGGTACAATACAATAATAGATATTCAATGCCAAAACTAGCTAAGGGAGGAGTTTAAATGGGGAGAATGCAACACTATTCTGCAGGAAAACAATCAGAGGATCAGAGTGAACTTCAGACTATATGCCAGTTCACAGTTCGACGTACAATGTGATGCACTATGGGTATATATAGATGTCAAAGCTTAAAGGCCATTAGCATACATTGTGCAGGGGCCTTAAACTTTGACCTTCACCCAGAATGCATCACAATAAACTCACTTATCAGAGTGCAAACACAATTAAAGTATTTCTAACCCTAAAATGCAAATATTTCTACTAATATCAATCTGAGGGCTACTCTTGACTTTGCTGTATTCTACAACTGAAAGAGGTCGTCCGCATTCCCCTTGTCCAGTTGGTCAAGCATGCCGCTGGTGTGGCTGGACGTCAGGAAGCCTTTCCTCCTTCCTTTGGACTTCTTAAAGTACAAGGAGGGTTCATCCGTGCTGTTGGTTCTCCTTCTTTGGTAACTTGAGGCTGACCAGGGATCTGCCGCCGCAGCAACCCCGTCAAGATCGTAATCACTGGAAATACACAAGGCAGACTCTAGGCTTCTCTCTCATTGGTGGAAGTAAGGCCTAGGAAAAATAATGTTGTGTTTCCGTTTACGGTCCTGAAAAAATTGGTTTGGGAGCCAGCGATTTTTCACAAATAAATTTCGGCTGAAATGATACAACAAATAAGGTTTAACAATGGAGTTTTCAACATTATATTGCAGTTACCAGCATACATATAAACATTGTACATACAAAAGTAAAGTAATAAACTGAAGAAGTCATTACACTGTTTACTACATCTTTTTGCATCAGATTTTTAAAGCCTTAATCTTTCAACAGTGTATGGAATACAAGAAGTTTGCAAGAAAATTGTAAGACTACTGGTACTTGAGAATTTCATGGCTTGGATCATGTCAGATAGAGAATTTGTGTGCCTTGTCACAGTCAACCCCATGTTTTTGCTAGGGTTTGCAGAAAACTGGAAACACAACATTTTTGCCTTGGCCTTATAAAAGGGCTCGAAATACTTCAAAAGTATTACTGTTTTAATTTCTACAATATGTTTCTCATATAACCAACCATGCATTTTTTCTCGGCTAAGTTGTTAATGAAAGCCAAACATTTTGTGAAAATTGCAGATGAGTATTTTGAACCCTGAAGTATCTTGAACAATCACTTTGTAAAAAAAACAATCATGCTGTAAAAGAATGCATACATACACTTGCATGCTGTTAATGTTTCAACTTATTGTCTTGTCTTCATAGCATAAATTGCAAAGGCAGCATAGTAGAAGAATAAATGCACTTGAGAGGTATTTTATTCTGAAACTACAACATGCATGACAGAAATGATGAGATTGCCAAAAGGTTTCTAAAACCTGTTTCTCTAACTTTACCAAAATAAGATGACTAACAATCTAAGATGGACTGCACACCAGATCACAAGACTTCAGTCACCTTTTATTTTCACTCAGTTTTTGTACTGCACTTTTCCTTTCTGATATCTGCAAGTCCAACTTCTTTAGGAAATCTGTCACTGAAGATGCTTCATCCTTATTGGTTACTCCAGAAGAGGCTGCACTTGCTCCTTTACTCTCATTGGCTACTGGTTCATCTTTGTTTGATGTCTGATTGGTTGTTTCTAAGTCTCTGCTTCCATTGGTTGTACCATCCTTTGTTGGTCTGTCCTGATTGGTTGGTTCGAACGGTGACCCTAATATTGCGCTGTGATTGGGCAGAATGTCAGACTGGCCCAACCCGTTGACCAATGAGGTGGAAGCAGTGGGTTGTGGTTCAGATACAGGGATGTTGAGTGTTTTTCTAAGGAAGAGACTGTCGTTGGTGTACAGCTTGTTAGCTCTTCTGATCTGTTCCATCTGCAAGAAAGAAACAACAAAAAATATAGCAAATTGTTATTGGCCATCTGTATTTCTGTCAAACTAGAAGTAGTAGTAAAACTACACAGTAAAACTGAACTCAGCAATACAAATTTGATAAATCTCAAGGCTGCAGTTCTCATACAACAGAAGGTTTATAACAGCAAACTGACAATTGTCAGGAATGTATACAGTAAGGTTCTGATGTCATGTGACAATAGAAGTTGTAGCCATGTTCTGTTATACTAATTTAGATTCTGGCTGTGCAGCTAACCCGAAATGCATGCTACCGGAAAGGGTTGTAGTCCTTAGGATGGGACGTTAGGCATTGTCCACTGTTCATTGTGCTTGTTTTTGAAAAGAGCCTCAGTACTGCAGGGGAATTTCCCTGGTACAATGAACCTGTAATATAACTTGGTGTGAATACTGTACATAGCATCTTTCTTCTCTGTCAGTCACAGTCAGAGGAAGACTAGCTCTTCAGTGAGCTAAAACTCGATTGAGAATGAGATCACTTTCCTTTTTATACTACTTATTAGCTTACTAGTAGTGTTAGCTAACACATACTATACAGGGCTCGAAATACCACCTGTATATGCAGGTTAGTGCAGGTAAAATTGGAGCTGTGCAGGTATTTCTGGTGTCTACCTGCACCTAACCTGGACAGGTCCATGTACAGTTTTTTTTACGTAAATGTCATAATTCTTATGATGCAGGTGTATATGGATTATTAGCTATTGACTGTTACTTAACCTATAAAGTAAAAAAGAAAAAATAGCACTGGTTCCTGAACAATTTTAGTGCAATCCATACTTCCTAAATTAAGAGTGGTGCAGGTAAAATCTGTCTTGTGCAGGTAATTTTCAATGTTAAATGCACCAGTGCAGCTATGCAGAAAAAAGTATTTCGAGCCCAGCTATATCACTTGCATGTTACCATTTCATCATACAGCAAACAGTCATGAAATAGTATGGCCAAAGGTCAGATCTAAGTGTGTCTGGCTTCCCCACTGAAGTGAGAATTTGGCTGACAGCCAGTCAGTAGCAAATTGGCTTGAATTGCTGCACTCTGGTCTTTGTACTAAATTGTAGCTGTAGCAATCACGGCTTGAAATTTGTTACCAGATGCAAGGCACAAACTAGATTGCATAAAATCCTCTGAAGACACAGACACCCACATAGGCACACTCAAACATGTACAGAAACGTGCACGCACACAGTCACAAATAATATAGACACACACTACATATACACAAACACATACACGCACAAACACACACACACACTGACATACACAAACACACACACACACACAATATAGATATACAGAGAGGCAGGCAACAAAATCTGCATTACAATGGAGGCTGCTTACCTGAAACAAACGAAGAAAAAAGAGAGATGCACTCACACACAATCACATAAATAAACACACATATGCCTTTAAAATGTGTGAAGTTATTTTTTAACCTTCAAATGGTGCGATTGGCAACGTTAGAAATCACTACATTTTAGGTCTGGAATGTTATGGTTCATAAGTGTTAAACAGCTTTCCTGTTATTGTGGTCTGTTTGTTCGTGTGTGTGTGTGTGTCTGTGTGTGTCTGTGTCTGTGCATGTCACTGTGTGTGAGAGTGTACATGTGTGTGTATGCATATATAGACTGCAACCACATAGTCAAATTCTGGAACATGTGTATGCAATCCAAAGTCTATAGCTATTTAAGAGTAAATGTCTGTAAGGATCAAACAATGGTGGCAAAGGTCAAAAAATCGATTTGGCTCATATTTTGCACAGTGATAGTACTTGGTCCACAACCCCTCAAAATAGCTTTCTTTTAGATCAAAACTCCTTGTTGCCATGGTAACGGGACAACAAAGTTTTCTGGCCATTTTCCCCAATTTCCGCATCTGAAAAACACGGAAATTGGCATACTTTACGGCATTGTCACTCCTTCACCTTTTATTGTATCTTCAAAACAAAACAAGATCTGAATAGACCAACATTTTGGCTTTTTAGAAATTGTTGTGAAATTTCCAACGAGATAAAATTGAGGTCTTGGGCAGCATCAAAACAATACAATGTTTCAAGCTTCAAAGTAACGTAATTTTTGGCCCAACTTTGTAACGCCATAAGTGCCGAGCTGGTAATTTTTTTGACTTGAAATTTGTACCCTGTATAGATGATTGATATATCTATCAAATGCATTGTTGCAAAGTTTGGGGTCTTGTTTGGTTGTCACGTGGTCGTCCTCAAAAGTAGGCCAGTTTTTGCGTTTGACGAAAATTGTGAATTTTAGCCATGTTCAAAGTACTACATGTGACAAAATAAAACAGAATTCTAACTCAACTTCTTGTCAAAGAGAGATCTATGTATTGTCTATTTAATAAATGCTTGAAGAGTTTTAGATCGTGACGTTTAGTCACGTGGTTGTCCCTGGAAGTAGGCCACTTTTTTTGTGTTTGGCAAAATTTTGAATTTTAGCCATGTTCAAAGGGTTTTCTGTGACAAAGTGAATTTGAATTCTGATTCAACTTCTTGTCAAAGGGAAACCTAGGTATTGCCTATCTAATAAATGATTTCAGAATTTTGAGTCATAAAATGTAGTCCCGTGGTTGTCCCTGAAAGTAGGTCACTTTTTCTGCATATGGCGAAAATTGTGAATTTTAGCCATGTTCAAAGTACTCTACGTGTAAAAAGAAGTCTAACTCAACTTCTTATCAAAGGTAAATGTAGACAACGCCTATATGATAAATGTTTGTAGAGTTTCAGATTGTGAAATTGAATCACGTGGCTGTCCCTGGAAGTAGGTCACTTTAGATGAAAATTGTAAACTTTAGCTGCATCCGAAGTACAATACTTAGCAAAGTGGAATAGAATTATGATTAAACGTTTTGTCAAACGTAGCTGTAGGTATTGGCTGTCAAACAATTAATTGTAGAGGTTTGGATCTTGGCGTTGGTTTCCCTCATTGGTTGGTTGGCGTTGGTTGTTCCTATTTTCAGATGTTTATGTTTTACTCCTAGAATTAAAGAGAACGTTTTTACCTTCGCCAAAAAGGTTATGTTTTGGGTAGCGTTTGTATGTATGTTTGTAGAGGACCAAAATAACTCCAGAACGCCTACATGGATTGTATTGATATTCGGTATGTGGGTATGATTTGGAAACGAATAGATTTTGGGCCGCCTAGCGGGCTGTTAAGGTACTGTAAAGGAATTTCCGAATTTCAACAAGGGGTTGACGGATGTACAGCAGGACAGGTTTAGTGGAAGACTTTGAAAGAGAATAACTCAAGCTTTGAAAGAGAATAACTCAAGAAGGGGTTGACGGATTGTCATGATTTTTGGTATATAGATAGCTTAAGAGATGCTTCATATAAATACATATTTACTATACAAATCGGAATCTAATTTGCATAAATAATTAGGAAAACAATTAAACACGCACAGTTCCATTATAGGACCATTAGAAAGTGACAAATGTAACTGAAATAGGAAAGAATATTGATCGATATATATCATGCAAAATAAAGACGTAATTTGTATAATTGATTAGAAAATGCTCCGATGTCATTGTGGTAAATGACGGGAAATTCTTACTGGTAGCATTTGGAAGTTATGTACAGGTGAACATTATTGTTGAACATTAGTTATGCAAATGAGGTCCTTACTTGCATAAATTATTACAAAATGCGATAAAAATCTTTTTAACATAGATTGTTTACATCTGTTATTCGGTGGAGGAGATAAACAAGTAATAGAATCTATGCAAATGAAAATCTTATTTGCATAATTAATGACCAAAACAATTAATACAGTAGTTGTAAAGGATAGAATTATTTGGCGAATGTATGGGGTCGTGGAACTCTAGTATATATTATGTATTTGGTTTTGAAAGCTCTGAAACATTATAAACTGTACTTGAAGTGTTCTTATTCAGGCTTAGAGAAATGCTGTTAGAAGACTCTGATACTTTGGAGCAGATGACTTTTGGAAAGTTTATTTTTGCTAACATTTTACAATGTGCAAATTTCAAACGTTTTAAAACGTTAAAACGATGTCAATGAGTATTACAATGACTTATACTGAATTGAATACAGTGTTTGATCAAAGATTAGTGTTGCATGGCCTCTGTGTCTTTTAAAGTAGTGATATGCAATACATGATATGAAATATTGTTTCAGCTACGTTCTGTAATGCATATCTAAAAGGACGCTCACTAGAATTCATTTGATAGATCTAGATGTGGCCTACTTTCAGAGACAACTATGTGACTAAAAATCACTACTTGAAACTCTTCAAGCATTTATTAGTTAGGCGATACATAGATCTTTCTTTGACGAGAAGTTGAATCAGTATTCTAATTTGCTTTGTCATGTAGAGTACTTTGAAAATGGCTAGAATTCACAATTTTCGCCAAATGCAAAAATTGACCTACTTTCAGGGACAACCACGTGACTGCATTTCATGACTCAAAACTCTGCAATCATTTATCAGATAGGCAATACCTAGGTCTCTCTTTGAAAAGAAGTTGAATCAGAATTTGAATTCACTTTGTCACAGAAAACACTTTGAACATGGCTAAAATTCACAATTTTCGTCAAATGCGGAAAAAGTGACCTACTTTCAGTGACAACCACGGGACTACATTTTATGACTCAAAATTCTGAAATCATTTATTAGATAGGCAATACCTAGGTTTCCCTTTGACAAGAAGTTGAATCAGAATTCAAATTCACTTTGTCACAGAAAACCCTTTGAACATGGCTAAAATTCAAAATTTTGCCAAACGCAAAAAAAAGTGGCCTACTTCCAGGGACAACCACGTGACTAAACATCACGATCTAAAACTCTTCAAGCATTTATTAAATAGACAATACATAGATCTCTCTTTGACAAGAAGTTGAGTTAGAATTCTGTTTTATTTTGTCACATGTAGTACTTTGAACATGGGTAAAATTCACAATTTTCGTCAAACGCAAAAACTGGCCTACTTTTGAGGATGACCACGTGACAACCAAACAAGACCCCAAACTATACAACAATGCATTTGATAGATATATCAATCATCTATATAGGGTACAAATTTCAAGTCAAAAAAATCACCAGCTCGGCACTTAGGGCGTTACAAAATTGGGCCAAAAATTACGTTATTTTGAAGCTTGAAACATTGTATTGTTTTGATGCTGCCCAAGACCTCAATTTTATCTCGTTGGAAATTTCACAACAATTTCTAAAAAGCCAAAATGTTGGTCTATTCAGATCTTGTTTTGTTTTGACGATACAATAAAAGATGTTGGAGTGACAATGCCGTAAATTATGCCGATTTCCGTGTTTTTCAGATGCGGAAATTGGGGAAAATGGCCAGAAAACTTTGTTGGCCCGTTACCATGGCAACAAAGAGTTTTGATCTAAAAGAAAGCTATTTTGAGGGGTTGTGGACCAAGTACTATCACTGTGCAAAATATGAGCCAAATCGATTTTTTTACCTTTGCCACCATTGTTTGATCCTTACAGACATTTGCTCTTAAGTAATAATGTTCTGGCTCCAGCTAGCTGCATGGCATGGCAGGCATTTGGGGAATGGTAATGTTTAAATAGATATAGCTTATCATACGACACACCAGTAAGTGCAACTACATGCTACACAGACCATGTCGTGATGGACGGGGGCATACGGCTTTTACTGTAATGCACCTATAAGGATTCAAATGACAAGGCTAGTTGGCCATTTTGATTAAATGACAAAAAGGCTATAACGTTAATATTATTTTTAAGGGACAGGTTATAAATCATATATGCTCTTACAAAATTAAAATAAAATTTATTATGTCTGAATAAACCGCACTAAATCATAAAGCTGTCTGCTTCAAATCAGAGAATAACACTTACTAGAAATCTAATTGAAGGTCTTTGCTTGCACTACTGTTTATATAGCCCCATGTCATATGACCAACCATATGTTTACCTTCAGTACCATGCTTGAAAATGTCAAATTGACTACCTACTTGTAAGCAAATTTCTCAATACACCAATGTTGTCCTCGCCTGTCTTCATAGCTACATCATAACGTTGTACCTTACAATCTGACAAAAATATAACATTTCAAATAAAGCTATGACTGCTTGCAAAAAAACACGAGTCATACACTTGATGTTATCAGCTTTGCCATTTGACAGGACAAGGTTTGTAAGGTAAGACAAGATTCTGTCGAAAGGGGACGTCAACTTTGAAGGTCAAAAACTCACCGTAACGCCATATTTTAGAGAAATTCCTTGAAGGGTATCGTTGGGAGAGACTTGGTGGGTGAAGTACCGCTCTTGAAGCGTTAATTTCTTGGTGCTACCGTAAGATCTGCCGACTTTTCCGCCGCCGGGAGTCGAGAGCAACGATTTCTTGCTCTCTTTGCCAGCCATTTTGGACAAGGTGGTGGTCAGCAAACGTAACAATTTATGACGATAATATTTTCGTACCGCATACATTTTAGAAATAAAATATCGCTGAACTCGACATTTACAAATTTTAAAATATTTTGAAAGGAAATATTACTTTTGTAATGCACAAACACGGTATTTTAGGATGATTATGTATTTTCTTTTTGTTGCGTTCATTTCTCGCCTTGCGAAATCTCGCGGGATTCAGCGATGACACGTTTCTCACTTCCGGGTTTGCATATATGTCAACATGTCGAAATTTATCATCGATTTCTGCTGTTTATTTGAGATATATGAATTGGAATAGAGCCTTGTTGGAACCTTATTAGTTTCTTAAGGACGTGAAGATGTCTTTCAAGCGAGAGGGAGACGATCGGAGTCAACTAAACTGCCTTAAGGTGCGACAATCAGATATACATGTAACGTTATTTGAGTCATAATTTTGTTTTCCTTCCAAAAACACGTGTGTTGCTTAGACATCTTCGGTTTGGTATGAGTTGTTACTCCCGCTTCTCATCTAACGCATATGTAGCGTCACTGTGCATCCGTGTGGAAAATTACAGTCACAATATGTAAGTTTTTGATCTAGCAAAATCATAATTGCAAGTGCCTCTCCCGATAACAGATCATGTTTGGGGAAAATATGTCTGAGCTCTATCAAAAATTCATCATCATCATCATTCGTCCCATAGCCTTATTAATCAGCCTTATTAATCAGCCGTAGGGGGAACACAACATGTTATGCTGTATCAATAGGGCACCCCATCTTAACACAGTACTCCCTCTGTGGAGAAGCCGGGCTCACCGGTGTTAAGTCCCACCCCTATCTGGGTGTTCGGAATTACCGGTCCGGTCCGGACCGCGGAATTACCGGTCCGGTCTGTTTGGGGGGCGGAAAAACCGGTCCGATCTGTTATGCGTGTATCAACGCCCCCTGGCAGGAAATAGCAGAATTGCAATTGGTATGCTGTGTTCCCGTATATCACAACATGAAGCGCATTGATTGGATGCATGGGGTCCGCATGCTAATGTCACTGTTTACGTCAGATCGATTGGCGACGGTTAACATAAACATTGCACTGGTGGAGAGTTTGCCATGCCCGATACGCTGAACGGAACCTTCTGCCAACAACACTCAAAGCAGTAAAACCGACACTTTTGAACACTAACGTTACCGTAGATTACGCTTAGCGTAATCGTGCACACGCCATAAATCCGATCGTAATTACGGCCGTATTTACGGAACGGTATCACGTGAAGAGCGGTCGGTAATATTCAGAATATTCATGTATGCTTTGAATACCGTGTACATGGAATATTCATGAAACACCGTTAATTATCAATCAAACAGCCTGATTTACGGCAGAAATTTAACAGCGTTTGGCCGGAAGGGCGGGGTTCTACCACGTGCGCAACGTAACTAGACTGTGTTTTTTTTTTTTTTAAAGTAAAATCGCTAGCCGATGTTTTGCTATTTTCCTAACACGAAAGGGCAATCCTCATCACCATGTTTTCTTGTAAATATTTCTTCAAACAAAAATATGTGTATTTAAACAATACTGAGATAAATGCAACCGTTGCAACGTCAATATAAATCGCCTGTACATGTTCGCAGAAAATCTAACGTTACCGGACAACACAAGTCACCGGCAACTTTGATATTGCCGCTGGGCGTGATCAAGATCGGGAACATGCACTGGTCAGCGCGCGATCGGAAAGCCACCTTCGAATTTTGATAGGAATATCTGTGCACGGTAATTACCTATCTGGAATGGTGCAACCATGTATTTTAGAACTACTACGTACTACGCTTTCTATTAGATATGACCAAAGATCTTATATACACTATAGAGTTTATAGGCACTTTTCTCAATGGTATGACACGAGCTGTCGACATGTACACGCCGTAAATACTACGACGTCACGGCCTTGTATACGGGTTTTGTGTGGGGTTCAGAAAGTGAGGAATGTTGTCAAACTTTGTGGTTTTGAGCGGAAATATGGGACCTACATTATTGAAATAGAAACCAATAGATATTTTGTGCGGGTGAATATGTTTAGTAGATGTTCAGATACCGGTAGAATTGTAGCAAAAATGGGTCTGACCCGGACCCTCCCGCCGCGCCGCCCAATTTGATTGACACATGCGGGCGGGCGCGGCTTCTTTGAGTTTGACCAAGGAGGTTAATCGCATTGCTTTGACGGCATACTTTCAAAGAACGGCCATGCACATATTAATACAACTATCAGCACGGAGCTTGTTTTTCCACAGTGTTTGATTTTGTTTCTTGGTTTACTTTATTTCATAGCGATATTTAGTACCGATGAATATCTTTTAGATATTTTGGAATAACATGTACCGTGAACCCACATCGTTAAGTTCAACAGGCGTGCACAAATTGTTAGACATATTCAGTTGCGATTTATACTGGTATGTGGTGCCACCGCGACTTAAGATGACTAAGGCATGGAGGTTCTTCTTACATTTAGCGATGTACCTACCGTATTTCCACATTTGGAATAGATGATGGTCGATCTGGTAGCTGCACAATGATGATGGAAAGCTCTCGTACGAACTTACCTTCCAGGTTTTAAACGTTTTAAGATGTCCTGTAGTGTACATGTGTATTCTCCAAATTAAAGGAGATTTAAAAGTTTCTCACCGATAATTTTGGAAAGTTCGCAACTGCAGTGTAGTTGTAGATTATAAAATCAATAAACAATGTTTAAAATGGGGGTAGATCGCCACGACTGTTAACAGCGATATTTATTACAATCGGAAGATTATATGCTGTTTTTTGTTGTTGTTTTGGGGCTCATTCATACAACCCCCTCTCGACATTTCTTGTAGTATGAATCGGAAATACAAAATTTTTGAAATATTTGGACGATGAACTTCTGTAATGCTATTTTTTTTATATCAAGATTTTGAAATCAAGAGGTCATGATAGTTATTGCCTCATGTCGGTGTCAGTTGTTAAACCAGGACATCAGAATCTAGGATCGCTGCAAGGTTAACTGTATTCCAGGCCATTCCTCTGGCCGGCTGACTCCCCTAGCGTACCATTGACTCTATTTGTCCATTTTCTACAATCAAACCACCGATCCGCGGAGCCTGGTAGAGGCTAGGTCTTGTTGGCGGAGCTGCACCCCCGACGATCAGCAGTGTGCAAGGGATGGAACCCCGAATCCCTTTATTCTGACTTAGAAATGTAGCTACCTAATAATAGTATGTCTTAAATTAATACATAGAAGTAAGTGTAATGTTAGTTACGACTTCACAAGTTTGAACAGGTACGGTTAGTTAGTTACGTACGCCAACTCAACATTGAACAGACAAATACGATCAAAAAATACATTAAAAACACATGAATGCCCTGTATTGATTTCGTCGGTCGACTATCCGACGATCAGGAGCGGCCGTCAGCGATGTTCCGTCCCAAGAGCTCCGTCAGGAACAGGTAGGTCTTGTTGGGCCCCTCGGCACCCTCGACGACCAGCATCATCATTTCAAGCAAAGTCGTCGAATGAAAACATAGTTTTGTATCGTCTCGTAAAGTAGTTGTGATATCAATAACTAATTAAACAAGGACCATCATCTTAACTAGAAATACATGGGCATATGGTTACATTATACAATGTAAATTGTATAGTGTATTATACAATGTATATTAAACTTCAAAGAAGAAAAAAATATCCGAAAAGTCCGCCTCTAGAAAAGTAGCTATGATATCAATCAATTCCTAACAAAGGAGCATCAGCTTATCTATAGAAATATAAGTTATGACCGGGCATAATATGGTTTTACAATTTCACCTTGTATATGATAAATAACCAACTCAGGCAAATCTTATATTTCCACTTGCAAAGAAAAAAGGTTATACTCAGTGAGACATTTGTAATGGGTATATTAGTCTCCGATTTCTAACGTAATGTAGGAAGTTCTACACGATCCTGAAAAGCTATCCCTCGGCAGTTTGTGGAGTTCTGTCGGCCTGATCAAAGGGTACCGATATGCTAAGTAGGTTAGGGATATCATTACAGAGGAAACCGCACGACTGCCAATCACAATCACAACCATAGTAACAGCCAGGCTGTGGCATTGTCGGTCTGTGGATGGGATTTGAATTAAAATACAAGTGCTATTTACTTTTGGAAATGAATCAAGCCAAGAGCTCCAAAGAACCAAGGACGTTACATCAACAAAGAACGAACCACTGTATTTACGATTCTCTATAGTATTATTATCATTTTTATATTCTACGCACTCGATGTGTAACGAAATCAGCACGAGTCTGCGACAGTCACAGACTCGCGGCGCTCCGTGTAAGACGCCAGGCACCCCCGGACTGTCACTCTTGTTTCAACATTTTCCCACGCGTTCAGCTGGCCGACACGAGACTGCCGAAACATTGAAAGCCCACCTTTGGTCAATTCCTGTCAAATCTATTTCCAACATACAAATTACGATGTCTATTTAGCGCTGTGGCTTGGTTAAGTTCGAATATATTAGGGTCACCCATGACTGTTTCGGCTCTAAAAACTACACGGGCGTCTTTCCCGTCGGCGTCCGAGTTTTCGCAGGTGATTACAAGGGATTGTTGTCATCAAAACAAAATATTCGTCTTTAGCGACAAGTGCAAGACAACAATCAATATCAATCTCGGTAAAATCTGTCATTTATACAGAGAATATGATATGTCAAGAAACATCGCACACATATCCATGCACGCTGCGTATTTCGGGATCAACGACCTATCCACGCACGCTGCGTATTTCGGGGTCAACGACCTAATGTGCGCCGCTTTGAATGCAGAAAACTTCTGATGGATATTATTAATACACAATCCAATCATTCCAACCTACAGTTCTCTCATTATGAAACAAGTGTTAGGGATTACATTTTCGCACCAAAAAAGAGAAGAATTTTGTACGGATGAGAACGCACTCCGCTAGCAACATGAAAGACCGCACCGACCGGAGCCGGTCTTACGTTGATGCGTTGATTTACTACTGTCACTGGAAGGGTACCGGCATTCTTACTATTCATACTGTTGTAAAATCAAGGCTAATCATTTCTTACGGTGAGGACACGCGGCTCATCATCACCTCATTAGCGTTAATGCGCTCCATGTTGTGATATACGGGAACACACCATACAAATTGCAATTCTGCTATTTCCTGCCAGGGGGCGTTGATACACGCATAACAGATCGGACCGGTTTTTCCGCCCCCCCAAACAGACCGGACCGGTAATTCCGCGGTCCGGACCGGACCGGTAATTCCGAACACCCCCCCTATCTTGGAGTACAACTGTCAGACAATTTGCGGTGGGACACCCATATCAACCACGCCACTAGCAAAGCTGGTAAGGTCCTAGGAGTCATTCGGCGCAACTTGACCCATTGTCCATCTAGGGTCAAGGCCACTTGTTACAAAGCGCTGGTACGGCCCCACTTGGAATATAGTGCCACCGTCTGGGACCCGTACACCAACAAAGGGATACAGGCGGTGGAGGCCGTCCAGCGCAGGGCAGCCCGAGTGACCCTTAATGACTACCGGCAGACTAGCAGCGTGACACAAATGCTCAATGACCTGCAGTGGCGTCCTCTCTCCGAAAGGAGGAGGAACGCCCGCCTCACCTTCTTTTATAAGTTAGTTAACAACAGGATTAACATAGACACTCAAAACCTACTGATTCCGACCCAAGGGCGAACCCGAGGCAGCCATCAACATAAGTACAAACCAATCTTTGCAAGAACAGACACATACAAGTACTCATATTTTCCTAGAACAATCCCGGAGTGGAATTCCCTGCCTGGCGCGGTAGTAAGTGCTCCCACAGTTGAGAGCTTCCGCGCCAGGCAGGAGGGCTGCCCGCCCTAACCCGGGACCTCAGCTCCCCCCCTACTTTGCCCCTTGCGGGGTTATATGGGGGTAACCCATGATGATGATGATGATGATTTTAGTCCTCTGGCGGCGCCTATCTCCTCTCCGGGGAATCCAAAATTGATACCCTGTAAATTGTAATTACGCAGCAAACAATGTTGATGTTCTATTCCCTTATGTATTAAACAGAAAAGAAGAGTGACCGAGCTGCTAGCTGGAGACATCCCAGATGACGAAGCAGTCCTGATGAAAAATGGAAGGTGGGTGGCGCCGACACACTTCGTCAACAATAATAACAATAGCAAAACAAACAGTGTGTGGCTTTTACGGCCGTGGACGGCGTCCCCAAGCCGCCTGTAGCTTCCACCAAGAATTTTTGTCCGTCAAGGTTGACGGATTGGTTGTAAAAATTTTCTGTCACACGCAGCAAATTTCCGTCAATTGACCAAAAAACCGACGCTGGCTAGAGCCCTGCATATAAATGAATGATACATTGTGTCATTTATCAACTCTCTAGTTGTGTACAAAGATTTCTGTTACTATCTCTGTTATTATATGATGAAAACATTTGCTCGTTAAGAGCTGCACCTAATTCCACACCCGTCTGTCTGTCTGCCAGGTTGGCCTGCCTGGTCTGCAGCCACAAGCCTGTGTTTGACACAATCGACATGCTGACTGTGCACAGGGGTGGCAAGAAACATCTCAACAGTGAGTAAAGAAATATTTAATCTCCAAGCACATGCTTTGGTGGTACATCATGATGAGCTTGACACCCAGTCAAAACATTGTTAATAATTCTACCACCTCAATGTTTCCTTCGAGATTATAGCAAAATGATAACTGTGACTTGTAGCACTGTGTACACCGGTACACTGAACCGGTACTGGACTTGTGAAAAGTTTCGGTTCAAGTCCACTTGAAACCGTAATATCAAGAACTGGTTCTCATACTTGCAAAAACTAGCTCTTACAAGTCCCCATACCTGAAGCTGAAGCTGAGTCTCTTGACTCAAGTCCAGATCTGAACCTGAATGTGAGCACAGGTACAGCACTAGTTATTATTACTTGAATATAAGTGTGCAGTAGTACAGTAGTATTGTTATCATCTGATGATCATTATCAGTATTGTTATATCTATTTTAAGTGGCAGTGGCATGCCTTTGTGGCCAAGACAGGCCTTAGGGGCATGTTCGGGCATGACGCACCCGCCATGGCACACGAGTCGGGGGTAGGAGGAACCCTTGCATCCTTGGTCAGAAGTCCTCCTAGGAGATGGATACTCCGAACAACAAAGCTGCATCTGCTAGAGCCGCCTCACACGTTGCATACAGTTGGCCCTGTGAGACTTAGTGCTCCACTAGACGAGAGGGTGGAGAAGGAATTGCCCACCCTTCCTTCACCTTAAAAAGTCATGTGCAGGTCAGGCAAATGTCTGTCTGCCTCCTCATCTGTCAAATTGACAGGAGAATCCAAAATATCTCTTTTAGACTCAATAGATACAAGCCATCTTCTAGCTGCAACAAAATAGATGGCAGTAGTTTGAGCATGTGTTGAAAAAGTGTTGAGCAATTAATTGATCATTGCACTCAGGCTGATTATGCGGCTTATGATTTTTCAGACCAGCAGAAGTTTTACTTCAAGAAACAGGAGCTGGCTGATCTCATTCTGAAGAGGAAACAGGAACAGTTTCTATCAGCACAAGATGAGGTACAGACTTCTACGTACAGGTTTGGTCTATAAATTGCCATGTGGTCCTTATATAGAGGTGTTCACTAGTACAGGTTTGACTGTACATGTATATCAATGGCCAGGTGGTCCTTTTGTAGAGGTGCTCACTTGTATAGGTTTGAATGTATATCAATGGTCAGTTGGTCCTTATGTAGCGGTTGTTACTTATACAGGTTTGACTGTATATCAATGGCCAGGTGGTCCTTATGTAGAGGTGTTCACTTAGTACAGGTTTGACTGTATACTACTAGTAGGCTATTTCATAATGCTTAGGTTAACTAGAAAAGCAACATTTTTGAAAAAAAAATGCAGGATGTTTGCGAAGGAAAAAGAGAGGAAAAATCGCAAGAAAAGATACAGCAAGAAAGACGAGGCATTGGTGAGCCCCCCTCCACACACGGACCGTCTGTGGTCTACGGTCGGTAGCAACCCACACATCTTTTGAGTGCAAGTAAAAATTAAAAATTAAAAAGGCGTGTAAAACGAACGATGCCCTGTTATCAAGATGAATACGTTGTAAATACAAGATACATGTCTAAAATGGAGAATAAAAAAAATCTCCGCTGCGGGATTCGATCCTGCGCCCTCCAGCGTGTGATGCTGTTTGACTCCCCACTATACCACGCTGCATTAAAGAACTGATGGCGGATTTCTAACGTTATTACGTTAGACTGCACAATTCGGACAGGCAGGTTTCAGTCCTGTGCATTCATTAGTTTATTCGATGACAAGCCTACAGTTTCAGCCAATTAAAAAGCTACATTTCACAGCCAAAGGCTTTGTCATCTGTGTTTTCATTGGATCCCGGTTTGAGCAAGCATTTTTTTTATACGTTCACATGTGACGTGTCTTCGACAAAAGCCCTTTTGTGGCCAATCAAAAAGCTGGAAACGTAAAGAGCATGGCTGAGCCCGAGCTTTTCCTGCGTTTTGGAAGAATATCTGAGGAAAAACAATATGTTTGCTGCTTCCGCAAACATAATGAGAAAAATCCAAGGGACCGACAAAAAGTGAACGCAGTGGCCAGGTGGCTGCTATGCAAAGGTAGCCGCTAAATGCAGGTTTGACTCAGTATATCATATCCTGTTGGTTTATAGCGGTATTTATTTTTTGCTGATTTCAGGAGGACCCCACGCCCCTTCTCACCCAGACCAGACAGATCACCCAGCATGCCTTGCTGACAGCAGCCACTCCCTACAACCCCTGTGTGAAGCAAGGAAGGAAGAAAGAAGAAGACCAGGCAAAGGGGTAAGGTGTCATGAAAGCAAATCGTTTTATGTGGCAAACTTGTCTTGTGGTTAGGTTCATGCTGTCTGTGTGCCAAATTGTGGGCAATCTTTTTTGATCCATAAGTGGTAAGTACCGCCTCCGTACGAACTCGTAGGGAATCCGACGGATTTCGGAGCACGCAGGCACGCCGTATAGAACTTTACGTGCAGCCAAAACTTTGTGTACCATCGGGCTACGCACCTGCCCTGTACAGCCTGAACATTTTTAGAAATACGTGGCGGACGTGGCCTCCAAAGAAAACATACAGACAAATTGCACTTACGGTGGGTTGTGCCCTTTGCTTTAGAATCCTATTAGGTTCTGAGTGTGAATACCTTGCAGGCCTCAATGTTGTGCCCTTGGGAAAGTCACTAGTTTACATCTATTTCTTGACGACAGTGAAACTGAGCACCTAGCCTCAGTTAGGGAGTAACTTAGTCTTAGGTGTGACATAAAGCCGTATAGATCCCATATTTAAGGGAAGTCACACTGTGAACATTCTTACACTGAAAAGATTCTTACTCTAAGGCTTAAAGAACCCACCACATTTATGAATAAAGAGGGTTCAATTCCGTGATTTATCAATTGTATCAAACCTCTGTATTTCTAACCTACTGTCTCTTCTATGTCTTTCTAAAAGGTTTTTCAGCAATACATGTGTGTGAATTGTGTTGCAGGCTGTTGTAGAACTTACATGCACATTACTGAATGTAAGTGAGCATTTCAATTTGTGTATCAACATCTACCTATCTTTTCACTTTTCTATCTATAGGACAGAGTCTGGTTTCTTCCAGAGAAGAAGGGAAAGTGATGAGGAAAGTTTTGTTGTACAACCTTACAAGTCAAAGAGAGGACCTGTGGCACCAAAACAGAATGAAAGCCAAACTCCAACAACAAGTGCAAACACTGACACAGAATCCAATCCTCAACACAAGCTTTCTACAATAACTTTGCCTGCCAAAGAAAAAGTTACGAAACTGAATATGGAGTCAACTAAACCAAAAGACCCAACAAAATCTTGGAAGGAGGTTCAGCCAAAAGGGACTTCAAGATTGGTGCTTCAGAAGAAGCAGAAACCAGTTACAGAGGAAGGGATTAAACCAGAGCTATCAGATGAAAGACGGAAGGAAATTGCACATCATCTTAAGCTAACAAGGTAAGAGCAAGGTCATGATACTTGATGGCCACACCATCTTAATTCCTTGGTTCTTGAAGAGTCTGAGAGGGAAGCCAATCCTTGGTACACAGTTACAGGGAAGGAATATAGTCAGGTTTTCCTCCCAACACTCTGTTTTATGTTTCAATTGTTGAGAACCAAGAAAGTAAATCATTGTTCCCTATTGTGTAATTTCACTCTTCAATGTGATGTCCATGATCAGGTAGTGCCTGCATACATGTATGTACAGTCAGCATTACTGTCCTTCAGCAAAGCACCTCAACTTCTCAGGCACAATTTCAAAGTGACCTGCAGCAGCTGGTAATATTACACTGAAGGACCTGTCTCACACCTAACCTCACACCACATCTATCTGCAAGGCCTTTTTAGTGCTGTGTGAGTACTTTGTGACAACGACATAGTAGTACAGTAGTATCCATCATTTGATTGTACTAATATGCCGGTGTTACTGACATGAGTGGGCATCAATCAGCTAGTTTTCACACTGCTCTTCCAAGCAGGTTCACCCTGGTTAGGCCTAACACTTTGTTGTCGGACTTCCTGACACACTCCAACCAACAAGATTCCCTGAGTATATCATGAGTCATTGTTCATTTTTGTTTTGTTTTGTGCCATTTCAGCTCTGGTTGGAAGAGGGACAGAGGTGGCCAGTGGGTGAAGGATGAGGATGTAGAATTTGACTCTGATGAGGAAGAACCGCCCCCTCCCCCTTTATGACCTTGAGTGAAGGTCACATTGAAATGACTTTATTCTGGACAATTTACATTTATCTTATAAAACATGATTTTGCTTTTAAGTATATTAAAATATGTAGGAATCCACTTTGAAAGTCACCCAAGATTGCATTGAGTATATCAATTCAAGTGTGCAACAACCCAATTTTGTAATGTGTATCTTAAAACTGGACTTTCCTTCTGAAGTCATGTAGGATTTTGCTCCAATAAAACATTTTGTATTGAAACAAGCAAGACATTTCTACTTAGTTTGACTTAGGTAATCATTACAAAGTCAAAGCCTTTTTGATATAACGTTAACAATATGTAGCTTTAGAAACATGCAATTTTTTTCCCATTCTGCTTATCATTGCACCCCCCCCCCCACGCACACACAATCTTTCGAATGGAGGGTCCTATGTGACAACAATAACTTTTATGAACTCAGACATCTCTAAGTGAGACATTAAGTTTGAACATGTTTCAGAAGTGTCTACAGAAAGCTAGTGCTAGATGTATTTTCAGAAAGACAGACCATTTCTCATGGCCCTTCTAACATATTTGGTCTGTGTAAATTTATCAACTGCAGATTTATCAACTTGGACATGTGTAGTAGTCTTATGTGTATGATTTTGTGTAAATGTCTCCCTGTGTTATAGGCATCTGAGCAATCTTATTTTTGATTGGGAGTTTAAAATGAAGACACTTATAATACTAAGCTAGGCACTTAACATAATTTCAGCGACCTTATACCTCCATGAATCATTTAGAGCTTTTGTAGATTTTATGCAAATGACTTAGACATCTACATAATTCATGCCTGATGATCTTCGGCATTGACTTACATTATCATGCATGTCACAGTCTATATATGTATCTATATAGCCGGTATTACGATGTACCGGTACAAAACCTTTTTGGCAGGTTCAGAAAAACCGGACCTGAAAAATTTCGGTGAACCGGATGTTGGACCGATTCGAAAATGAACAGATTATACTGTCAGGCGTTCACGTGTTTTGGGGCTTTATATTAATACCGGTCCAAGAAAATAACAAAAGCGAAGTAGAGGAGAGCTGATAGTCATTTTCAAGCTTCTACCATCAAAACATGCTCAAAACATGACTAGGATAGGATTTTAAAACGCCTATGGACGCCGGATACTCCACAAAAAAGAACCCTCAGCGATTTTGACCATTGTTTTGAGTATGGCCCATCTCTGGAAATTTTTACAGATAATCTGGTTCAGGTGCGGACATGGACTTGATCCTCTGTACCTGAACCGTATCTGTGCCTGAATTTTCTGTACCGGTACCTACCCCTAATAAGCAACACTATAGAATGAACAAAAAGACTGTTGTCATGGGCATCATTTGTAGCAATCCCTCTTTATTTGCCTCTTGATGAAAAAAAATTGTAAAAAAGTTCACTAACAGTAGTTGATTTAAATCAGAGAGTGCAATCGAGTCTTTTTGGCGACGCCTCAAGGGCGGAGCCATTGGTATAGTACTGCGATTGAATGGCCAGGGATTCTAAATATTCCACGCATCCATTCCCTAGGGAATTCATTTTTTGCTACATTTTGCAGGAACTGCCTTTTTTTTCTACAAAGCAAACCACGTCCGGCGTTTCCTCATCCGTTTTCTTGTCGGTACGGAAATTATCAGTCATACTGTCAGGAAGAAGACATCACCGAAGCCCTGGGGACTTAAGATCCATTAATCAACAAAGTGATATTGTGTGCTTCTGTCCATAAAATAGCACAGTATCATTGTGTCTACGTATCTGGATGGGCTACAAGTACTAAAAGCCTCTCAGATACATACAGTTACTATTCGGAGTCGGTAGTAAACTGTACTCTACAAAGCCAGATTCATCAGTTTAACGGACTACAGGTCAGGCTTTTATTTGTCAGTTTAGTGCCTGTCACAGTCTTATAGAAATCGGTGACGTTTTTTTTTCTTTCAAGACTTGAGAAGATCTCCAGAATGACTCCGAGCATTAATAAAAAATGAGCCACACTGCCTCTTCATTTCATCTTATCCGGTAGGCTGGAAATTAGTCGGAGTGTTAGGAAGAGCCTGGGGGAACCACCCTATCCATATCCTGTAATCATAACTATACTTCTCTGTTCACCGTGCATATTACAACACAAAACACACCCAGAAAATTTGTTACAGTGGTAAAGTTTTGTAAAATTCACAAAGAACAATGTCACTGAAGAAAGGTGGTGGATGGTAAATGAAACGTCTGACCGTTTCTAAAATCGCATCTAGTTTTTTTAATTTGCTTTCATATTGTCTATCTAACTACGTTAATGTCTAAACTTTATCGAAATTCATAACACAGAAGCATGGAAAGATATTTTAGTCTATGTCTAATTGATTGGACACAAGACACTAGATTTTAGTTAAGGTGGTATCTCACTGTAATTGGGGCACCACTGCCGCACTGCGGGGTTGGTTCACTGCGGCACTGTTGTGGTATTTTCTCCAATTTCTTAAAAAAAAATTAGATACAAATGTATTGCGTAATACGTAAAAGTTATACCAAAAAAAATACACAAAACGTAAGAAAATTCGTTCTTTATCTCTGACCTTCGTTGAGTAATCTTTCGAACCCCGCAGTGCCTCACCGGTGCCCCAAGTGCAGTGAGAGCCCACCTTTACAGTTTCTTGTACCGAATGACTGAGATGATGGGACCAGGGGAGGGGTCCAGTACCTCCCGATAGGCAATTCGCCCGCAATTTATAATGCAATCCATAAAGTATTTATTAGTGTAGTTTTCACTTGCTAATAGGACTGAATTCATGTACGGCAAATCCTGGTATAATACAAGACAATTTATGTGTTCATCACACAATGAAATGTAATGGTGCACTCTCACTGCAATTGCTTGCATCACGGCGGGGTTCGAAAGCCACTCAACGAATTTCAGAGATAAAGAACGATGTTTCTTACTTTTTGGGTATTTTGTCGTCCTCTAAGTCATGATTACGCAATATCTAAATTATTACGCAATATCTAAATTATACAGAATCGGAGAAAACAACAAAACAGTGACGCAGTGGACGAACACCGCAGTGATGCAAGTTTGACGCAAGCCCAGTGAGAGTTCATCTTCGGCAACACTGCATTGAATGAACAAGCAGATTGTTAGGTCTGCGTGGGCAGTATTTGCTTACCATCTTGATGTAAAGAACAACAAAAAACGTAACTTGCAGTACACTAGTTGATTTAAGAGTAGAGAGACTGCAATGTCTGTTTGTTTTTCTACAAAGCAAGCCACGTCCGGTATTTCGCATGGCATCATCAGGAGTTTCTTGGCAACACGGAAATTATCAGTAGAACTGTCAGGAAGAAGACATCCCCGGCGTCCTGGGGGCTTAACGTCCCTTAATCAACAACATAGTTTTGCGTGGTTCCGTCCAGTAAACCAGCTCAATGTGTCTACGCATCTGAATGGGCCACATGTACATAAACAGAGGTTGGGCAGTCGCCTCTCAAAGAGCTACATTCACTTTTCCTGAGTGGAGCGAACTGTATGGTGTCTACGCAGACGGACAAAGTTGAACGGACTACAGGACAAGTTTGACAGGTTAGCGCCGAGTTATATAGAAATTTGTACCGTTTTCTTCTTCTCTCAAGACTTGAGGATCTCCAGAATGGCTGTTACAAAGGGAAGTGCAGGGATTGTCATGGTATTTTGCTTGACCCTGGTAACTGCCGGCAAAGGTTTAGATAGCCCCTGCTTACCTGGGTGTGAGGAAGTCGACTTGTTGGATTGTGTGCCTGAAACGGTGACAAATCACTTGGAATGGGCAGGTACATGTACCCAATGCACAGCCCAGGGAGACGATATCGTCACTTTTGTCTCGCCAGCATCCTGCTGGCTCGATATCCACTCTGCTTTTGCAATGAGCGGCTACACATTCGGCGTTCTGTCACGACAGGAGCTACCACCCCTGAACAATTCTCACGTGACAACTCTGGTCCTGACCCATGACGAAATCACAGGCATGGAAGAAAAGACCTGGTGTGGGTTTTCGAATCTTGAAATGTTAGTCCTGGATCATAACGAGTTGACGTATTTAAAGGAGGGTTGGTTCATTGGCTTAGAGGGACTCAATGTTCTTTCTTTATCCAGTAACAAAATAGAACAGATTGACAAATGGTGCTTCGAGTACCTGGATCAACTTTTGCTTTTAAATCTTGATAACAATCGGTTGCAGAACGTAGACCCAACCTGGTTCGGTCACGATATGATAAACCTGGCGGGCAATAAAATACAGCATATTTCTCAAAACACATTCAACCAGATCAACCATGCTGCTCAGATATTCCTGGAGAAAAACGCTCTGTATTGTTTGGATTGGGACTTGGGGGCCATCATGTCCTTCAGTGCTGGTGGTGATAGGATGATGACAGTACGAGACGACGTGCCGCAGAAAATGAGATGGGAACTTGCCATCGAAAATATAAATGATATTCACTTAGATGAGTATATGATGCATTTTGAGGTTCCAATTTTCAGTTTCTGCCTCATAATGGGCAATTCAGTCAATGAGGAGGTAGTTCTTATGTGGGAGTTTAGGTCAGCAATAAAGAGCTCCACGTCTACCCGCCGTATGCCCATGGATGATATTTGCAGACGCATGGATAATGAATATAGTTCTGAAAGAGAGATCGCCGTCGCCAAACATTCACCCTTTGTTGTCATTGCCACCGATGCCGCCCCAGAACAGATCATTCACTACCCAGACGCGTGCAGACAGGTGTGGGAATACAACATGGGGATTACACTAGCCTTGAGAAATGGCGAAAACATTCAACTAGTTTCTATGGGTGTAGGCGATTCATCCGTTACAACTGTTGCCCTAACGTTTATCAAAACACACGACATCTCCACAGGTACCGAAGAAATCTTCCACCCTTACGCAGACACTAGCAATCCAGAGTATATAACTTGCATTCTACTCTCTAAATACGGTCGATCCCCTTTGATCTCCAACATTTCCTCAGTTCCAGGGAAGATCAGCAAAACATGTCCCGCAGTAGACAGAAACTTTGGCGCAGACAGAACAAGTGTTCGCCCCGGAACAATCCCCCAAACTACCCAAGGGCACAAGTATCACACGCCGAGGTTTCAGACAGCAACTGTATTGATGAATAGGACGACAATGAAGACAAGCACTCCTCCAAATCTTAACCAAAGTACACCAGCACAAGATTCTCTTCTTATCCCGGTTGTAGCCTTTGTGGTGGGAACTGTGATCTTGGCAACTATTGTAGGGCTTCTGTGGAAGATGTGTAAACAAGAGTGGAGAAATAATAACTTACAGGCCAACAACCCAAGCGATGATGCTCATGTATGGTCACTTGCATCTCATAGGGCATTTCCTACTACTGTCCAGTGTAACATCCTACCCACGTATTCTGACATTCCAGACCATGTAGCTGCTGCTCAGCGGCCCCTGCCCTCCTTACCACCCCCGTACTGGGAGATCCGTGACGATCCGACTGCTTTCCAACACTCGTACTGTGAGATCCCAGATAACGTAGCTGCTGCACAGCGCCCTCTGCCTGGCATTCCACTCACACCCCCAGACACTGCCATACCTACTGTGGCTAGGTCTATAGGTTATAACAAGTATAACACACTTCCTACTATAAAGCATTCACCCAGTGGTAGCCACGATGTTGCAGCATCTCATAGGTCATTGCCTTCTCTCCATCATTGTCTTGAAGCCTCTGTTTCTGACTCTGACAATCCTGATGATGACACCTGCCGCTTCTACGCTGCAGCTGCAGAACCCTCACTCCCTATAGTCACTAGGACGAACGATAGTCAAAGGACCTACCGGGACATCAGTGTTACAACATTGCACAGCAACCAGCCTTGTGCTGGCAGGCCTCACATTCTGTACGATGTAAATGGGGTATCCAGGTACAATGTTGTTACCACATATGGAACCGCTGATGATATGTATTCGCCAGGTGGTAAATTAGAGGAGGGGGCACGATCAAGTAGAATATGGCGAACGTCTTTGCCCAATCTTCCTTATGTTAATTGGCTCCGACAGATCTCAAGTGAGGGGTCCGAAACCACAGGATGTCAAGAGACTTCTACACTACGCAACACCTCCTGGCAACGGGAGAGCCCAGAGGAGGGAACCAGTGACAAGGCTCGACCTGCATCCCTTCCCCTTGCCCCACTGCCTAACACCTACTGACCTTGGGAGATCTAGATCCCAAATCATAATCATCATCCTCGCCGCATGTCAGTCTTCACTGAGGCGGGCCGTCATTGTCCTCCAAACTCTCCTGTCTGCTGCTTGCTGCACCCCCTCCCAAGTGCATCCCATCTCTGCCAGATCTCGTTCTACTGTTCTTCTCCACGTCATGGCTTGTCCTCCCCTCTTTCTCCTTCCAGCTGGACACCAGCTCAACACTACTCATCGGAGTCTCTGTCTAGGCATTCCCACAACATGCCCCAGACATTGTAGTATTGCTTTCTGGATAAGAGTTGAGATTTTAAGTTGTCCGGTACGGTTTCCCATAGGAGGAGCCTCAAAACGCAGAGCAAACCCTTTGACTCAGAAAACACCACGTCTCACGTCCCATATTGGCTATTGGTTGTCTAAGGGGAGAGGAATCAAAACATGACAGAAGGAGACAGTGGCTTCCTGTGCATTTTCTTTATATAACATCTTCTTATCACAAATAACGGAAGCTATCCTTGGGGAGCTTTTAGCCATGGAGCATCGTTTGGTAAGGGGTATATCATCAGCATTTGCTGAAAGATCCTTTTACATTCAGGCTAAACCATGAGAGAAGGAGAGTGGTTTTATGTGCATTCTCTTTATATAATATAACATTTTCATATCACAAATAACGGAAGCCAACCGTAGGTGAGCTTTCACCCATGGAGCATCATTTGGTAAGGGGGATCTCATCAGCATTTGCTAAAAGATCCTTGTACATTCAGAGTATTCGCCGACTAGATCTACGGGTGTCAGATCTGGTTGGAGATTACATTCACCAAATCGTTATTTATTGTTACAGACGTTTGCCCAGCCCAAACAATTATGCAAATTCAGGCATAATTTTAATCTGCTTCAAAACAAATTACTTGAATGTGTGAATGGGATTAGACGTTGCTTGCTCTATCAAAGACCGATGTAGTAAGAAAATGGACATCGCAGTTTTAGCGATTTTGCAATCTTTGAGTTTCACTGTTTATTAATCTAGATCTCTTCATGAAAATGTAGCAAGTTCTAATTACATATACCAAACAATAAGATAGAAAATGAAATAAAACTAAAAGTATGTTTCCGGCAACCTGGCGTCACTTTACGCCTGAATATGAACTTTGGCGTAAATTATGCTTTGGGTAGAATTTTGAACGAAGAAACATCTGTCATTCAAAAACGTCTGGGGTCCGGGCATGAATGAAACATGAGCCGCACTGCCTCCTCATTTTATCTTATCCGGTAGGCTGGAAATTAGTCGTGGTGTCGGGAAGAGCCTGGGGGAACCACCCTATAGGCATCCTGTAATCATAATAACACTTCTTTGTTCATCATGTATCGCCAAAATATTTGTAGTATCATGGTATAAACTTTTGTAAAATACACAAAGAAAAATGTCACTGAGGAAAGGTCTGACCGTTTCTAAAATCTATCCAGTTGTTTTATTTACTTTCATCTTGCCAACACCAAGCACACCCAGAATATTTGCAGTATAACGTTATTTGAAATACACAAAGTAACAAAGTCGCCGAAGATAGGTAGTGGTACCTTAAACGTCTGGTGGTTTCCAAACTGTTGTCTTGCGTATATTATTACCTGAAATTTGTAATATAATTATAACGTTACTTCATCGACGTTTGTATGAAATATGTGACACAGGAGCCTGGTAACATGTTATACCATGTTTGGTTGATTGAACACAAGGCTCCCAAATTTAGGCATGAAACAGCTCCTGGGCCTTGTACCGAATGATTACCAACTGATGGGGCCTGGTGGAGGGGTCCAGTAACTCCCGATGGGCAGCTCGCCCGGAGGATCATTTACTCTTTATTTCAGATCGACTGGACGAAACCTTAACAGTGAAAGAAAGATGGCATAATCGACCAGGGAAAACACACCGAAATCATCCAGCGCTCCATCCGGTGAAAAATATCAGGAATTCTATTTTTTTTTCATTTTAGCATCACAGATTCTGAAAACAGGTTACAAATTTTAGAAAAAATTTAATAACTTTAAAATACCTGATGAAAAATCCGATATTTTCGGCGTCACTTACAGAGATTGAAACACCCTACATAATGTCAAAACTGACTGTACCACAAAAATAGGTACACACTCAAATTGATATTTTATCACTTTCCAACTTGTCTTAGTCCTTATTCGGCTACAGTCCAGCCGTGGATCGAATATTATACACCTGTTGACATTTTCCTCCGCTCTGCTTTCACGAATAGATTGCAGGATAGTTCAATTGCATGTCCAGTAAGGACGAGAAAATGAATGAAAAGATTAAAGGCTGAATACTATCGGCTCTTACATTGAAGGCTATTTATATACGATCAACATCATTATTTGTCGTAGTGGTCACTTTTTTAACGCTTCTTTCCCTCTTCTGGGAGACATGGCGATAAAAACTGAGGCCACTACACGCTCCCCGACCGGAACCTTTCCTTGGAGAATAACGCACTAAACTATAAGTTTCTTCAAGTCCCTTTTGTTGCCAGCAAGGCTGATTCATGTTTCATGACCATCATCGATCAACTGAAACAATGATCAGACTGGAAATTTCAAGAAAAAATGTAGTTTGCTGGTGGTGTCCAACAGTGTAACCGTTGATTAAATCTTGATTGATTAAATCAAAATAATTTTCATTGCTAGGTACAGAGAAATACTAATCAAAGACGTGAATCAAAATAATAAAATAAGGTCGATCAGACTGGCCTAAAAACAGTCGATTTAGGCATACTGTAAATACAAAAACTTTCACGGTGGTTTTATGTCCACGTTTTTCGCGGTGGCCATTTCGCCGTGAACTTAAAACCACAGCGAAAATATCCCTTCTGTCCTGTACTAGCGTTGCCTATGGCACACTCATCTCGTCACGCACCTGCGTACTAATACAGGACACAATTTTTTGAGACCGCATTCATTCATATCTCCATACGGCGTAGTAGAAAATTAGTACAGCACTACGTATTAGATGGTAGATACGGTTAGATCAGTGACAGTTGATCACGACAGCACAGCTGTCAAAAGCGGACTGTTCTGTCAGTTTGTAACACATTTGCCGAGTAGCCAGTAAGTGGTTTCTTAATGGGTGGTTTGTAGAGGCGCCGGGTTTTCCACTACAGTATGTTACTACACTACATTTCTGAAAATGCGAACTCTGTATTTTCCTGCTAATAAGAAATTAAATCCTCGAATTTACAGTATTTTGTCAAGGAAAGAACCTATAAAAATAGGAGAAAAATAAAATCATCAACGTCATAGTAATTTGGTATCATCAACACATTTCGTTATCAAAACAAAAATAATTATCGATTTAACGACATTGATGAGTTTGTGTCTAAATCCATGATATACATATTCAGTGGGAACCCACTCTCATCACCCTTTTGTATTGGTCAGGCTGCCAAAAAAACCATAAAGCTTCATCGTTTTTAGTGATATCCTATCCACAAATTCTGAAACACAGATTGCAATCTGACAAGAGCCAGTGAATGGTAACTTGTTCTACCTGCAAACAAACAAAAACAAGGCCTATCAAAAGCCCTGTCACTATTTTTGTTGCAAATAGACAGGTGCAGTTTGAAAGAAAACTACGCGGGGTCCCAAACTCTAAGGATCGACTTTAAATTTAGCAAGGCCAACACAAACCAGTCAGTACCGTTTTTTTGTCACAGATTCGCAAATGAAAAATTCAGTCATTCCTAACAACCTGGCAAATACTAAATTATTCTTGTAATCTGAAATACACTGAAATGTTATCATATTCAAATAGCGTTCATTTAGTCGTCGTAATTCTGGGTTACTACTTATAAAATCTTGAAAGTTGAGGCAAAGAGAAAGGTGAGGAAAGCCCGTTAACGCTGAACATGGAGACCCACCATACTCCAGAAGAAGTGGCTGTCCATTATACGTATCGAGATCGTTATCTGATCAATGAGTATTGTAATCAATTTTGTACAGAAACCACTGCAAAATCATCAGCTTTGTTAAAAGTATCGACTCTACAACAGATATAAAATTCCATTGGATCTTAATTCCACAAGTGTTATTGAGGGCCAGTTCTAGAAGTAGGAACCATATTGGTGCTGATGAACAAACTCTGACCTAGCAAAAATTGGGCAATACTCAGCTGTGAATGTTGAACTTTCATGGACATTTTCAAATGATAAGGACATTGACAAGACTCTAAATATGACAGGAAATATACACTGGTCTGTTCCTCAAATACTATATACTCAGTCCAATTTCCGCCGGTGCTTTTTTCTTCAATTATCACCACGAAACCCGAAGGTCATTTCAAGGCTCTGTGTTACTTGAATAGCTGAAGGACGTTTTGATGACTTCTCCTTTAGTCATATAAATGTGTGCTCGAGACAAGATCGGCTTATCGCAAAATAAATTGAGACTGCGTCTAATATCAATGAATGAATAAATGAATGAATTATTTAATGAATGAATGAAGACCTGTATTGTACAGTTTTGCCTAACCGAGCTAAGAACAGGTCACAACAAGTCAAAACATGTATATAATATATATATATATATATAATTATACGCACACACACACACACACACACACACACACACACACACACACACACATATATATATATATATATATATATATATATATATATATATATAAATATATATATATATATATATATATATATATATATATATATATATATATATATATATATATATATATATAAGTACATCACAAATCTAGTCCAAGACAGAAGTTCGGCTTCTTCGCATCTCGCTTCTTGTTGATGGTGAAAATGTAGGACTGTATGGGTATAGCTATTGTCGGTTTGTCAAAACGCATGAGGAATATAAACTCAGTGCTACTCATGTGTCCAAAATGAGGGAATCTACTTTCTAGTATGTAACTAAATAGTGTATTTCTATCATTGACATACATATCATAGTCAACAGTGAAGTGCGCTTCATCTTCTACCATCATATTTGAAGAACAAAATTGGCAGACCCCTTGTTCTAGAGGAGTGCGGCAGTTTGTGGCAACTGATTATTGACCTACCATAGGAGGAGCAGCCGCTGGAAAGGCTGCTCGAGAACATTCATATAGACCGGCTGATTTGATCAACTCCGGATACGTATCGGAAAGGACTCGTACTCAGAGGGGTGGGGGACAGTGGATATACAAGCCCAAACTGTAAATATGCAGTTACCGTTAGCAGTAGTGGCAAACTAGTTGCAAACTAGGAAATTGAACGCGGAACTTTAATTTAAAGAGACACCTGAAAAGAAGCGAGAAAGCAGACACTGCACAGAAGAAAGTTGAAAGCTGTGGTGGCCGCATCCGACGATCGCGTGCTGTTCCCTGGCCGGTTATATTCCTCTGGCCGGCTTACTCCTCTGATTTGTTCCATTTGTACGATTTTTCCAGCGATCCGGAGTCTGGTAGAGACTAAAATACTTGTCAGATATTATGTCGATATAATGTCCTGAAAATTTGGTGGCCTTACGGCACGTCGTTCGAGAGTTAGAGGACTTAGAAGTGGAGGGCCTCAAAAGCCCCCCCCCCCCTTCCAGGGATGACCAAGAAAGCCCGGTCTGAATAGGGTTAAATTTTAACACATTATCAGCTGTATGAGGCTTGTATCTAAGAGGAAACCCCATCTTGGTAATAAGAGGAAAGCCTGTGCACAAGACTTACATTTTGTGTTTCCATAAATCTTTGACTTATTGTATCTATATATCAAACGTCAATGAACTACAATGAGAAAAATGATCAGCACCTTTTGTGTGAAAAGTAGCATTACTTAGTATATTTGGCCACTCGATTTCATTGCAAATGCACTTCAAACTAGAAAGGCCACATTTTTTTACTAAAATGTTGGTGTCTTCACAATGGGAGAGGGGGGGGGGGCTTGGTGGCGGTTACAAATAAAAATCGTTAGAAAAAAAGCCGAGTTTCAAATGTCTCTCCAATAGGGGTGGGTACCGTTACATCGCGTGCCCAGTGCAGTCCATTAATGGTAAACAATGAAACTATGCAAATTCCTCATTAATTATGCAAATTAAATCACCGTTTGCATAACATGTATATCATTATGAATATCATTTCCTAAGCTACCTGCCTGCCGAAAATGATGGAAATCCGCCGTTCCTTTCTTTAGTCATTCTATTTGGAATGTCGTCACAAAAACGCACCTGCCGTTCCAAAATTACACGTTAGGGGGCTCAAACCCGCCCCAACTTGTGCTGCCGTTAAAAGCTATCTGCCACCTAAATATCAAGACCATATTATGTCCGTGACAAGATGCACATTCTTCTTCTTCGTCGTGTATTAAAAAACTATTATAACAGAATATTCTCATAAATTATGCAAATGTGACCCCAATTTACCATCATAAGTTTTTCATTGGGTACATTTGGGCCTAAACTACCAAATCACAGGGCGTCATGTTATAACTGGTCCGACGAGGAAGTACCCTAATATTAGATTACCCACGCCGCATGCACAGGCGGGATTTTACCAGCGTGGCTGATACCACCACGGGACAGCCCCGCTGTTGTTGACCATGTATTTCTTGTGGGTTCTGGCGTTTCTCTGGATTTGCGGTCTGGTTGACACTCAAGGTACACATTTTCTTTATTTTGAACGTGCTTATTTGTAATAATGTGTCTTTTAGGTGGTGGGTGAACTTTTTTTCTACAATATAGGCCCATAACTTAGCATCTAAACAAGCATATATTTTTCTTCCTATTAAAAGGTGCAAGTGTAAGTAGTAGCTTGTATGTATTGTATTTCAAATTGACGATAAAAGTGGCAGATGACTTTTCCCAGTTATTTCCGCATGGAAATTTAACCAAAACCATTCGGTAGAAACATAAAACCAGGCACAGAACACCGTGAGCGGTGTTCGTAACGTGTTCTCTGAGTATTACAAACAACCTCCGGTTTAATTTGGGAATCCCGGTTTAATTTGGGACTACCTCCCATATTTCAGTAATCTTGAGCCCAAATGGCTTAATATTGCATATGTTAGGTACAAATGATGTTAAGACTATGTAGCAGCCATTGATGAGCCCCTAGGGATAAGCCAAATTCTGCAGAATTCTGCAGAATTCTGGGAACTGAAGCCAGAATTCTGCAGAATTCTGGGAACTGGAGCCAGAATTCTGCAGAATTCTGGGAACTGGAGCCAGAATTCTGCAGAATTCTGGGAACCCGTAGCCAGAATTCTGCAGAATTCTGGGAACCCGTAGCCAGAATTCTGCAGAATTCTGGAAAGTCGTGCCAGAATTCTGCAGAATTTTGGGAACTTCAACAAGGTTTTCTTTGTTGAAGTTAAGCTCATTGCAGAGTACCAAAGGCATTGCAAATCTTGGTGTGTGTGTGTGTGTCTTTAGGCGCTTACTTATACCTGTTACATTCAATTAGAAGGCAAGTAAGCGAACTCTACAACTATAATAGACATTTTCATCAGATTCTGTAATGTGTGTGTTCTCGATCATCACTTAAGTTTAGGGATCATCGCCGATATTCAGAAGTCGGCCAATGCTCGCTAGGTACTGAAACCTGGTCGTGACATCAGCGACTTGTCGCCAGTCATCTTTGACTTTGCAGAGATTACTACAAGGTCGCCTGTTGCTTGGGCAAGCATTGACCAATGTATTCGTCATAGACCTGTTCTTTCTGGGCAAACCTGTTTCCGGTCAAATTAACTATGGTACTCCGGTGTCAATTTAAAGGTAAAGAAATGGGTTATAACACTTATAATTAGCTAATAACTTTTGCGGTGGTTTAATGTTCGTGGTTTTCGCTGTGGCCCCTTTACTGCAAACTTAAAACCACTGCAAACATGGAAGTAAGAGATTTCAGTGCATGGTGCTAACCGCAAACTTCAAACCACCGCAAACAGTGCTACAGCGAAATCAAAACCCTGTGAACTTAAATGTATTTACAGTATATAATTGGGTCTAGGTGCACAAATACCAACTAAAAAAAACAAAACATGTAATGTTTGGAAAAGAATAGCTTTCACTATCATTTTGCAATGCACAAAATATCTACATGGTTAAAATGCTTTGTGGCACTGTTGACAGCTGATAAAAATGTCACGATGTTGAGTACATCAAGTGTGGCTCCCTTTATGTACTTTGAGTTGTACTATGTAAATCTCAGGGTGGAGAAGTAGGCTACAATGGAATGGAATTTCCTGAGCAGTTGAGTAAGACACAAGGGACAGATGGAGGGGGGCTGAGATAGTGTGCAATGAATCATAGGACTAGCTCCATCAGTCTACCTAGCTGTTAATGCTGTCACCTCTGTCCACTTTTTTTACTTTTAATTACATTGTACATGTAGCCATACCTACATATACATGTACATGATGATACATGTACAATGGCTGCAGTTCAGTTATGTTTTGTTTCACTTGCCTCCCAGTATCATGCTGCTAGTGCAAATCTATGATTTAAGAATCAACATAATATGAAATGAGAGGTGACAATTTGAGAAAAAAACTGGCTACAAACAGGTGTTCCAGTTATGTGTGTACTTATGGTGTAAATCTCATGGTTGTGAGGTAGGTAGGCTTCAACAAATCCACACTCTAACTGCCCTCTTCAAGC
This sequence comes from Branchiostoma floridae x Branchiostoma belcheri, assembly GCA_019207045.1. Taxonomy (NCBI): domain Eukaryota; kingdom Metazoa; phylum Chordata; class Leptocardii; order Amphioxiformes; family Branchiostomatidae; genus Branchiostoma; species Branchiostoma floridae x Branchiostoma belcheri. Next base: position 32,057,400 of record CM033024.1, on the reverse strand, counting down.
TAACGAATGGACATTGCCCAGGTCATCAGCCATTCAATTAGATACCCTCTTAGAAACGGAAACAACAGGTTTCATTACAAATTCCAAAAAGCGCACAAACCCAGAAAACCTTCTTCCACAGAGCCACTCAGTTACGGAACAATTTTCCAATTGAAACCCAGGAAAAAGCTCGCACATTATCCTCCTTCAAAGCCCAAACCTGGCTCTCCCTCGGAGATCCATTCTCTTCTAATTAATGTCAGTACATGTACTACACCATGTTATGTGATTTTCTATTTTGTACAAATTGTATATATACAGATCATGTAAATTTGTAACCATATTTCCTTCTAAGTTAATGATAGTGATTTTATGTGATTGATTATGTTTATTGCAGTGATTTTACAATGTATTTGTAACATGTAATTGTTTTCTCCCAGGGATAGCCCTTGGTAATAGCCCATGGCTAGTTGGGCAGCCCTGTCTGTCTATAAACAGCCTAATTGATAAATAAATAAAACGAATGCAAGAAGAGAAATAGGTAATGATTCTGTGTGTATAACAGTTGTGAGTGAGTGTATACATGAGAAGTAAGTCAGGTCAAGTAATACCACAGATAAAACAGAAATTTATATCATTTGATATGTACATGTAGGTTTTAACAAAGTCATAACTTTTGTCAAAACATCTCTATGTTTACAATGTACAGTCTGGTTCATTCCAGTAAATACCACTCATCACTCATCTGGAAATAGCAGATATGTCGTTATGATAAACAAGGGCAAAACAAGTTGGCATTGTATATCTGGTGATGATGATGAGGTTATCCATTCGTTTTCTAATTTTGTGCTTAGCTTACTTAAATCATAGCAAGTTACAGCATGGTCACATTTATCGTTGGTCATCCTACAATTTTGATGCCATAGAATTTTCAAGCATGCTTTGTCAGAAACAACTGCAAACAAGTACTTTTAAAACAGTATTTGATATACTTTTTATAGCTTAGGGGGCAACCTCAGCCAAAATGCTAGATTGCCTTTCAGCATAAAGTTGCCACAGGTCAAAGGCCCAAATCTTGAGCTCTGCAAGTGAATTTTAAACTACATCTTTATATTCAGCCAAGATCTGGTGGCCCAATGTTGATTTGATCCATGGTGCACTAAGCAGTAGGTCACTCGAAGGACACTTGTAGTCTTCGCCCTGAACCTACAATGTAGGTAGCATGCTGCGCTACCTGAGTTTGAAACTAAGTTGTGCAAAAACAAAATCGTGGTTGCACGGTACAAATGAACAGGGTATTTTGAACCTGTAAGACAGCCTTTTATGTAACACGACAAGTTTAACCTAATTTGATGACAAAGGCATAACTATCACAGAGAAAACGGGCCTCAGTGTATTTTTCAAATTGTCATTTTGTCGGACCCTTACCTATTCTCACATGACATAAATAAAAAGCAGCGAGCAGGCTAAAACAAACTTAAGGTGTTCCTCTCAGTACTACATGTATGTACACCAAATACAATGTAATGTAAATATCCTTGCATTCGTGTGGCTCAAAACACATTCAAATTGCTAAATGATTAGAAACTAAAGTAGAGAGATAGTAGCTTATGGCACATGCTGTTTAGAGACTACCTCAATTTAACTTAATTTTAAGGTTAACAAGGCATGACAAATGTAAATGAATCTACTGTATTTACATGACCCCTGTCTGGAGGGTTAGGCATGTGCAGACAGCTTGTGTTTGCAAGTTGGTGTTTATCCAGTTTAACAGGTACACCCAGCCTGAACATGTTGAGTCACATTGAAAGCAGTCAAACCTCCTGCGGGAGATAGTTTGAACTGTAGGTCTGAAGGCAATGCAGCTTCAAGTCAGTTTACTTTGCATACTGATTCCGACAGGCAACAGCTATCCTGTGAAGTGGCAGAAGGAACTATTCTGGGACCTATCTTTCTAGCACAGTTGATTGACAGTGCACTTTAAGAAGTAAACAACAGGTAGAAGTACTAGAATGATATTAATATCATCTGGGCGACATCCCTCTATCATTGATAAATAATACAAACCTTCCATTTGTGTTGATTGAAGTCATTCTAGATATAGCTCAAATGCACTTTCCAACACCAAGAATTGGACATTTTTTTTTACTTATTGAGTGCAGAAAGTCAATGGTGCCCTCTGTCACGCAACTTATGATCCACTGCTCACAGAGTCATGTGTGTGCTATCTACATAATGTGGATTGTCCAAAACTTGACAAAGACTGGAGTCGATCAGTAAAAAAAAGTTTGCACTTCCATTTTTGTGTGTAGGAAATTATAGTTAAACTCTAGACATAATGCAAACCTCACTTAACAACCTTGTTCAAATAGGTCAAAATATTAATGAACTTTCGAAAGTGCAAACAGGTGTCAATGTTGGACTTATCTACAATGTATCTAACAGGTCTTTTTCCGCTTCTGGCGTTTTCCTGTTGTGGGTGCTCCCCTTCTCTTCCTTGATAGGCGGACCTGTAAGGATCATATAGCGATGCAAGGTTAACAGTGTTGTATGTTTTTGTTTGTCCTGTCAAATACTGTAGTGATCTTTTGTAATTAAATAAAGGCTTTCTAGATTTCTCCAGGCATGATTAATATAAGAGTGATGACATTGAATTTTGAAGGAGTAATGTCATTGAATTTTGAAGGGCTGAATATTACCTCTGATTGCTTGTTTTCTCTTGCAATCAATTTTGCAAGGGCTTCCCTTCTGGCTTCTGCCTCGTCATCTTCATCTTCATGTTCATCATCCTCTGGGATGACGAACGTTCCCAACACACCTAGTGGGTTGTCCTCTTCTGGAGGGGACACATACTCCTCATCAAGGCTAGCAAATAGGTGAACCCACCACTGGTGCTGCTCGCTGGTGAGCCTTGCCAGCTCTCTTGACCGTTCGATGCTGTTCCTCACGTTTTCCAATCGTTTGATGTCTGAAGGCTGGACAAATTGCAGAGGTTTCGTTGGGGTTGCTCGGAGGAGAATTTCTGTTGTCCCCACAGTGCTCTTCCATGTCTGGTCTGTGCTGTAGTCTTTGTACGTGATGGTGGGCTGGCTAGCACCTGGCATCAGGACGAACTTAAAGCAATGGGGGACAGAGTGGCCAGAGATGTTTTCCATCTCATCAGACAGCCACTCTTTGTAGTCCCCCACATGCTTGATCTGAAATGCTTCTGGAGCTGGGGTGTAGGATCTTTCAATTGTGCTTACCAACTCTGGTATTGTTCTGGCCTCAGACCGTTTCAGTGTCGTCGATATTCTACTGAAAAACTGATCGACATCCTCATGTGTGTGTCCGACAACCAAAAAACTGAGCTTCACCTGAGAAAACAAAGAAAGGTATACAAAGGGGATCAATAAAATTAAAATATACAGGTAAATGGTGTAGTCCGGTTGCCAAACCCCATATTTTGGGATAACCTTGCAATGCGGTTCATACAAAGTTTTTTTTGCTGTTTCTATACCTCTGAGGTGTGCTCTATCAGATTGATGCCACTCTGTCATCTGCACAATATGCAAATTAGGGCAGCCATTAAGGAAAATCTTGTTTTAGTCAATATCTCAGTAACTACACATGGTATCAAACTGATTTGGTTGTCTATCCCCATGTTTTGAGGGGTAAAGAATCAGATAACGTCATTTCAATAAAGATCACACCAATATTTTGTGCCAAATAGGCACAAAATATGCAAATTTATTCCGTTATTCCGGAAAATCTTGTTTTTGTCAATATCTCAGTAACTACACATGGTATCAAACTGATTTTGGTGTCTATCCCCATGTTTTGAGGGGTTAAGAATTAGATAAAGCCATTTCAGCAAAGATTCACACCACTATTTTGTGCTAAATAGGCATAAGATATGCAAATTAAGGCGGTTATTACAGAAAATCTTGCTTTTGTCAATATCTCAGTAACCACACATGGTTTCAAATTCACTATGGTTTCTATCCCCATGTTTCAGGGGCAAAGAGTCAGATTAAGCCATTTCAGCAATGATCACACCAACATTTTGTGCTAAATAGGCATACAATATGCAAATTAGGGCGGTAATTACAGAAAGTCTTGTTTTCCTCTATTTCTCTGTAAGTTCGTCTGTTTGTTTGAACCTTTGTTTATTTATGAGAAGCTCAAATCGGCCAGCAGGCCGCTTTTCATTAAAGTACACATGGTATTAAAATTTTGGTGTCTACCCCTTAAATATGCATAAAATGTGCAAATTAAGGCGTTTAAGGCTTTTGTCTCAGTAACCGCATGTGGTATCAAAACATGTTATCAATAATCCATAAAAGTATCCATACCATCGTAGTGTTAATTTGCCCCTCCCCGGCAGTGTCCGTAACCCCCAGTACTGCCAATACCCCCAGTAGTGTCTGTACCCCCAGTATTGGCCTGTACTCCCAATAGAGTCCGTAATCGCCAGTTTAGTCCATAACCCCAATAGAGTCCGTAACCCCCAGGTTTTTTTCCAAACTCCTAAGTGTCCATACCTCCAATAGTGTCCATACCCCAAGCAGTGTCCGTTATCAGCTGTGCTGCCTATAGGTCTGTGTAATGTACCATTGCATTTTGAATAAATAGTGTCCGTAACCCCCAGTAGTGTCTGTACCCCCAGTAGTGTCCCAGTAACTGCCTCTGTAAGTTTGAGTGTAGAAACTTGGTAGAAAACTCCACTCTTGTTATTTGGAAGAACTCCACTCTTGTTATTTGGAAGAGTCGTATGGAAGAACTTCATAGTGTCACCGGACGGATGAACTGACTGTACCACTATGACCCGACACGTGTGGATGCCTGCCGATATGGTGTGTTCATTCTCTAATCGGGCCAAATTGTTTCTTGTTCAGGTCTGACTTTTTTGGACCGGTCCAAAACGAAAGGCCGTTTTTGTACTGGTACACTGTGCATCCCTACCAAGTAGGCTCCCGGCTGTTGTGTTCATACCCCCAGAGTGTCAAATCTGTACCGTCAGTAGTGTCCGTAACCGCCCCCCCCCCGTATTGTCCATTCCCTCTGTAGTGTCAATACCCCCTGTAGCATCTGTACCCCCAGTAGTCCTCGTACCTCGCATAATGTCCATTCATGCTGTATAGTAGAGACCATACCCGATGTAGACGTATGTCCCACAAGTTGTGCCTGTCAAACTAGAAGTGTTTGTACACCCTCTGTTGTCTGAGTTACCCCAGTAGTGTCTGTTCCCTTAGTCTGTACCCCAGTAGTGTGGTTGTCCTACGGATACACCTTGACAGCAATGCGTGGATGCTATAACAGCTCACTTGCCATGTACATTTTTGTGGATATCACAGAGAATCACCAACTACCAGATTGAGCACACCTGACAGGTTGACGACTATACAAAGTGTGTGAAAGTGACTTGTTGGAGGACTGTATCAACATATATAAGCATTAAAAGTGGATGCAACGACTCGGATATATACTGAAGCTGATTTTTAAAACATTTTGCTTAAGTATTGGTCACAGGTGTGATCAATACTGACATGGCTAAAACTAATTCCCTACCCCTAAAAACATGGGGATGGACACCAAATTTATTTTGATACCATGTGTAGTTACGAAGATATTGACGAAAACAAGATTTTCCGTAATGACTGCCTTATTTGCATATTGTATGCCTACTCAGTATTACAAATATTGGTGTGATCTTTACTGAAATGGTTTAATCTAATTCTTTACCCCTCAAAACATGGGGATAGACACCAAAATCAATTTGATATCGTGTAGTTACTGAGATATTGACAAAAACAAGTTTTTCTTTAATGGCCGCCTTAATTTGCATATTGCGTGGATTGCCCAATGATGACAGAGTGGCATCATCCAGATTCTGATAGAGCACACCTCAGAGGTATAGAAACAGCAAAAAAACTTTGTATGAACCGCATTGCTCGCTTATCTGTCTCTGCCACCAGACTAGTGGTAATTGTTTACTTAAGCAGAATAGAGGTGAACGGTATTCATATACTACAATAATCCCTGCTAAGGCCACACCAATTTAATTTCTTGGTTCACGGATTTTTTCATAAAAAATATGGAGCGAAAGGGCGAAATAAAAATAAAAATAAAAATTGTAAAATGGTTGGGGTAAAGGTAAGGGCTAATCAAAAATATAAAGAATAAAAAGTTTTCTGCTTGAAAAAAGTACAAAACCACTATTACTGTACAATAACAGCACCTGTTTGTTGATTTTAAGGAGCTTATGATATAAAGGCCAATTTGCTACACCAGGAAGTTGGTGAATGGTTTCATTAATGGTGAAAATTTGCTGATTGGTAATTTTTATTTTTATTTTTTTTTCCAAAAAATCGGAGCGAGCGAATCCGTGAACCAAGAAATTAAATTGGTGTGGCCTAAGACTAAAAAATTGAACAACAAAAATAATGGTTAAAGAAGGTGAACAACTGAATTATTTCATGCAAACACAATTTGCATAATCATGAAGAAACAATTTGTATAATCAATGAAAAACATGGAATTTCTGAATACGTTACTTGAAAAGTTAGGTCATGGAACTCATACTCATAGACTACTAGTATTTTCGTCTTAAACTGTGTACGTTATTTACACAAAGCAATGTTCCATCTAACATGAGTTGAGTTATAAGAATGATAATACAGTATATCATACCTTCCTCACAATCTTTTGACGAACAAGCTCACAGCAGAATGCCAGGACATAACAGTTCTTGTTCTCTCTATAGCAGTTGTCCAGTTGAAGGTACAACACAGGAGGGAGGTGTCCACCATTTGCCTGCACAGGATTATACCGCCTGTTCAATTTTCTGTGACATTAGCTCCAATCCCTTTCTCTACTTCAGTTTTGTCTCTGTTCATAAACCTAACAAGTAGTGATGTTGTAAACAAATCATTGCCATAACCTTGTGCATCCTGTATGTCTTCATCATGTGAAAACAGTCCGTTTAATATTTATCAGTTTATATAGTAATGGTAATGTATCACACATTGACAAAAAGGATGCAGGAAGAGTTATTAATGAAAGTAAATGATTGTGTTTATGTATACCAGTCTTATCACTATGACTTTAGCATTTTTAGATGCTGTAAAAGGCCTCCATCTTGGAATCTACTGTACAGCAGATTGGTATACATGCATCCTATTCCATCTTTGCATTTAAGGGAGCGGGATAAATTTGATGACGTTGAAAGTTCTTAAAAATAACTGCCAATAGTACTGTTTACTCACCTTTGCAACATCTTGCAATATCTTCAGCAGTACAGTGACTGTAAGGTTGGCATCATGAGGTATGTTCTGCAAGTCTATAGCAGCATATGCCTTATTCAGGCTATGTGCTATAGCTCCAGTAACATGGGTTCCGAGCTGGTGCTGGCCATCATCCTGCAACAAATCAATAACTACAGTTGATCATGTGCATGATACACGCCTGCCAGATAGACAGCAGTATCATAGTGTTCATGTTGTCATTATGAGTTGTAGAACAACTATTTCTTGTAACAGTAGCTTGTGAGTAGCACATACAACATGTACAAATGTATGAAAGCCCAAGATGACAGGGTGAGAACCTTCTCCTTGGACCATTTTAATAGTAAGTCAGTAGGCATTGCACTTGATGGGATAGGTAGGTAGAAAAAATGCTCACTTGTATTTCACAACAAAGTTACCTTCATATTACGCTGCAAATATAGCTATGGAGTGAAATAACGTAAATTCAGCTCATAATGTAGAAAGATAACCCAAAACAGTGACTTAATATTTTGATCGTTCAGATACTAAAAATCCTATTTTTTGCCAAAGTTGGTATCACATTCCATATTTTAACACCACAATGAAACTCCTCCAGCATAATAATACTCTGCTTATTTTTCACCTACCTTTGTCTTTTCTACATAGTGAGGGATGGCTGTTTTTTTCTGGTCCATCCCGTCCAGAATAATGGAGGTGTACTTCTGGGGATGGTCTTTAGCTTTTCGGATATGCTTATAGTACTTTGTGCGTTCATTTCTGCAAATAATTAAGATTGATTTGTTACTTATTGGGAAAACAAAGTTGATAGTTCAGAAATCAGAGAAACCTTTTAGTAAATGTGCAGTCGACCATTGCTGACCCTTAAGAAGTTGATTTAACAGATTGTTGGCCTTCAAGACTGAGACCACTTGTCTGCCATGATGGACAGAGCTGTGTGGATGGACTTCATGCTGTCACGCAACACATGAACTGATCTTGAAGTAATATAATCAACATACAATTTTTTTAAGAGTGAGAAATGGCAGTCATCGAGATGTATGGTAAATTTCTGCCCAGTTCATATACCATCAGAATGGTTCCCTATGAAGTGTACTCACTTCTGTTTTAGAAGATGCTCCTTCCTTGCAAGCTTCAGCTCCTCTACCTCCTTCTTGCTATGCGACTTTGTGATGTGGTCTTTTAGTTTTTGGCACGTGGTACACTTTGCAAAATTCTCTGATGGCTAAACAAAAAAAAAATCCAATCAATCATAACACCAGCCTCTCAATTGGGTTGTGGATTATACTATATGCAAATTGCTTATATATAAAGGCCAAAGCCCATAGTATCCCAGTAATTGTATATTTTTATAGCAAGGAGTTGCTAAGCCCTTGCATTATAAAGTGAAGTTCCTCCTACTAGAACATGTGACCCCATTTTACATTCCTTACATGTAGGTCACCCCTTATAGGGGAGTGAAAAATGAAACTTGTTTTCACATGTCCATTACTTTAAAACAAGACTCATTAGAAACACAGGAAGTGTGCAACACAGATAGATACCTTTGGAATCTTGATGTCTGGGAGCTCCTCATCCCACATGTCTTGGAACTGTGTATGGCCGAACGGCTTTTGTCCTCTGGCCTCATGATCTTCTTTGTATAGTTCAAACACATCCTGCTTGGTGAGGCAGTGGGGTAGATGTACAGTGGGGGAATCCGGCATCTTGTCCCCTATCTTCGCTGCATACCGTTGTAGCCAGACTTTAGCTGTTAACCACCGCCAAGTTGGGTACTTCATTCCAATTCGTCCGTCAGGTGTAAAAACCTGGTTGCGACGATGGGCATCAAGTGCTCTGTAGTATCTAGAAAGTAAAATTATGAAAGACGGAATTGTTTTAATGATTTAATGTTACAGCCTGACAACTGTTTAATATGCAACAACGGTGACAGGCAAGCTAGGTATTAGTCTCAACTACATGTATAACAATATCAATCTGGGGACACTTGACCTTTTTCACCACTTTGAGTCCAAATCACTCCCTTTTACATTTGTAAATGGGTACTGGTGAAAAAGGACTCTCCTTTGAAGGTAGATGAAGATAATTCAACATTGGGAACTCCAGGTGAATGTCCATTCAACCAAACCGAAAGAATCACTCTGTTTAGAGAAGCCACAAAGACTTATCCCAACTTCCCCACATTGACAGATGAACAGAAAACCACTTTTCTATTCAAATCGCAGAACCCACAAATTAAAAAAAAAAAGTGGGGCTTTTCGTCTCCCTCTGCTTTCAAAAAAGAAGTCAAACCCAACCTAGTTAGAAATAGCCAACACTAGTATTAGAGTAGAATATTGTTCATAACTGTCCATTGTTACTTGTATAATGTATCTACTATGTTTACACCATGTACTTGCAATTAGCCCTTGGGCACAGACTTGCAAATAAACTTCTTCTTATTAAAAGCCAATGTGCATACCTGGACTCACTGACTCCATATGCCAGGCGCCATGCCTTTGAGCAAACAGCAAAACCTTTGATAGCAAAGTCATAGCTTTTCGTGCCGCTTTCATGACGCCTGTCCGCATGGTCCATCGCTGTTCTGATGAACTTCCCCTGCTCATCTCTGTTCTGGGCCCAGAACAGCATGCGGCACTCATAGATGAGGATCTGGCCCAGTCTGCCACAGCAATCATGTCCACAGTGGCAGTCTGTGTAAAATGATTCTGCGACGGACTTTTGGCTGCACATCTTTGCCTTATTCTTGCCGACTTCTTTCTCATCTGGATAAAAAGACTTTCTGAAGTCAGTACAGTGGTCAAGACATACCTCAGGCCTTAACAGCGATTGCGTTTGATTAAAAAATGAGTTTGACATGAAACCACTTGCATTACTTTCTGACTCACCCTTGTATATAGAGAGATAGATACAATATACAATATATTGCAGAAATACACTCCACCTGTTTCTGTTGTCTTCTTTGGTGTGGAGGTCAGCAGTGGTGGACATGCCCTGGCTGAGGACATTGAGTCATCCACTGTATGAAAAAAAAATACAGCCCATGTATTGAAAATTACCACAATTCTGGCATTTAAGCACTTCAGAGTGTCAAATCTTGCAATAAAGTATAACATATTAATGCTTATTACATTTTGTATAATGATATATCACCCCCTCTCTAGTTATCTTATTGGAATGAATAGAAATACCAAGCTTGCAAACATCTGAGTAATATTACTATAAATCTCTATGAATGGTAAAACTTAAACCTACAGAAGAGGCCACTGGAACTTGATTTAGTTTTGTCTTCCTTGTCCTGATCCAGGGTGCTGTCATGTGTGACATGTTGTTGATGATTTCTGTAACAGAAGTTCATTGTCAAGATTCAAAGTTGAAAGTGTTAATTGTTTTTGAGAATACTCTAGGCTAATACATGTACTGTACATGTAATAATAAAGTAAATGTAAATAACAGATTGATATGAATGAAGTTTTGATAAATGCCAGTGACATTAAGATTACATGCTTCATGTTCAGTGTTTGACATCTTTAGGATCACTGGTTAGGTGTTCTATGGCAGTAAATTCAAGTCCCTAAATAAAGTAGGGAACATTGAACTTATCAACAACACAATCATTGCATACTGTTTTTTATCTGAAGATCTATACACCAATAATGATTTTGTTTAGGATAGCACCACCACAGCAATCTTGTCAGTACAAATAATCACTTTTGCATGCAACTTATTTCCTCCTACCTATTCTCCGATAGTGGTGCTGGTGATCGGTGTCTTTCACATGGAAGGATTCTTTCCTTCTGCCTGAGTTATTGAAAAGCATACAAGAAAACACCAGATGACATACAAATGTATTAAGATGGTACATTGTATTACCATGACTTACAGATAAAGCAAAGTTGAATTGAGTAATAATAACGGCATAAGTCGATCTATTTCAGCAAGGAGCTTCTATAAAAAAAGCTCCTTGTATTCAGTGAAAATTATGACATACAGAAATATAAACAATGTTGTTTATGTATGAAGAGAATGATCTTAAAAGGTATTGTACATTGTATATATATATATGTGTGTAATTTATAGCTTGTACCTTCCTCTTGCCGAGTCTGCAGATGAAGAGATCTTGATCCGATCAATTCTTGAAGGGAAAGAATTTCTTTGTAAGTGTTAAGCAATACACTTGTTCAAGGTGTAAACAACCATTGTAACATAGCATAGCATAGCATAGCATAGCATGAAAAAGACAAGCAATGAGGAGAAATTATGAGACTGAGATCTTTAGACGGGCCTGCCCATTACCCGCCTCTCCGGTAATTTTCACCCATGCATTGAAACATGAACTTGCTTTTGGCAAGATGGTTGTTTCTCTTATGTTGATCATGACTGATGTTTTGGTTGATACAATTTTTTCCATATACTAGTAATGTTCCTTTAAGCTCAGACATTCAGCATAGGTGCGAATCTGTAGCATTGAGCCATAATGATATGTTACATAGGCCTTGTCCATGGGATCAAATAACTTTAAAAAAAAAAGTACATTGTAATTGAAGGTTGAAGTCCAACCCATTCTTGCATTATATGACTTTTCAGTACTATATGAAGCTACATGTAAGTCCCTTCATGGTTCATGCTTTTATGTAAGCATCATCATACGAGATTTTCCCTGTCTTGGTTGATCCGTACTCAGATGTTTACTTCGACCTTAACTGTGTTACCCCGCCGTTCATTGTTTTTCGCCACTGTTGTGATAATACATGTACAGCAAGGTATTTAGCCTTGATTAGAATGGAATCCTTTTAGTAAATATCCAATGGGCATACACCAGGTTATGCCAAATTTCAGGTCTTTTAGTTTTAATATCATATGATATGCATTATTTTCCATGTGTGACAACTATGAAATTGACGTTTTCCTTAGGCAAATACTAGTCAGTATGAAAATGTGCCTGTCAACTTAATCCAATAATAACCCATGTAATTCAGAGTGTTACCTCATTGACCCCTCAGCCAACTCCAACACCATCCACTTGCGCAGTGTGGGAAGGGAAGCCTATGAGAGAAAAAGTAAAGCTCATGATTAGTCTTCATAATTATGTTTCAAAGACTTTCACATATATTTTAAAAGATTGTCTTAGTAATCTCTTGACATATAGAATGATGCCCCACTGTACTTTGAAATGTCAAAAATCTATTAAAAGTCTTACCCAAGTAGTCTCAATCCCTAGGTGGTCCAATCCCAGTCCAAACGATCAGATATGTTTTGTTAAGCCTAATGCCCAGTCAAGCATGACAACCAAGAATTAGGCAGACTCTGGCACTGTTTGTCCCTGGTGTCCCTCTAACAAGGACTTCATGACACCAAAAGCACAGCTGAAGGCTGTTCAATGATCCCTTATGGGACTGCTGGCAGCAACCTGACTGCCCTGCAATTAGTTACAGTCCACTCCCTTCAGTTTGACCCAAATGCCCATTTTGGCTGTGGAAGATTCTTTTACCTGTTTACAAGTAAGTGTCTGGCCTCCTTGAATATGTGACTTTTGGGATAGCTTTTCCTGATTTGTCAATTTTGACCATGGGGAAACCCGTAGTTTACATGTGCATCAGCCCAACACTATACATGTATGTCAAGCAACGATAAAAGACTCAGTCACATTGGTACTGCATTAATAAGTGAGCTGACAATTGTCTGATTCCTTCAAGTTGCTGGTCTTCCAACACCCTGTGCAATGCCTAGTCAGGGGTACCAGACAGGACAAATCACACTCCCCTCTTTACATTACTGTTATCCACAGTCTCTCTTTCCTACATATTCCGAATACATGTATTATGGCAAGATAAAATGTACATGCATTTCCTACAACACATATATATTCAACTGCTTAGGCTGGCAAAGTAATGGCAGTGATCAGTGATCATGCATGACAGTTGCTAAGGAGTTTGAAGTTTACCCAGAGCAGTAACTACCTAAAATTGAGAATGCTGTTCTTCAACAACTTTCTTGGCATTTCTGGGGTGGCTTTGATGTGACCTTAAATACCAGTACTGTCATTTGTTATGTAAAATAGCTTGGAAGCATGCAGAAATTGCCTAGTTGTAGCCTTTGTTTAAGAAATGTTTAAGTTTATAAGAAAAAAATTGATAAATAAACAGACCTGTGGAAGATTCAATGGAAGCTCATTGGCTATCAAGTAGGCAAACTGTAAGAGAAAAATTTAGTAAGTACATGCCTCATATACATAACATATTTTAGTCTTGATGATTTATGGAATGACTTTTGTACAAAAATTATTGTTTCAATATTGCAACAGAAATGATGAAAACTTGTTGGATGATTCTAAACGTTTTCACCACTCAGATCTAAATTCTGATGTCCCTTGCCAGTAGTCAACCCAATAAAAGGCTAGGGTAATGGCCAGTCAGGAAACCATGCAAAAGCACAATGTTTTTCCCCTTGCCTCATGTATGTACATCTAAGCTATAGCAATGAACAGATGCCCTAGCCAATGGTCAGTGATTGATTTTGCAAGTGCTAAACAAAAACTACAGCATGTGTTTGTATCTTCCTCAAAACTATGATGGGAATAATAATTCTTTGGAACATCATTAATTAGAGGCATTTTGCAATATGATTTAAGTAGATGAACACAGGATATGCAGGTTAGCTTCACTTGGAGGTGAAATATTTGATACCCTCTCATTCACTAAGTTAGCACATCTCATCTTACTGAGAATATTATAAAATTTACCTACCTGACAGGCATATACACCACAATCATCACTATTTCTTTGTTGGGAGATATTCTGTAAGAAAAAAAAGTCTACTAACACATATTTCTCAGGTAGCATCAACAATTTTCCATTGATCAAGTAACATTACATAGTAAGTCTTGTAAAGTAAAACTCTCATAACAATTGCATATCACATATATCATGACTGAATGAGACTCACATCATCATCAGGCATGTGGAACGACCATTCATCCCAGTCAATGTCTTTTGACAAGTAGATTGTGAGGAAAGTCCTGAAAAGATAATAATGGTAAGACTAAGAGATTGAATACTCAATCATTTCTGAGACACTTGTGTGTGACACGGTAGTGCCCACAGGGGATCATCAAAACTCAAACTGAAGTGGATGATCAGAAACTTAACAAGACGTTCAACATAACCATGCATACATCATTAAACATAAATTTGTCATGTATAATTACATTGTGCAGTGAAGCTTAAGTTTATTGCCGCTTTACAGCTATCATTAATGGGAGGTTAACTGAATTTTGCCTTGTGTCATGACCTATAAACTGATATTGAGCTGACTATAAAAACTGCTGTTGAAGTTGGTAATTATATTGAAATAAGACCTTTAAAGGTCAGAATTGTAGCTTTAAACATACACATGTAGTATGATGTAAATGTATACTATATGATATGTACACGAAGCCCTTGTGATGTGACACTTACTTTGCCCTGGTCATAGCTGTTTCCCCATCTATGTAGCCACAGGTCACAAGAGAGTCAAGTAAAAGCACTGTTTTTCTCTGAATGAAGTACACCTGTAAAGTAGTTTTCAGACAAAACCGATAAGATGGTTTAATTGTTATCAGTTTAAATACAAAATAAAATAAGAATTGTCAATAGGTTTCAGACAAATGAATAAGATTGTTAAGTGAACAGGTAGATATAGAAACACAGATTATATAAAAACTGGTGTAACAGGTAATAGCCTAGTATTTGTTGCAAAATATTACCAGAAGACCCCAGTGGTTGCTTTCGTGTACTGGCATGAACACCACATCACTCTGTGCTACATCCTGCATATGAAGACAATGGGTATGAGTCCATTACATGTCAAAGTTTTATCAAAATGGTAAGCAATTATTAGGAAGTAGACAATTTTGGACAGAAAATGCATGTTTAAGTTTAGTCCTTAATGAATAAGGTAGCCTTCAGTGGGTATAATGATTTGATTACATGTAACAATGAAATTCCACCAGGTAACATAACACTACTTCACCTTTATCTGCAGGTAACCTATATCTGTTTCTTTCTTTTAAGAAGGGTATCTATGGATTATGAAGTCAGTTGGTTTCAGACTGCCTTATTTTGAAAAAAAGTATTACTTTGGAACCACTGTCTGACAGGTACATGTACCTGTAAACCAACAAGTTGTACTTCTGCATTTATTTTAGGTCATTTAAAAACTGTGTTACCTGGGTGTTACTGCCATGTTTGTTTAAATACAAATCCCAGCACTACTTAAAAACGGGTCACTTTAAAGTTGATGGTACATTGATCTGGATAAAGGTATTGCTCAACATGATCTACATGTAGTTGTTTGGGCTAGCTACAAGAGAATTTTCCCTTGGCACACTTGGTAAACATATTTTGCTACTACAGATTAGTAACAGTCCTGCCCACATGATTGCTAAAACAAACATGGGGCCCCATAGGTATCTCTTTGGATTGGCCTACTCCTAGAAAATCTCCATTAGTCACACCAGTGTTCCCAGCAGATCTGGTACACATTTCACATTTGCCAGAATGATGGGCAGTATTGTGTTAAAAGTAGGCTAACTGTGATGTCTGGTTGACAAGCTCCAGATTCCTGCCCCTGTAAGTCAGGCCACCCGACCCCCAGCTGTGATCCTGTGTGATACACAGGCATTGCCCAACCTCTAGGTGGGAGGGATTATATTTGTCCCATTTAAAAGAGACTAGTCAACACACACAAAGAAATGTTTTGTTCCAGAAGAAGAAATAGAAGGCCAATAAATGTAGTGTGCACGTAATAACTTTGGTTTCTCTGATCATCTGAGCATTTTTGGTTTGTAATGGGAAGGAGTGTTTCAATGGTAACTGACCAACATGTACAGACTGCATTAAAAAGTTTTCACATTAAATGTTTCAAAGACTTTACAAAGACACTCGTTCGCATTTAAATGTCGAAATGCTGTCGCCTGACTTTACGCCTTGATATGGAGCAAATTATAGACAACTGCGATAGATGGTTCCTTAATTTTTCCACAACCCCTGCAAAGTTTAACAAAAGATGCACAATAACATTCGTATTGGTCAATGGCTTAGAAGACTATTATACATGTAGCCACGGGTGGGATTTCAACCCCTGAAAAATGACTGTAGCCTGATAAGAAACGAAGAATTCAAATAGTAGCCAAAAAATGTAACAATTCAGTTCCCAGAATGATTGTTCGGTAGGTGAAACCAGCTGACCAGGCCCTCTGACCGATCATGTCAGATTGCTACTTTCGCTTATCTTGGAGGCTGACTACGATGTGGTTTATGTCTGTCGCCAGATAATGTAACAAACGTTACCACTTTGAGTACGATGGTTACCACAGTTGTATTATCCACGTATAAGACTAGAAATGGCGGTTTTTGTGACGCTGTACAGTTTTTCTGGCCTTCTAAAGAAACAAGACAGGGTTGTTGACTGTCATTTGTATCCCACCTTGCTCAAACCAAAATGTTGTACAGAAATGACTGTAACAAACATCACCATTGTTTGATGCTGTCTAAGCTTTCTATTTTGACCTTTGCCCACTTTTTAAATGTTCCTAGGGACGTCCACTTATACCTAAATGATGTAGTCAATAAGGTGAAACCTTTAGAAGAAAACAGGGTAAAGTCTACTGTTGTAACAAACGTTAACGTTACCGGTAACATTTGTTACCTGCCCTGTAATGCATTACCAGTAGGACCGAAAATAATAAGTTGTCATTTAGAGAGGAATTTTGTTTAAAGAGGAATTTTCCTAAACAACCACAGACTTTTCACTGAAAATAAAGCCGATTTACTTTTCTACCGAGAAAATGCCATTTTCAACATTTCAATGAGAACGAGTGTTTTTCCTATTGCTAACAATCTTACGAATACAATTGCAAGTTGTACAATTATTACTACAAGGACAATATGGAGCTGCCAACCATATAAAACTTAATAGGTGTGTCTGTGTGCCTTCAGTTGGATGTTTTGGGTTGGGAGCACAAGTGAAAAGGTCTCTGTAAGAGCTTGATACAGTCACAGATGTATTTTCAAGTTCATTATAGTACCATCCTGCAGATCTGTCAGATTGTTTGGTACATACAGATTCAAGTCATACAGATTAGTACATATACAGATTCAAATATCTGTAACAGTGGGGGTTCAAGCAGCACTAACTGACCACTAGACCTCGAATTCTACATGTCTCTTGGTCAAAGAGATACTTGGTACCATACTAATGACCCATCCTCATATGGGCCCAGTAGTAAGATGACATTTGAAATGCTATCTTGCTTTTGGAAGCAATGCGATGTATAGTTACTTTGATAAAAACAGAACATTTCAGTGTGGCTGGTCTGTGATACTCCCATATCATTATTCAAACAGAGGCTGAAGAGGACAAATTGTAACCTTTTTTCCAAGTTCTATTATCTTATCTTAATTTTGGCGGGGCAGACGGACAGAAAACTGGACATATAAGGAGAAATTTGCGATTATCCCCATACACCAACCTCTGCTTGGAGAGTACCAAATCGCTTATTTTCCTTTCATAGCAGACTTAACTTCCACAGACCATTTGTCTTCTTAGGAAAGCAAAAAGTTGACACATAGGGGATAGGTCGGGTCAGCTGAATGACCCCAAGTGGGGAGAAGTCTTGCCAGCAATCCATGAAATTACAGCTAAAGACATGCATTCCTGAGAAGGATAGCTCAAATTACTTTATCCAGAGGAAATGCACTTCCAAAAAGGGAAGTGACTGTGAAGCCAGTTTTAACAAGAACAAAAAAAACACCAGGGGTGCCTAGGCATTTGCACGAACCCTATGAAATTCGTACAAATATTATGTGATGCACACGAATCACTATGCGAAAACGCACGAATATTATGAAATTTGCCAAATCACTTTGCAAAAACGCACGAAAATCATGAAACCTTATGAAATTTGCACGATCCTTATGTAAAAACGGCGGCCGGGAGGAGGCATGATTTTGAGCGTTTCTACCTGTGATATTTATATTTAAAGGCATGGAATGGTCATTTAGCGTCGCAAAGATGTATTTGATAGCCTATGAGCTACTGTTTTGCTTCCTTTAGGCGTGTTTTCGTATTTTCCGTCGCCGCCGATCGAAGCCACCATCTTGAAAATCCCGCTCCGTCTGTCACGTGACCCCGGCAGTGGTTGCGCAATTTCGCATAAGGATCGTGCAAATCTCATAAGGTTCGTGTGAATCATAGTGATTAGTGCGAATTTCATAATATTCGTGCGATTTTGCATAGTGATTCGTGCAAATTTCATAATATTCGTGCGTTTTCGCATAGTGATTCGTGTGTATCACATAATATTTGTACGAATTTCATAGGGTTCGTGCAAATGCTTAGGCACCCATGAACACAGAAAAAAGCAAGCACAGATTCCACTTACAACATGTGCATGTACACAAAATATTCCCAATTCCAAATAGAATGTTCAGACAGCTGATTGCGTTATCAATCTGATATTCAACATAGTCATATGCTCAGAATCTGATGTTAAATCCTTTTAATATGCCCACCAATTGCAGGTGATAGTGACAGTGTGCTGTATCACATCATAGCAGATCCTACTAGATTGTATGGACATTCTTGGGTAATTGTATTCCAGAATGCAGCACAGTCTGATCCTTAGTATGTTAGTTGAATTTCAGTGGCATGACCATTTTGGCTATCTGCACTTTAATAATGTATATGGCTGCTCAGCATCTATATTCATATTTATGTCATACCTGTGACGCAAAAACGTTCGATACGGGTGTTCCGGACCGGCTGGTAACTTTCCGTACAGCCCGGGGTTATCACACGGGCTCCATTCGAATAAATCGAACTGTTTCGAGTGGGCCGAGTACGGCGCCATCGAAAGTTCGAATACCTGATTCGGACGTTGGAACATTACCGTTGCAACAATTTTTTTTCGAGGGCAACAAATTTGTTCAACTTCTGGCGCATTTCGCATCCAAACAGTGGTTTTCACAGGTGGGTATGACATAAATAAAAGACAACACGGTGTATTCCGCATCACCCTCGGTCTCAGCCCTCCCATGGGTCGGATCACCCTCCGGCCTTTGGGCGATCCGACCCGCGGTCGGGCTGATACCTTGGGCGATACGGAATACACCGTGTTGTATTCTATATATATTATACACCTGGACGTTGCCATAATGGCTGCTTTACATGACCTGGAATTTTCTATTTGCAAGCTTGAAAAGATTTCAGACCATATATTCATATCGCGGCAATGAACTACATGCTTGAGCTATCATTCTGAATATGATTATAAAGGTTTCTTGATTCAGAATGGAAGCACAAAAATGATACAATGCTTCTCCAAGTGGATATAGATCACCTAATAGATACATAAAGGGCAATAGATTTCATAACAAACCTCTTGCTCCAAATAAACCATCCCCCAAACTAAATTTAGCAATCTAACATGCATTGGCATAATACCGGTCATAAGCCTTATACCGGTCGATTAAAAATAGTGGAACTTAAAGAGATCTACACATGCAACAATAGTTATTTCTGAGGTATGCACACTTCAGACATCTAGGTGTCCAATACATTTACAAAGCATCGATAACAATGCATTCGAAGACAACAAGGCCAAAAGTTTTCAGGTCATTTTCGGGGCAGGCGAGCTCGTCGTGGGACAAACACACTGTCACGTTCATCGCCAGATTTGTAGATAATAATCACATGTGCTCACGGCACAAGACGAGCATGATTCAACAGCAATCTTGAATTTCTTTTGGTGACCTACAACCCGTGTAAAAGTGAGAGGAACCGTTGCATTATGGCCCGGATCTACGGCTGAATGGGTCAAATTGAACGTACGCCGCCATTTTCCCGCCATTTTTAATGCTACGGCCAGCAGTAAAGTTTTACGTCATAGCAGTTGTGCCGGACCAAAATTAAATGAAAATTCTTGTCAGTATACGCCCATTTTCTCATGACTTTTTGTATGCTCATGCAGATTTTTGTTTTGTGCAACTACTAACAGGAAAGAAAGGGACAACAGAGGATGTATAAAGGTACAAAACGGCAGTTAATTGTGCCGTGTTTCGTTCGGCCGGTATAGTGCACCCCCTTCCAACCACGCGCCCGTTCTCCGTGCAATTCCGCGGTGTGTTCCAATTACGATATTATGTTTTTAGCAGGACCAGAGAGACAAAATAATTTACACAGAAGAATTGGCAAAGGTAAGCTGTAACAGCAACATGTAACTGGAGAAAATGATGCATTGATCATTTGCCAAATTAGCATTGCTTGAGAAATTGCAGTAAACCGACCGGTATTATGCCAATGGATGTTACATTTGTAGTTAAGTCTCACAGTGACATACATTGTATGCCAGGGATTAAAAATCTTCTCAAATTGGAATTGATATAAACTTGGCACAAAAAGTTTGGAATATTAACTTTTCTGTTGTTTCTGTATCAATTTCATGCATTATATGTATATGGAAAGCATGTGATTTCTTTTCCTTTGGTATCAAACTCATTACGTTTTCTAACTGATGGATTGAGCATGATGGGTCACAAGAAAGTTAAGAAATTTCTCTGCTTGTGTACACTAACTATCATTCTGTTGGTATGGGCATGGGTGTCAATGATTCAATCAATCCTTTTGCGACCTGCTATACAGAACACAAAAATGTAGAAACACCCTTCTCCATCCAGTCGCAATGTCTAAACCTTGGTCTAAGATGCCATTCTGCTAGATACACTGGCCAACCACACAGAGCAAGGACCATTGTAGACTACCTTTAGATGTAGGAGCTGCCATCTTAGGATTGGAATGGCCTTCAAACAGCCTGCTTAAGCCCCCTTATTGACCAGTCTTTGGTCAAATTGTTATGCTTGAATATAGAGTAACTGTGGCCCTGATTAATGAATGTGTCCTGTTTTTTCAAGTTACCTTCATGCACAAGTCAATGCCAACAGAAGACTAAAACTCATTGGAAATGTAATACTTCTCTACTTCTACATTGAAATTGATGCAGAAACAATGGAACTATAATCAACTAAAATCAATATTTCAAACTTTTGTACATGTACATGAATTTAAAAAAAATTCTATAAATAGGTAAATAATTATCGTGGAAGAAAGCTTGCTTATCTACATGCATGTATCGCTGCACCTTTTGACAAAGTTATAGCTTTTAATTCTTTAGAAATATCTAAAGCATTAGAAAATGGCAGCAAAATGCCTTTAGTTAGTTTGTGGTCATATGTATGTTAATATATGATGATTGTAGTTTCATGCATAACCAGACCAAGGTATAACCAAAAAGGTTCACAATGAGTATCTGTTGAAAAATCATTAGGGAATTGGGATTGGGACATTCCAATCCAGTGCCCTGTCACACGCTGACACAGCACACTGGAGGTCAAAGTATCATATTCACTGTTCTCCAGCCTCTGATCTCTAGATCTGTGTTCCAGACTGCAGTCAATTATTTTCTCTAGTCCTTCAAAGTTTAGACTCGGGTCTTATTTTGTGAAACCCTGTCTAATGTCATGGCATCCTGGTCGCTATACACCTTCACTGGCATCTCAGGCCTGAAGAAAGTTGGTTACCAGGACAACCAAGATGATGATGTTGGGTATGAGGTGAGAAATATCTCCCAAGCACATGGTGACCCGACAGCTTTGGTTCTCAGGGTGAGTACACACATGCTTTTCACCATGGGAAGGGAATTCTAATATATCTACCTTTCCAAACCTAACTGTAACTCAATTGCAACAGTTACATCCAGCTTATAGCCACAGTACCTGTAATGTTAGATTATTGGGGGGGTGGGGGGGGGGGGGTGGGGGTGGGGGGTTGAAGGTTAGCTGTCCTGACATCCTATTTGCTTGAAACAAAACTAAAACTTTATACCAAGAGGGTTGTCATACCAACAACTTAGCATGTGTAGAACAGTATATGACATTTTTTTTGTACTTTATCAAGTAATTATAACTAGCTATCTGTGGTGGTAATCATGCTTTTAAAAAAATACATTATTTCAGTTCCAAAGTACCTATCACAAGGGACAGGCTCCACCCTCCAAGTTAATGGTCAAACTGGAAGACTACCTAGCCCCACCAAATACAGAGTGGGTTCAGCTTGAGAAAGCTATCGATTCTTCGAGCTTCATTGAAGCTTACAAGTGCATCAGGGAGGAGTTGAGCAAGTCCCGGGATGATGATGAAGAAGAAGGGTCAGACGTGGATATGTGGGCTGACTCCCCAGCTACCGATCCTTCCAAGAAGGGAGCAGACATGGAGGAAGAAGAGGAAGCTGGAGAAGACGTGATGGAGGAAGATGAAAATGACGTGGGGGAAGAGGAGGCAGCTGGAGGGGAAGTGGGACAAGGTGTTCTGGAAGATGAAGCTGTAGGTGTGCCCAGCCCCAAAAAGCCACGGTACATGGGGAAGAAGTCAGCTCTGGAAAGTGGAGATGATGGTGATGACGATGATGATGGAACAGGAGACAGGCCAAAGAAAAAAGGGAACAAGAAGACCACAGGAAAAAAAGGAGAGAGAGAAGAGCCGAAAGAGAAGCTTGACTTTGAGAAAACTGTTGAAAAAATGAGATGTCTCCATCCAGAAGTCAAAACTGCTAATGACAGCCAAATGCTTGATAAGAACGCTGGAGGTTGGAGGAAGGCAGTCACTGCACAACTTGGGTTGGATGTAAGTGTTCCTTGCCTTTGATTACATGTCACTTGAGGAAATTTCATGGCCTATTTAAGCCTAGGATACGTTTATAGACCTTAGATACTACATTATTTGAATTCACAAGCATTGGTGTGAGGCAAAAGTAAAACTTACTCAGTGTAGGGTAGTTCTCTTCAGCTTCCTAAACAATATAGACTGACTATAATTTCTTGGTTCTCAAATGCCCTAAAATAGAGGATAAAACATTCTGATTTCCTATTGTATTAGTTATGATACATCTTGAAAAGGAATGATACAACTTTATATTATACATACACATACATGTATATATATGGTATGTAAACTAGACATACCATTTATGGATGTATGTGATACTTTGTCAGAAAGTCAGAAAGCAGTGTTTGACTCTGGGGTTTTCAAATTTTCACTCTGTCCTTCCATTTTCATGACTTACTTGGTCAAGCATGACCTACATAATTTTGTAGATGACACTGTGATGTTCATGGTGGTTTTGGAAATGACATGTTACTCTTTCTTTTTTTCAGGACGGGTTGCGTACAGTATCCTCCAACATGGCAACACACGTCACGGTTGCTACCTTGAGCCCACGGTGCTACCAGGAGGCCCTTGACATTATGTCTCAGTGGTCTTCTGGTCAGTGCTGTGGGCAGGGCAAGAGTCGAGACGTGAGGCAGACCCTGTTCAAGCCATTGAATGGATTGTCAGCAGAAGTGGAAATATACAACCTGCTGTGTGGCTTGAGGCGTGGATCCTTGGACAAGGCTGAGTTTGATGCGCAGGCGGACAAGAAGGTGAGTAATTTTTCAATTAGATCACATAATCTAGTTTGTCATCTGTGTTTTTAAGTTTTAGTTTGACAGCTTAAGCCATGTTGAATTCATTATATGGATGACATCCTCTGGGTATGTAAAAACTGATGCAGGAGGGGCATACACCTGACTGAATACACAGAATATAGTATGTTGTTTGTCCGTCAAGTCAACGAGGACCAAAATAGAATATAGTATACCGAACAATATGATCTTCACTTTTGTTCTTTCCCATCTTCTTTGATCTAATGTATTGGTCTTCAACATTAGTTTTCCTATTAAAGTTATTTTTGCAATCCATGGAATATATTTGCTTATTTTGAAGCTACTTTGTACAATTAAGAGTATGGTTGAAAACTTTTTTGGGGGGGGGATAGGCGATCATTGATGTGTGAGGATGTCATCCATATGGGCAGAGAACTTGAAGTGTCACCACCAGTAGCTGGTATTATGCCATTGTGAACTTTTTCACCAAGTTTATTAATACTGATATTTTATCATCTGTCAGTAAGATATTGCAAGGTCTGCTGTTAATATTGTGAGGAGAACAAGTTTGTGTTGGATTTAGAACCACTTAAGAGCTCACAGTTTTGCCATATTCCTAATTTTTAAAATATCTTTGTCCTGATCATTGAAGTATTTTTTCCATCAGGGAAATTCTGGTTTGATTAAGTTTGGTAAGGAATTAGAGTTACTGCAGATCAGGACATTGCTTCCAACCTGCATGGCAGCTATGATGTAACATATTCCTATGACTGTTTGACTATGACTGAAAGACTGTGACACATCTGGTTAGATATGGATGGACAGAAATTCACTTTGTAGGCCCTGTGCAGATGTATACCTTACACCCAGAATTAATCATGTTTTCAGAAAAATGCTCCCAGTCAGCGCTCAAGTCAGGCAGGCAAAGAGGTGACTACTGGGGATGTGAGAGAGCTGAAGAACGAGAAAGAGAGGATTGACAAAGAAGTGAGCGTACTGAAGAACGAGAAAGAGAGGATGGACAAAGAAGTGAGCGTACTGAAGAACGAGAAAGAGAGGATGGACAAAGAAGTGAGCGTACTGAAGAACGAGAAAGAGAGGATGGACAAAGAAGTGAGCGTACTGAAGAACGAGAAAGAGAGGATGGACAAAGAAGTGAGCGTACTGAAGAACGAGAAAGAGGGTCTAGAGAGAAAGATTGCTGAACTCCAGAAAGAGGTGCCAACTAAGATGCGGGAAGGACAGAATGTCCTGGCAGGGAGCAGTGAGCCCCCAGAACTCCAGGATACCTGGGTTGGCGTGTGGTATAATGGTGAGGGGCCCACTGCTCCCGGGGTGTGGTATCCTGGTAGAGTGACCAAGGTGTTGTCTGGGGGGAGATTGAAGGTGAAATTCATCCACCCTGCCCCCTCATCCATGGCAGATTGTAAATATAACTATGTAACTCCTGATACAAAGGACGAGAAGATAGTCCGGCCAGTATTTGTCATTGCAAACAACTTGCATGTAGAAGAAGTGAGTAAGGGCAAGTGGAAAGTTAACATTAAAGACAAAAAGGAGACTGACAAAACATGCAAAAAATTCAAGCCCCCTTCTCGCCACTGAGCTAGACACTGTAAGGTTTGGGAATATTTCTAAACAGAGTGAGATTCTCCCTTTTGTCTTGAGTGTAGTTAAATTACTTACCCTCACTCACTTCTCCTACATGTATGGTCTTTGTGTATAGTTCAGTATTGACTATCAATATTATCTTAAAAGGGGTGAATTGTGAATGCATGCTTTAAACTGTACTGATGAGAGGCTGACACAAGTGTAATAGGCCTCCTTTAGAATTTAAATCTTCAGTTTGTTTTTCAATGAACAGTGTGAGGTCTTTACCTTTGGAGTCTTTAACAGCTTGTTCTTGTAAGACAGGAAGGCAGACCTTCTCCTTAACTTGTGATAGGCAGTGCAGTCAAACGTCTCCACCTTCAACTTGCTATTCTGAAGAGAAATATTGATGGTGGAAAAGTTGTTCATCCTAACCGGCTTCATCATATTTTGCTAAAAAATATATGAGAATGTCCATCATACATGTTACCATGTTGCCTAAGTATATCTGCATGTAAGGAAAAAAACAGAACACTTGTGCAGTGAATGAAATATGTGTAAGTTAATGCCAAGGGATAATGATGCCAGTTTCAGAGAGATCTTTTTATAAGGTAAAAGACTCAAGACATGATGTACATGCACATGGTATCATTAAACGCAATGTTTCAAACAATTCTACTTCCAAATTAAACCAGCAACATTGATCAAAGCTGCAATTATGAATGGAACACTGTGATGAATAGGCTTTTTAATGATAAAACAAAACTAGATCTAACCATTGCACATGAAGAAAATCTGTTAGGCTGAGTTAGTAAAACCAAGGATGTGCAGCTAGCATTTGAGTGATTAGCACATAGGCCTTCATACACAACAGGAACAAATCCAACATACCTCTTTGATGCATGGGTTCTTGACCAGGGGTAGGTATTTATCCATGGCCTACAAGAATAAAGAGTGAGAATGTATCAAAAGATAATATTTTCCAAGGAAGCCAAAGACCTTAACATTGATTCAAGTTTAATATGTATTTAATTTTACGATACAAGGAGCCCGGCTAACTTTCAGTGTTACAAAATAAAGAAAAATGTTCTTCTTTGCAACTGAAAACTGCTTGCTCATGTACATGTATGCTTTGTTTCAATGTCCTGGGAGCCTTTAGATACATCCTGTCATCCAGACTCAGCTTTTGGTTGTGAAGCTGAAATACATGTATTGAATACTCTATATAATCAAACCATGGATAGTGAGTGAGTGTGTGAGTGACAGGTATAATTTACCAACCTATCTAAACTATCACTCACTCACTATCCGGTTTAGCGTCTGTTGTTCCCTGTCTTGCAGAGGTTGTATAACACTTACAGTCAATTGAGATATACAACCACTGGAAAAAGCACAATGTCACATATGAAACCTACAAGTCATGCAGTTAATATGTAACTTTAGTTATGTTACATAAGAATTAGCTGGCTTACATCGTCACAAACCCATTTTCCTTCTCTTAGAGTCTCAATGGCATCGGCCAAGCCACGTGGTGGGTTGTCAAGGAAACTGGAGACCTACAGGCACAGACATTCTGACATGGTTTCTCATTGTATTATTGTCATTCATTTTGTACTTCAAATTTTTTTTTTCAAATACAGTTTCAGTCTATGAAATACAGTATTGATTTGTTATGGGAGCTTAAAATGGTGGGAAAAGATGCATAGCGGATCAAATTTTAGTTAACTAGTGGCTTTTAAGACAATATTGGAATATGTGTCAAATCTGCTGCATGAGGTTTATTAGAGTGATGATCATGAAGTAAGGTTCAAGCCTTCTGGCATGACTTCCAGAAGATAGTAATTATTGCCCAACTGTTGCAGTAAATAAAATTAATTCATAATGGCAAACATTATATAATGCTGTGATATTCTATCATATTGTGACTTATAGAATGTAGATATATGCCGGGAATAGGTGATGAGAATTCTTACCCTTTCATGGAGTTCCTGACTCAATGGTCTATGCCTCACCACTGTGTCTGGGCTATCAAGCCATTCTGGTAGCTTGCTGTCCCACATCATGACCGCTGCATATAGCTATATCAGACCACAAGATTTAATCTAATCAGTAAAATAGGAATTATAACAAGCAGTAAAGAAAAAAAAACACAAGGAATCTGACTATATACAGATTTTCTATACATAATGTAAGAAAAATTAGAATTGACTAAATCAAGAATTTGATAAATGGGACGTAAGGGATAGAAACTACATGTACATGTACCTTGATTCAGCCTCAAATGTAGTCAAAACTTGTGCACTCTGCTCTCAGTGATGATGTGTAAATATAACCAGAGAGTGGTTGATTTTCCCGCTAAAACATAACTGTGCTTTGCTCAAAGCCAATAGGAATACAGTGATCCAACAGCCCACAGCCAATAGGAAAGCTGCTGCGTTTTAATCTGGTTGGAGGACATCTTGAGATTTGTTCCCGAGAGGATCAACCATGATCTAGAAAATTGAAACTAAAAATGCAAAAGGTATAAAATTGTCCGTTTTAAAAATCTTATTGGGAAAAGTCATACTCAATCACCATCTATAACATCATTTTGTAAAATGGTTTATAAGCTGGTAAATGTATAATAGTTATAGGCATATAAACAGGTTGTGAGGTACAAATATACTGTATAGTGTAAATGCTGTATCATACATGACTATATATACATGTATGGCCTCTGTTGGTCAGGAATACTCAGTATTGACCAAAACCCTATTTCTATGTTGAATTGATCTATTGCTACACTGAGTGACACTGTCTCTGCACATAAGGCATATCTCAGTATGCTGACTCTGCCAACATGTACAAAGACTATCTCTTGAGGATCTGTCCATCTTTCTCAGATGGACTCAGATTGACCTTTCAAAAAAGGACACACAAGGCTGACACTATGTGACCTTTGTCTTAACCCTGGCTCCAAGATAGGTAAAATGATACAGGGGCATGTCTGCTTGATCATGCAATGTACACCTTTGGGACACACCACTGATACTTGGAAGCCAGGTGCAGAATTTACTCCTACATCAACCTGACAGTCTGCGAGTAACTTGTTTTCAGCCCACACAACTCACGTCTTTAGCCTCCATTAGTTTGTACTAAATTCAATTCGGACATGGCCAGCGGGAAGACTGCATCTACTACATCTGACTGCTATGCATTTCATGAAGATGATGATGAGGTATGTATATCATTCTTTAACTGTTAACACTATTTTAAGTTGTAATAAATCTATTTTAGAACAAAGAAACCATAGACTGTTGTGTAAATTTGAAACATTGCATATGTTACAATATATATATTATATCGGATGATTTAAGTCTTACCAAACAACACATCTACACTGCAATCATCCCTAATTAGTGTTAACCCACATGGAGAATACAATTAGATGGCAACAATTTCGAAACAAGCCAAGCTAAGTGCCCTGTATGTATCTGACTTTCAGAATGGAGGTGACCAAAGTGAAGATGGCCATGATGTCAGTGCTGACAAAGCCCCTCCAGCTGGCCAAGAGTTTTACAGAATCATCCTCAGGATGCGGGCCATGCACCCAGACATCAGGAACAAAAGCGTGAAGCGTCAGGACCAAACCCTTTCCAGGAATGCAAAAACATGGAAGACAGACATTGAGTCTCTTGTAGACAAAGCAGTAGAAGATAAGGTATGGTTGAACCCTATCTTGTCAGCAAATTCCTACATCAGTTTAATCATTTGCTTCATTCTTGAAATCATAATGTCAAGTACTGTAGTCGAAAACACCAAAGATGTCTCTTGTGCACTGCAAAGAGTCAGTTTTTGTTTGTGTAGGAGGGTGGGGGTAAGCATATTTGCAAGATACTTATCCATCTTTTTTTCCCATATTTCAGAAG
This sequence comes from Branchiostoma floridae x Branchiostoma belcheri, assembly GCA_019207045.1. Lineage (NCBI taxonomy): Eukaryota > Metazoa > Chordata > Leptocardii > Amphioxiformes > Branchiostomatidae > Branchiostoma > Branchiostoma floridae x Branchiostoma belcheri. The sequence goes on along the minus strand of CM033024.1, from coordinate 32,028,142 downwards.
AAGCATGTGTCAGCGAACATGTGCATTCACAAAACAGTGGCAACGTTGAGCCACCGCTGTTTCCAGGAGGCTGAAGGTGTGATGAGACAGTGGATGGATGGCCAGTACCAAACTCAGACAACAAGAACCGTTACGCAAACACTATTTGCAGAGCTCAAGGGGGTAACTGAGGAGGATGCATACAACATTCTCCTCAGCTTCAACCAGAGGGACATCGACCAGTATGAGTTCAACAGGCAATGCAAGAAGGCAAAGGTGAGTTCTCTAAAGCCTCAAAGTCTTGTATGTTAACATTATCACTTCACAAGACTTTGACAGACAGTAACACACAGCTTTCAATCAGATGGTCTCTTTTGTCAGCTAGACTTATATTTTACAATTAGACAAGGCTAGAGCCAAGTGTTGGGATTCAGCCTTTAACAGTCCCTAGAGGAGGGCAGTGATGGTTCAGTATATGTGTGTCAGTTGCCACAAATGCCACATTGAAACCAGAAGACATAATCACACTCCTCTGGAACTACGAATATGTCAATATTGTTATCAGGATAGTTAGAATAGAAGATGAACATCATTTTGCAGTAGAATGTAGATTATAGTCAAAGAGTGTTGAACTTTATAGACTGATAGAATCTATGTTTCCCTACTTCATACACCTAAGTTAGTAGGTAACACAGACAAATTCATATTCGTTACTGTATTCATACAAACCTTTGATTATAAAACATATCTGTTCCGACATCTTTGGTATCAGTGAGAAAAAGTCAAATTCACTTAGAAGAATATGATTCTTCTATTGGTTGACATTGTATATTACAACTTCATATATCTGTCAACTATTCTTCTTTTGCAACCTGTACTCAACCAATTGCAAGTGGCTATATTGTACAATATATGTCTTCATTCAGTCACTATCCTGGCAGCATATGACATGTGTTACATTCCCTGCATTCAATCACATGTTCCATTCATTGACTCTGTCTGTCTCTGTCCCTCTGTCAAAAAGGAAACAATTCTTCTCATTTTCTGTTATCGGTCTCAAAAGCATGTAAATTGAATTCTTGTAGTACATTGCACATTATCAAACTAAAATGTAATGAATCATAGTAACTGTAATCATTGTTCTGTTTATCCTTCACCATTTAGCGCAACAGGCAGATGGCTGGCCCAGGAGCCAGCAACAGTGGGAGAAAGGCTGAGAAGGAATTGCAACAGAGGGAGGAGGAGTTGAAGCAGTCAAAGAGAAAGGCTGAGGAGTTGGCACAGGAGAGAGACAAATTGCTTGTCAAACTGGAACAGCAGGTGAATGATTCTAATAAGAAAACAGCACATAATGATAATCCAAGCACTGAAGCTATGCTGTTTGGAGGCTACAACACTTGCATTGTGACATGCACCATTGAATTTTTACCTTTCCTTTTTTGTAGTGACTGCAATTATGTCTTACAGAACAATTGATTATTTTTTACAGGAGGCTCAAGTTGAAAAACTTAAGAGGAAAGTGGTATGCCTTGAGACAGATAGAGACATGCTAAAGAAGAAAGTGTCAGCACTTACAGGCTAAAGTAAGTGCATGGTTTTTACAACAGTACTACGAACCTTTGATTGAAGATTTCTAACATCTCCTACAAATGATATGCATACATAATTTACATTGCTGAAACTTATATTTTATTCATCTCTTAGATTTGTAACTTAATTTGATGTAATCTGTACAGGTGTTTTAAATGACAGTATTCTTCATGTCTTTGCATATGATTTAGGATCTACACATAGAAAAACTTGGGAGTAGGAATGATGACCATGAGGTCTGTTTTGATTTCTCCATGGTTGACCCATGTATTTGCTCAGGTCATGCTCAGAGCTGACCTTCCTACTATGCCATTTGGCCCAAATTAGGCCATGACCTGCTGTGCATATGAAAACTTCTCCTTTTATACATACACATATTTTCAATGCTTAAAACACTTCTTTGAATGTTTTGAGCCAAAGTTGAAGTTCAGGCCTTAAAAATCAATGATGACTTGAGAAGTACACTAGAAAACTTCTTGACTCGAAATGATATCCCGAGACAAATGGCTGACCCTAGGGTCACACCTATGTGAGCAAAGATGTTTACCTACCCCTAGTTCCTAGTAAAAGAATGTTTATAGAAGGTAAAACATGTCAAGCCCAACGAAAAGGTCACCCTTTGTCTATTTCTTACTGAAAAATGTCCAATGTATGACAGTCAGTACTGTTCCTGGACAGGAATGTCTGCCTGGCTTTATTGGACTCACTTCATGCTGAAAATAGTTGATCACACAGTGCTTTTTTTTTTTAATTGGGCCCTTTACATAAAGTCAACCAATGAAATATCCACTCTTACACAAAAGATAGGTATCTCATATATTTGGTGACCATATTTATTGTTAAATGTTGGGTGTCTTTTTTCTGACCTCAAATTTATGTTTAGGAGCGCGGCTGGATTCCCTCAAATTTAGTCAGAAACTTAGTCCAGCTTGGATACAAGAACCCCACACTCGTGCTAACTATAGCCCTTTCAGCCAGGAAGGTCACAAAACAATGTCCATGTATATGTAGTATGATTTAGTCAATCTGTCAATATGTAGTATGATTAAGTCAATACCTGCATGTATACTAAGTCTTGTACTTCCAAATGGCAGGAAACTGCCTATTTTTTCCTAGACAGCAACTCAACAATTTTTATATGGAAAGTTGTCTTCACTTTTGATGTGCGTCTTTTCTTTTCCTTATATAGCTGACGCCAAAAAAGAAGAGGACCCCTGCAGCTGCACTATGATGTACCTTCTGCAAAAAGTGTGTTGTAGAATAGAAGTCTTAGATTAGTCTGGACCGTATGCACATGTGAGGAACCCACAAGGGATTATCTGCTTGGTCCATTCCTGAGGAAAGGTGACCAAAAGGTCAAACATGTTATTTCAGGCTATGATCTGTAGTCAGATCTTCAGTCCCTCACAAAAAATGACTGTGTTCTTTTGTGCATTATTTCCTTAGCACAGCTATTGTGTACATTGAAAACATAAGATTCCTAGTTTCAGCTAATTAAAGTTAGTATCACGTAAATTGGAAAAAAAAACAGAGGTCAAAGTCTGATCATGTAGGACAAGAATAGCACTGACATGTGGCAGGAGCAGAATTGGGTCAAACTGAAAAGAAAGATTCTGTTTCCCCTCAATGATATATAACGCTATTGATATCTTCAAAACCTTTCCATCCTGTAACTGTTATACATGTAGCAATATCAATGCCAAGTATGATTGACCCATGGCAAAGACTAGAAACAATTCTGTATGTATTTCTTCAAGATGTCTTTTCAGCCAAAAAGGCACACAGCACCTTGGCCAAACCACAAGCCTTGGCCAAGTAGTTTCATTCTCTTTCACAAGTTTCACAGGAGCTATACATTGGACATATGTATGTAAATGTCACAACATTACCTACATTTACCCTGTACCCTGTACTCCTACATTCGTTTAATGTCTATATATATAGAGAGAGATAAAAAAAAGTTGATAGACTGTATACTTAAGATAATAAAAGAATAAACCGTCATCAACACATACGGTCCCTTCTTTAATTGTATTTTTCTTATAACATAATACAAGATTTCCTCTCATAATGTGCTTCATTTGAATTCTCTCACTGTAACATGTCTGTAAATATATTACTATGCAAGTAAAATTAGTCATGCAGTTTTGTTAGTAGAGCACCATAACTGCCCCCACATTCGGTTGCTGTTCTAATCTGCAGTTTCATGAGAAATGTTTAATAGACCATATTCACATGAGGTTTGTACAGAAATCCCACATGGATAATGTTAAGATCTCAGGTCACCTCCGTCCTGCTTAGTCCTACTCTGGAATCTTAAACACAGACATGGTGTGAACTAATGTACTGTCTAAGTGGTAAGCTAAGTAGATACACAGGGGAGGCTCCTTGTCACAAGTTAATTTGTCATTGCCTGGTTATCATTACTTAAACAGAGGTGGTCCCAGACAACACTTGTAGCAGCTGCTACTGGTCTTGTCAGCCTACTGGTCTTGTCAGTGGACACGGTCTTGCCAGCCTACACTAAATGATTTTCCCCCCTGTCCGGAGGGACTGACCCAATTGCCAGATGATAGTTAAATGAGCTGTGAGGCTAATCTAGCATGTAAGTGAGTCAAATGAAATTGGTCATAGCCTACTGGTTGTGTGTTTAGGGCTCAGTTAAGTGTTTTTCCCTCTCGTGTGCGATCTGCAGAGCATAGATTTACCCTGTATAAGATGGCAACTGAGTAGTAGCAGTAGTAGGTGGCATTCTGTTTACTGTGACCTATTTCTTCAGGTTCCTTATTATAATCAGTGATTGCTATAGGTAGTTTTCAGACACTGTAATGTTATTGTTACACAGTACACACTTTTAACAATGCCCACTTGGAAAATGACAGGTGAAGATAATCTTCTGACCTTCAATGCCCAAGTTATCCACACCACTAAATCCTTCCTCCAATACTATCCTAATGAATACTTCCAAGATTGATGAATAGTTCCATAATCTTTAAATTTAATCCAAACCACAGGGAAAAATATTTTTTTGTTTTTTGTTTCAGAATGTGCAAGGCTCCCTCCTGTCTTATATACTTTATATCATACATTGTACTGTAATTGACAAGGCTACACTTTAATTCCAAACTAATTCGGGAAAAGTGCTGATTGTGATTCAGTTGTGATTGCAGGAAAAGCTAAAGATAAATGCCCTTCATTCTTGGGCAAGAAAACTATCCTATTTCTGTATTAACCTTTGCATTATCTGTGAGTAGAAATGGAGTTCTCTTTGAAACTTGTGGAGAAGAGAAAGCCAGGGTTGCCCAATTAAGCTCATGACCACCCTCTCTGTACAGCAGCATTTTGCCAGGAAGGATGGAGAACATAGTTACGAGGGGTAATAAGTCCTCGGCCTAACCCAGAAATAATTAATTTGTAACAAGCACAACTCAGATTTCTATGCATAGATGTCAAGTATAAAGTCGAATATGAATGTGTACCAAATTCCAATTATTGTGATCATTACTTTGCATGCGACACCCAGTAACGTAAGGTAAGGTAAGGGAGAAGGAAAAAAACGTGGACAATTGAGCTGCGACCTGAGCTGTGCGGGTCAACTTGCGCTGCCTCATATCACAATTCACCCTTGTTTTTCTGATTTGAAAAAAAAAAAATGCCTGGAAAGTACTTTATGACTGCAGTGATTTGAAATTTGAAGGATATTGATAAAAGGATTCACACAACGAAGTTGTGCCTCAAAATTTGAGTTGTGCTTATTATTATTTCTGGGTGAGGTCGAGAACTTGTTGATCACCCCTCGTAATGTCCAGGCTACAACTGAGCTGCAGCCATTAAGCTATAGCTATAGGCTATGAGGTGTACAGAAAAAGACAGAAAGTAAAAAAAAGGACAGAGGGAAGAGTGGAGACACCCAGCCTAATCACATTGTACACAATCAAGGCTATCTCCATTTGTCCCTGGTGTTTTGCTCAGCAACTTTGAAAATTGAATACATTCTGATGTATCACATGATGGATTCAACTTTTCAACATTTTTATCAGGCTTTCAACAGTGTCACACAACTTTTTTGGCAGAATCAAACTGAAGCCATTTCGAATCTTCTCATAAACAAAACAGGAAAGGGTATTAGAGGATTAATATTTCCCTAATAGTATACCCCAGTCACATTAATAGTATACCCCAGTCACATTGTCAATCAGGTTCAGACATTTGTTTGAACCTTAGTTTATTTATTCATGAGAAGCTGCTTAAATCGGCCTGTTTGCCACTTTTCATTGAGGTCATGAGGGAAGAGGCAAGTGTCAAAGTATATATACAAAAAAGATACACTAGAGGGCTTGCTAAATCTAAGATTGACAGAGGGTTGTGTGTATCTTTCGCCTAAAAATCACAGTAACTGCAGAGCTCTACATTGTATGTACATCTGTTTTGTGCCGCTTTATCTAAGAAACATAATTCAATTTAACCCATTGCATGGGTTGAAACAACTACCTGTTGTGCAACAAAAAGACCTAAGAAAACTTTTTTATCACTTCAGAGTTTGCCCCGTACAACCATGTAGATATTTTGTGCATTGCAAAATGATAGTGAAAGCTATTCTTTTCCAAACATTACATGTTTTGTTTCTTTTAGTTTGTATTTGTGCACCTAGACCCAATTATATACTGTAAATACATTTAAGTTCACAGGGTTTTGATTTCGCTGTAGCACTGTTTGTGGTGGTTTGAAGTTTGCGGTAGCACCATGCACTGAAATCTCTTACTTCCATGGTTAAATGTTTGCAGTCAGGTTTTAAGTTTGCAGTAAAGGGGCCACAGCGAAAACCACGAACATTAAACCACCGCAAAAGTTATTAGCTAATTATAAGTGTTATAACCCATTTCTTTACCTTTAAATTGACACCGGAGTACCATAGTTAATTTGACCGGAAACAGGTTTGCCCAGAAAGAACAGGTCTATGACGAATACATTGGTCAATGCTTGCCCAAGCAACAGGCGACCTTGTAGTAATCTCTGCAAAGTCAAAGATGACTGGCGACAAGTCGCTGATGTCACGACCAGGTTTCAGTACCTAGCGAGCATTGGCCGACTTCTGAATATCGGCGATGATCCCTAAACTCAAGTGATGATCCAGAACACACACATTACAGAATCTGATGAAAATGTCTATTATAGTTGTAGAGTTCTCTTACTTGCCTTCTAATTGAATGTAACAGGTATAAGTAAGCGCCTAAAGACACACACACACACACCAAGATTTGCAATGCCTTTGGTACTCTGCAATGAGCTTAACTTCAACAAAGAAAACCTTGTTGAAGTTCCCAAAATTCTGCAGAATTCTGGCACGACTTTCCAGAATTCTGCAGAATTCTGGCTACGGGTTCCCAGAATTCTGCAGAATTCTGGCTACGGGTTCCCAGAATTCTGCAGAATTCTGGCTCCAGTTCCCAGAATTCTGCAGAATTCTGGCTCCAGTTCCCAGAATTCTGCAGAATTCTGGCTTCAGTTCCCAGAATTCTGCAGAATTCTGCAGAATTTGGCTTATCCCTAGGGGCTCATCAATGGCTGCTACATAGTCTTAACATCATTTGTACCTAACATATGCAATATTAAGCCATTTGGGCTCAAGATTACTGAAATATGGGAGGTAGTCCCAAATTAAACCGGGATTCCCAAATTAAACCGGAGGTTGTTTACAGCTACTGGTAAGGTTATACGCTTTATATACGAACATATGTGTGTTGCAAACTACTGTTGTTGTTCTTATAATTATATCTGATATGATTGAGCCAGTTCCCGAGTTACACCCAACACTCATGACACTTGACTCGCAAACAGCGAATATATCTTGTCAACCGAAATGGATAGTTAGCCCTGAGGGCATTGACGTACCTGATTTTCAAAGTAGGGAGGAGGGGGGGGGGGGGTCAAGGTGTCAATATATACAAATATGGGCATGTTTCAGTTATCGCTATAGACACCGTATTTCAGTCAAAGTCACATGTGGCTATTAGTTGGAGCATTTCAAGATGGATTTTTTTTATATATGGTGTCTTTTATGATAAGTGGTTCCCGGAGTCAGGTCGGAGTACAGAAAAAGGCTAAGGCCGTTAGAGTTAGAGGTCACAGAGCAGAAGTGGCTGTAGGCTATATGTCGTTACGTAAACAAAAGTAGTCGAATGTAGCGACAACAGGGAGCTTTATTTAGCATTTATCCTAAAACAGAAAGAGATAGAGAGAAAGAGAGAGACAGATAGTGATAGAGAGAGAGAGAGGAAGAAAGAGAGAGAGAGAGATAGAAAGTTAGAGAGAGAAAGAGAGACTCATATGTTTTGTGTTAACTGTATAAAGAAATGATTATTTTTAGCTTCAGTGGGTACGAAGGAATCCATTTTGTGCTTTGACGTTTGGTCCAGACGAAAACGTTCCACCACAATGTCTGGAACCGCCTTAAGCTGGGTTTCAAGCATATGAAGTGTACGATTTTTTTTGCCAAAAATGTACAGTAACTCAAAACAATGTAACGTGAAAAACAATGTTTAAATGACAACTATAAAACAAGTATTACACACATGTACATGAGAGAGAGGGGGGGCAGAGGGATACACGCATACACATATATACCCCGCACGCACGCACACACATACAAAGCACGCACACCCCGATTATAGAGAGAACTGGGTGAAAGAGGGAGTATTGGGGGTGGGAGGGAGGCATTCACACACACACACACACACACACACACACACACACAAACACACACACGCATACACGCATATGTACACTGCTGTGACGCACATAAGGCAAGGCGAATGTCCTTTCTCGCTCTGATTAGCCCAAGGCGATACTTATGGCATACCCAGTGATGACGGTGTGACCTATAATTAACTTACTGTAAAGGATCTAACGTTAATAACAAGGTTAATACACACAAAATGGTATACTGATACGCAGACACATGAATGTGAGGCTTGTAAAAGTAAAGACATAAACATAACACACTGTACCAAAATTAGATAAAGACACGCAATTAACAATATCTAGTTTCAAACATTCAACATTCTCCGGTAAGTCTGCACGACATTGGCCTACCTCAGTCCGAAAGAATAAACGCATCTTCAAGAAGGTCTGGCTTTCTTTACATGTTGTGACTTAAACACAAGTGTTTGTATGATCCTAAACAGACTCATTGTATTGTTAAGTGTAATCTTCTAGAAAGTCTGCTAGTGCGGAGTCACGTGTATTATTATATAATACGTATCCTACTGAGCTACTCTAAACGCGCATCCTGCCCACCAACAATGTAAATGTTATGTAGTGACTCTCCCTCCTCCAAAAACAACAATACTAGGTGGGTGTAGTCTTCAACAAAGACGGAACTTTAGCCAATTAGCATTTTTCAGCCATTTCTGTCCCACTGGGGCTGTTTTTGATGGAGGTGCTCGAAATAGAATAGGGGGTCTACCTGCTTCTATTTGTTCAATATGGTGTTCGATCAGGATTGGTCCATTGTCTTGAGTAACAACCTTGTTCGGGTGCTGATTTGACCTGTGACTCAAGATTTTTTATGCCTATTGTAAAGAAAGGTCATAGTTGAAAAATCATGACTTGCCAAGAGTGACACATGTGAGTAGTTTTTGACATAGGATGCAATATATGTGCTTGTGGGTGCTTATTAAATGCTAGGTCAATTTGCTTCTGTATATAAATATCATACTGTATGGAGCTAGGTGCGGGTCAGTTACAGCTGGTCCAATAGTTAACCAGGAAAAGATTCAATGGTAAAACAGGAAGATACAAATGTTCTGTCCAAAATAGTTTCCACACACACAAGAACCATAGTAACACAGTGTGCTTTGATATTAAGTGAAACATTATTATGTGTATGTAGGTTTTTAGATCGTAAATGCAATGGGAAAACACTGTCCTTTTTTGTAGTCAAAGAGTAGTCATGGAACTGTACATGTAAATGTCACAATGTAAATGTTCTTACTTTTCAATAAAGCTTTCTAAAATGAAAAAAAAATGATAATAAAGAAAAGGATTGGTCCATTGTCAGTACATCGTTGCTTAAGCTGCCTGCATATCTAAAATGAGGGCAATCTATAGTTCCATTCTTCAGGAATCCTCATTAGAATGTATTGAAAAAAATCCCCTGCACTTCTAAAATCAAATGTTAGGGGGCTCAAAGCTTGTTTGTTTATTGTTTATTTAAACGATCTCCATTAGTGAGTACAATGTGAATAAAATATAACCTTATCGCTAGTCTTCCTGGAGTCATACGACAAACACATTATATAAAACAACACAGTACATTGAGACTATTTCATCTTAAGATACACTTATACCTAAAGCAAATACTAACGCTATACCTTATTCTAAAAGTAAAAGTAATGTAATTGAGAGGTAAGCTATTGCCCTTAGGAACATTCTTGACCCTAGAGTTTGTGTTAAAACGTCATATTGCATTATCAACGTCGTCCATGTAAGAATTTTGCCAATTTACAAAAAAAAATGTCCAATTGAACATTTGACATGTGTCAATGCATCATCACTCTGTCCTATGCTAGTTGATTGTTAATTGTTTTGTCCATTAACTTTCTGACGTATTTTTTCTTAGCTCCTACAATGGAAGTGACATCCGCTCCAAGAGTTTTAGTTCCTACAACAGAAGTACAAACTATAGTTCCTACAACGGAAGTGACATCAGCTCCAACAACTCCAGTTCCTACAACGGAAGTCACCACAGCTCCAACAACTCCAGTTCCCACAACAGAAGTCACCACAGCTCCAACAACTCCAGTTCCTACAACAGAAGTCACCACAGCTCCGACAACTCCAGTTCCTACAACAGAAGTCACCACAGCTCCAACAACTCCAGTTCCTACAACGGAAGTCACCACAGCTCCGACAACTCAGGTTCCAACAACAGAAGTCACCACAGCTCCAACAACTCCAGTTTCTACAGCAGAAGTCACCACAGCTTCAACAACTCCTGTTTCTACAACAGAAGTCACCACATCTCCAACAACTCCAGTTCCTACAACAGAAGTCACCACAGCTCCAACTACTCCAGTTTCTACAACAGAAGTCACCACAGCTCCAACAACTCCACTTCTAACAACAGAGGTCACCAAAGCTCCAACAACTCCACTTCCGACAACAGAAGTCACCACAGCTCTAACAACTCCAGTTCCTACAACTACAGAAGTCACCACAGCTGCAACAACTCCAGTTCCTACAACAGAAGTCACCACAGCTCCAACAACTCCACTTCCGACAACAGAAGTCACCACAGCTCCAACAACTCCAGTTCCTACAACAGAAGTCACCACAGCTCCAACAACTCCAGTTCCTACAACAGAAGTCACCACAGCTCCAACAACTCCACTTCCGACAACAGAAGTCACCACAGCTCCAACAACTCCAGTTCCTACAACAGAAGTCACCACAGCTCCAACAACTCCACTTCCGACAACAGAAGTCACCACAGCTCCAACAACTCCACTTCCGACAACAGAAGTCACCACAGCTCCAACAACTCCGGTTCCTACAACTACAGAAGTCACCACAGCTCCAACAACTCCAGTTTATACAACAGAAGTCACCACAGCTCTAACAACTCCAGTTCCTACAACTACAGAAGTCACCACAGCTGCAACAACTCCAGTTCCTACAACAGAAGTCACCACAGCTCCAACAACTCCACTTCCGACAACAGAAGTTACCACAGCTCCAACAACTCCAGTTCCTACAACAGAAGTCACCACAGCTCTAACAACTCCAGTTCCTACAACTACAGAAGTCACCACAGCTGCAACAACTCCAGTTCCTACAACAGAAGTCACCACAGCTCCAACAACTCCACTTCCGACAACAGAAGTCACCACAGCTCCAACAACTCCAGTTCCTACAACAGAAGTCACCACAGCTCCAACAACTCCAGTTCCTACAACGGAAGGTACATCAGATCTAACAGTACACTTTTAAGTACTTTAAAGAAAAGCAAGACTCATCCGTCTTAAACTTTCTTGATAAGGAAAATAAGAAAATTCAATAATAATTTGCTAGTCATAGCTAGACTAGAAGCGAAATTATTTTTAAATAACAGCAAGAAAACCAAGAATTGCATTTCTCAGACTTTCTACACAAAAACAACAAGAAAGTTCAAGAATGTTATTCTAATGAAAACAAATATTAAAGAAATCCTGGTACATCACAACAACGATGATAGGAAAGACTCTTCAATACCTTTCATTTAAACAAACAGTGAAAAACTGGAAAAGAAACTTTACCTTTAATTTCTGGAGCATTATTGTAAAAGAGCATTATATTAGAAATATGTTCTCCAGTAAATAAAATAAAAAAAGAAGAAAACGTTATAATTAGCATACAAGATTTGGCGGTTTTACGGTTTCAAGTAGTAAGGCAGATATTGGAAAGACAATATTTTGTAGTTTTCAAATGTTTATTGACTATTTCAGCCAGACCATGTCCGACGCTGACGGCTTTGCCTAACGGAACGCTGCGTCCTCCCGGACCTTACTCCTACCCGACAGTGGTCACATTCGCATGTGATACGGGACACGTACGGAACGGTTCTGAAACTACGACGTGCCAAGCAGACGGATCATGGAGCAACTCTGTTCCAACATGCACACGTAAGACTGCATTCAAGTACTAGATACTTGGCATTTTCCATGAAATTATAGTCTATTTCACCAGGGTTTGTTTTGGATATTGGAAAGACACCATAAGAATGTGCAGTTTTTCAAATGTTTATTGACCATTTCAGCCAGACCATGTCCGACGCTGACGGCTCCAACTAACGGAACGCTGAGTCCTCCCGTACCACACTCCTTCCCGACAGTGGTCACATTCGCCTGTGACACGGGACACGTACGGAACGGTTCTGAAACTACGACGTGCCAAGCTGACGGATCATGGAGCAACTCTGTTCCAACATGCACACGTAAGTCTGCATTCAAGTCGATACATACTTGGCATTTTCCATGAAATTATAGTCTTTTTCACCAGGTAGTGAGACGGATATTGGAAATACACCATAAGAATGTGCAGTTTTTCAAATGCTTATTGACCATTTCAGCCAGACCATGTCCGACGCTGACGGCTCCAACTAACGGAACGCTGAGTCCTCCCGTACCACACTCCTACCCGACAGTGGTCACATTCGCCTGTGACACGGGACACGTACGGAACGGTTCTGAAACTACGACGTGCCAAGCTGACGGATCATGGAGCAACTCCATTCCAACATGCACACGTAAGACTGCATTCAAGTAGATACATACTTGGCATTTTCCATGAAATTATAGTCTATTTCACCAGGTTTTGTGGTGGATATTGGAAAGACACCATAAGAATGTGCAGTTTTTCAAATGTTTATTGACCATTTCAGCCAGACCGTGTCCGACGCTGATGGATCCAACTGACGGAACGCTGAGTCCTCCCGTACCACACTCCTTCCCGACAGTGGTCACATTCGCCTGTGACACGGGATACGTACGGAACGGTTCTGAAACTACGACGTGCCAAGCTGACGGATCATGGAGCAACTCTGTTCCAACATGCACACGTAAGACTGCATTCAAGTAGATACATCTTCGGCATTTTCCATGAAATTTTAGTCTATTTCACCAGGTTTTGTGGTGGATATTGGAAAGACACCATAAGAATGTGCAGTTTTTCAAATGTTTATTGACCATTTCAGCCAGACCATGTCCGACGCTGACGGCTCCAACTAACGGAACGCTGAGTCCTCCCGTACCACACTCCTTCCCGACAGTGGTCACATTCGTCTGTGACACGGGACACGTACGAAACGGTTCTGAAACTACGACGTGCCAAGCTGACGGATCATGGAGCAACTCTGTTCCAACATGCACACGTAAGACTGCATTCAAGTAGATACATACTTGGCATTTTCCATGAAATTATAGTCTTTTTCACCAGGTAGTGAGACTTATATTGGAAAGACACCATAAGAATGGGCAGTTTTTCAAATGTTTATTGACCATTTCAGCCAGACCATGTCCGACGCTGACGGCTCCAACCAATGGAACGCTGAGTCCTCCCGTACCACACTCCTACCCGACAATGGTCACATTCGCCTGTGACACGGGATACGTACGAAACGGTTCTGAAATTACGACGTGCCAAGCTGACGGATCATGGAGCAACTCTGTACCAACATGCACACGTAAGACTGCATTCAAGTAGATACATACTTGGCATTTTCCATGAAATTATAGTCTATTTCACCAGGTTTTGAGGTTGATATTGGAAAGACACCATAAGAATGTGCAGTTTTTCAAATGTTTATTGACCATTTCAGCCAGACCATGTCCGACGCTGACGGCTCCAACCAATGGAACGCTGAGTCCTCCCGTACCACACTCCTACCCGACAGTGGTCACATTCGCCTGTGACACGGGATACGTACGGAACGGTTCTGAAACTACGACGTGCCAAGCTGACGGATCATGGAGCAACTCTGTACCAACATGCACACGTAAGACTGCATTCAAGTAGATACATACTTGGCATTTTCCATGAAATTATAGTCTATTTCACCAGGTAGTGAGGCGGATATTGGAAAGACACCATAAGAATGGAGCAACTCTGTACCAACATGCACACGTAAGACTGCATTCAAGTTGATACATACTTGGCATTTTTCATGAAATTATAGTCTATTTCACCAGGTAGTGAGGTTGATATTGGAAAGACACCATAAGAATGTGCAGTTTTTCAAATGTTTATTGACCATTTCAGCCAGACCATGTCCGACGCTGACGGCTCCAACTAACGGAACGCTGAGTCCTCCCGTACCACACTCCTTCCCGACAGTGGTCACATTCGCCTGTGACACGGGATACGTACGGAACGGTTCTGAAACTACGACGTGCCAAGCTGACGGATCATGGAGCAACTCTGTACCAACATGCACACGTAAGACTGCATTCAAGTAGATACATACTTGGCATTTTCCATGAAATTATAGTCTATTTCACCAGGTAGTGAGGCGGATATTGGAAAGACACCATAAGAATGTGCAGTTTTTCAAATGTTTATTGACCATTTCAGCCAGACCATGTCCGACGCTGACGGCTCCAACCAATGGAACGCTGAGTCCTCCCGTACCACACTCCTACCCGACAATGGTCACATTCGCCTGTGACACGGGATACGTACGAAACGGTTCTGAAATTACGACGTGCCAAGCTGACGGATCATGGAGCAACTCTGTACCAACATGCACACGTAAGACTGCATTCAAGTAGATACATACTTGGCATTTTCCATGAAATTATAGTCTATTTCACCAGGTTTTGAGGTTGATATTGGAAAGACACCATAAGAATGTGCAGTTTTTCAAATGTTTATTGACCATTTCAGCCAGACCATGTCCGACGCTGACGGCTCCAACTAACGGAACGCTGAGTCCTCCCGTACCACACTCCTACCCGACAGTGGTCACATTCGCCTGTGACACGGGATACGTACGGAACGGTTCTGAAATTACGACGTGCCAAGCTGACGGATCATGGAGCAACTCTGTACCAACATGCACACGTAAGACTGCATTCAAGTAGATGCATACTTGGCATTTTCCATGAAATTATAGTCTATTTCACCAGGTTTTGAGGTTGATATTGGAAAGACACCATAAGAATGTGCAGTTTTTCAAATGTTTATTGACCATTTCAGCCAGACCATGTCCGACGCTGACGGCTCCAACCAATGGAACGCTGAGTCCTCCCGTACCACACTCCTACCCGACAGTGGTCACATTCGCCTGTGACACGGGATACGTACGGAACGGTTCTGAAATTACGACGTGCCAAGCTGACGGATCATGGAGCAACTCTGTACCAACATGCACACGTAAGACTGCATTCAAGTAGATACATACTTGGCATTTTCCATGAAATTATAGTCTATTTCACCAGGTTTTGAGGTTGATATTGGAAAGACACCATAAGAATGTGCAGTTTTTCAAATGCTTATTGACCATTTCAGCCAGACCATGTCCGACGCTGACGGCTCCAACTAACGGAACGCTGAGTCCTCCCGTACCACACTCCTACCCGACAGTGGTCACATTCGCCTGTGACACGGGATACGTACGGAACGGTTCTGAAACTACGACGTGCCAAGCTGACGGATCATGGAACAACTCTGTTCCAACATGCACACGTAAGACTGCATTCAAGTTGATACATACTTGGCATTTTCCATGAAATTATAGTCTATTTCACCAGGTAGTGAGGTTGATATTGGAAAGACACCATAAGAATGTGCAGTTTTTCAAATGTTTATTGACCATTTCAGCCAGACCATGTCCGACGCTGACGGCTCCAACTAACGGAACGCTGAGTCCTCCCGTACCACACTCCTTCCCGACAGTGGTCACATTCGCCTGTGACACGGGACACGTACGGAACGGTTCTGAAACTACGACGTGCCAAGCTGACGGATCATGGAGCAACTCTGTACCAACATGCACACGTAAGACTGCATTCAAGTAGATACATACTTGGCATTTTCCATGAAATTATAGTCTATTTCACCAGGTAGTGAGGCGGATATTGGAAAGACACCATAAGAATGTGCAGTTTTTCAAATGTTTATTGACCATTTCAGCCAGACCATGTCCGACGCTGACGGCTCCAACCAATGGAACGCTGAGTCCTCCCGTACCACACTCCTACCCGACAATGGTCACATTCGCCTGTGACACGGGATACGTACGAAACGGTTCTGAAATTACGACGTGCCAAGCTGACGGATCATGGAGCAACTCTGTACCAACATGCACACGTAAGACTGCATTCAAGTAGATACATACTTGGCATTTTCCATGAAATTATAGTCTATTTCACCAGGTTTTGAGGTTGATATTGGAAAGACACCATAAGAATGTGCAGTTTTTCAAATGTTTATTGACCATTTCAGCCAGACCATGTCCGACGCTGACGGCTCCAACTAACGGAACGCTGAGTCCTCCCGTACCACACTCCTACCCGACAGTGGTCACATTCGCCTGTGACACGGGATACGTACGGAACGGTTCTGAAATTACGACGTGCCAAGCTGACGGATCATGGAGCAACTCTGTACCAACATGCACACGTAAGACTGCATTCAAGTAGATGCATACTTGGCATTTTCCATGAAATTATAGTCTATTTCACCAGGTTTTGAGGTTGATATTGGAAAGACACCATAAGAATGTGCAGTTTTTCAAATGTTTATTGACCATTTCAGCCAGACCATGTCCGACGCTGACGGCTCCAACCAATGGAACGCTGAGTCCTCCCGTACCACACTCCTACCCGACAGTGGTCACATTCGCCTGTGACACGGGATACGTACGGAACGGTTCTGAAATTACGACGTGCCAAGCTGACGGATCATGGAGCAACTCTGTACCAACATGCACACGTAAGACTGCATTCAAGTAGATACATACTTGGCATTTTCCATGAAATTATAGTCTATTTCACCAGGTTTTGAGGTTGATATTGGAAAGACACCATAAGAATGTGCAGTTTTTCAAATGCTTATTGACCATTTCAGCCAGACCATGTCCGACGCTGACGGCTCCAACTAACGGAACGCTGAGTCCTCCCGTACCACACTCCTACCCGACAGTGGTCACATTCGCCTGTGACACGGGATACGTACGGAACGGTTCTGAAACTACGACGTGCCAAGCTGACGGATCATGGAACAACTCTGTTCCAACATGCACACGTAAGACTGCATTCAAGTTGATACATACTTGGCATTTTTCATGAAATTATAGTCTATTTCACCAGGTAGTGAGGTTGATATTGGAAAGACACCATAAGAATGTGCAGTTTTTCAAATGTTTATTGACCATTTCAGCCAGACCATGTCCGACGCTGACGGCTCCAACTAACGGAACGCTGAGTCCTCCCGTACCACACTCCTTCCCGACAGTGGTCACATTCGCCTGTGACACGGGACACGTACGGAACGGTTCTGAAACTACGACGTGCCAAGCTGACGGATCATGGAGCAACTCTGTACCAACATGCACACGTAAGACTGCATTCAAGTAGATACATACTTGGCATTTTCCATGAAATTATAGTCTATTTCACCAGGTAGTGAGGCGGATATTGGAAAGACACCATAAGAATGTGCAGTTTTTCAAATGTTTATTGACCATTTCAGCCAGACCATGTCCGACGCTGACGGCTCCAACCAATGGAACGCTGAGTCCTCCCGTACCACACTCCTACCCGACAATGGTCACATTCGCCTGTGACACGGGATACGTACGAAACGGTTCTGAAATTACGACGTGCCAAGCTGACGGATCATGGAGCAACTCTGTACCAACATGCACACGTAAGACTGCATTCAAGTAGATACATACTTGGCATTTTCCATGAAATTATAGTCTATTTCACCAGGTTTTGAGGTTGATATTGGAAAGACACCATAAGAATGTGCAGTTTTTCAAATGTTTATTGACCATTTCAGCCAGACCATGTCCGACGCTGACGGCTCCAACTAACGGAACGCTGAGTCCTCCCGTACCACACTCCTACCCGACAGTGGTCACATTCGCCTGTGACACGGGATACGTACGGAACGGTTCTGAAATTACGACGTGCCAAGCTGACGGATCATGGAGCAACTCTGTACCAACATGCACACGTAAGACTGCATTCAAGTAGATACATACTTGGCATTTTCCATGAAATTATAGTCTATTTCACCAGGCTGTCAGGCGGATATTGGAAAGACACCATGCATAAGAATGTGCAGTTTTTCAAATGTTTATTGACCATTTCAGCCAGACCATGTCCGACGCTGACGGCTCCAACCAATGGAACGCTGAGTCCTCCCGTACCACACTCCTACCCGACAGTGGTCACATTCGCCTGTGACACGGGATACGTACGAAACGGTTCTGAAATTACGACGTGCCAAGCTGACGGATCATGGAGCAACTCTGTACCAACATGCACACGTAAGACTGCATTCAAGTAGATACATACTTGGCATTTTCCATGAAATTATAGTCTATTTCACCAGGTTTTGAGGTTGATATTGGAAAGACACCATAAGAATGTGCAGTTTTTCAAATGTTTATTGACCATTTCAGCCAGACCATGTCCGACGCTGACGGCTCCAACTAACGGAACGCTGAGTCCTCCCGTACCACACTCCTACCCGACAGTGGTCACATTCGCCTGTGACACGGGATACGTACGGAACGGTTCTGAAATTACGACGTGCCAAGCTGACGGATCATGGAGCAACTCTGTACCAACATGCACACGTAAGACTGCATTCAAGTAGATACATACTTGGCATTTTCCATGAAATTATAGTCTATTTCACCAGGTTTTGAGGTTGATATTGGAAAGACACCATAAGAATGTGCAGTTTTTCAAATGTTTATTGACCATTTCAGCCAGACCATGTCCGACGCTGACGGCTCCAACCAATGGAACGCTGAGTCCTCCCGTACCACACTCCTACCCGACAGTGGTCACATTCGCCTGTGACACGGGATACGTACGGAACGGTTCTGAAATTACGACGTGCCAAGCTGACGGATCATGGAGCAACTCTGTACCAACATGCACACGTAAGACTGCATTCAAGTAGATACATACTTGGCATTTTCCATGAAATTATAGTCTATTTCACCAGGTTTTGAGGTTGATATTGGAAAGACACCATAAGAATGTGCAGTTTTTCAAATGCTTATTGACCATTTCAGCCAGACCATGTCCGACGCTGACGGCTCCAACTAACGGAACGCTGAGTCCTCCCGTACCACACTCCTACCCGACAGTGGTCACATTCGCCTGTGACACGGGATACGTACGGAACGGTTCTGAAACTACGACGTGCCAAGCTGACGGATCATGGAACAACTCTGTTCCAACATGCACACGTAAGACTGCATTCAAGTTGATACATACTTGGCATTTTCCATGAAATTATAGTCTATTTCACCAGGTAGTGAGGTTGATATTGGAAAGACACCATAAGAATGTGCAGTTTTTCAAATGTTTATTGACCATTTCAGCCAGACCATGTCCGACGCTGACGGCTCCAACCAATGGAACGCTGAGTCCTCCCGTACCACACTCCTACCCGACAATGGTCACATTCGCCTGTGACACGGGATACGTACGAAACGGTTCTGAAATTACGACGTGCCAAGCTGACGGATCATGGAGCAACTCTGTACCAACATGCACACGTAAGACTGCATTCAAGTAGATACATACTTGGCATTTTCCATGAAATTATAGTCTATTTCACCAGGTTTTGAGGTTGATATTGGAAAGACACCATAAGAATGTGCAGTTTTTCAAATGTTTATTGACCATTTCAGCCAGACCATGTCCGACGCTGACGGCTCCAACTAACGGAACGCTGAGTCCTCCCGTACCACACTCCTACCCGACAGTGGTCACATTCGCCTGTGACACGGGATACGTACGGAACGGTTCTGAAATTACGACGTGCCAAGCTGACGGATCATGGAGCAACTCTGTACCAACATGCACACGTAAGACTGCATTCAAGTAGATGCATACTTGGCATTTTCCATGAAATTATAGTCTATTTCACCAGGTTTTGAGGTTGATATTGGAAAGACACCATAAGAATGTGCAGTTTTTCAAATGTTTATTGACCATTTCAGCCAGACCATGTCCGACGCTGACGGCTCCAACCAATGGAACGCTGAGTCCTCCCGTACCACACTCCTACCCGACAGTGGTCACATTCGCCTGTGACACGGGATACGTACGGAACGGTTCTGAAATTACGACGTGCCAAGCTGACGGATCATGGAGCAACTCTGTACCAACATGCACACGTAAGACTGCATTCAAGTAGATACATACTTGGCATTTTCCATGAAATTATAGTCTATTTCACCAGGTTTTGAGGTTGATATTGGAAAGACACCATAAGAATGTGCAGTTTTTCAAATGCTTATTGACCATTTCAGCCAGACCATGTCCGACGCTGACGGCTCCAACTAACGGAACGCTGAGTCCTCCCGTACCACACTCCTACCCGACAGTGGTCACATTCGCCTGTGACACGGGATACGTACGGAACGGTTCTGAAACTACGACGTGCCAAGCTGACGGATCATGGAACAACTCTGTTCCAACATGCACACGTAAGACTGCATTCAAGTTGATACATACTTGGCATTTTTCATGAAATTATAGTCTATTTCACCAGGTAGTGAGGTTGATATTGGAAAGACACCATAAGAATGTGCAGTTTTTCAAATGTTTATTGACCATTTCAGCCAGACCATGTCCGACGCTGACGGCTCCAACTAACGGAACGCTGAGTCCTCCCGTACCACACTCCTTCCCGACAGTGGTCACATTCGCCTGTGACACGGGACACGTACGGAACGGTTCTGAAACTACGACGTGCCAAGCTGACGGATCATGGAGCAACTCTGTACCAACATGCACACGTAAGACTGCATTCAAGTAGATACATACTTGGCATTTTCCATGAAATTATAGTCTATTTCACCAGGTAGTGAGGCGGATATTGGAAAGACACCATAAGAATGTGCAGTTTTTCAAATGTTTATTGACCATTTCAGCCAGACCATGTCCGACGCTGACGGCTCCAACCAATGGAACGCTGAGTCCTCCCGTACCACACTCCTACCCGACAATGGTCACATTCGCCTGTGACACGGGATACGTACGAAACGGTTCTGAAATTACGACGTGCCAAGCTGACGGATCATGGAGCAACTCTGTACCAACATGCACACGTAAGACTGCATTCAAGTAGATACATACTTGGCATTTTCCATGAAATTATAGTCTATTTCACCAGGTTTTGAGGTTGATATTGGAAAGACACCATAAGAATGTGCAGTTTTTCAAATGTTTATTGACCATTTCAGCCAGACCATGTCCGACGCTGACGGCTCCAACTAACGGAACGCTGAGTCCTCCCGTACCACACTCCTACCCGACAGTGGTCACATTCGCCTGTGACACGGGATACGTACGGAACGGTTCTGAAATTACGACGTGCCAAGCTGACGGATCATGGAGCAACTCTGTACCAACATGCACACGTAAGACTGCATTCAAGTAGATACATACTTGGCATTTTCCATGAAATTATAGTCTATTTCACCAGGCTGTCAGGCGGATATTGGAAAGACACCATGCATAAGAATGTGCAGTTTTTCAAATGTTTATTGACCATTTCAGCCAGACCATGTCCGACGCTGACGGCTCCAACCAATGGAACGCTGAGTCCTCCCGTACCACACTCCTACCCGACAGTGGTCACATTCGCCTGTGACACGGGATACGTACGAAACGGTTCTGAAATTACGACGTGCCAAGCTGACGGATCATGGAGCAACTCTGTACCAACATGCACACGTAAGACTGCATTCAAGTAGATACATACTTGGCATTTTCCATGAAATTATAGTCTATTTCACCAGGTTTTGAGGTTGATATTGGAAAGACACCATAAGAATGTGCAGTTTTTCAAATGTTTATTGACCATTTCAGCCAGACCATGTCCGACGCTGACGGCTCCAACTAACGGAACGCTGAGTCCTCCCGTACCACACTCCTACCCGACAGTGGTCACATTCGCCTGTGACACGGGATACGTACGGAACGGTTCTGAAATTACGACGTGCCAAGCTGACGGATCATGGAGCAACTCTGTACCAACATGCACACGTAAGACTGCATTCAAGTAGATACATACTTGGCATTTTCCATGAAATTATAGTCTATTTCACCAGGTTTTGAGGTTGATATTGGAAAGACACCATAAGAATGTGCAGTTTTTCAAATGTTTATTGACCATTTCAGCCAGACCATGTCCGACGCTGACGGCTCCAACCAATGGAACGCTGAGTCCTCCCGTACCACACTCCTACCCGACAATGGTCACATTCGCCTGTGACACGGGATACGTACGAAACGGTTCTGAAATTACGACGTGCCAAGCTGACGGATCATGGAGCAACTCTGTACCAACATGCACACGTAAGACTGCATTCAAGTAGATACATACTTGGCATTTTCCATGAAATTATAGTCTATTTCACCAGGTTTTGAGGTTGATATTGGAAAGACACCATAAGAATGTGCAGTTTTTCAAATGTTTATTGACCATTTCAGCCAGACCATGTCCGACGCTGACGGCTCCAACTAACGGAACGCTGAGTCCTCCCGTACCACACTCCTACCCGACAGTGGTCACATTCGCCTGTGACACGGGATACGTACGGAACGGTTCTGAAATTACGACGTGCCAAGCTGACGGATCATGGAACAACTCTGTTCCAACATGCACACGTAAGACTGCATTCAAGTTGATACATACTTGGCATTTTCCATGAAATTATAGTCTATTTCACCAGGTAGTGAGGTTGATATTGGAAAGACACCATAAGAATGGAGCAACTCTGTACCAACATGCACACGTAAGACTGCATTCAAGTAGATACATACTTGGCATTTTCCATGAAATTATAGTCTATTTCACCAGGTTTTGAGGTTGATATTGGAAAGACACCATAAGAATGTGCAGTTTTTCAAATGTTTATTGACCATTTCAGCCAGACCATGTCCGACGCTGACGGCTCCAACTAACGGAACGCTGAGTCCTCCCGTACCACACTCCTACCCGACAGTGGTCACATTCGCCTGTGACACGGGATACGTACGGAACGGTTCTGAAATTACGACGTGCCAAGCTGACGGATCATGGAGCAACTCTGTACCAACATGCACACGTAAGACTGCATTCAAGTAGATGCATACTTGGCATTTTCCATGAAATTATAGTCTATTTCACCAGGTTTTGAGGTTGATATTGGAAAGACACCATAAGAATGTGCAGTTTTTCAAATGTTTATTGACCATTTCAGCCAGACCATGTCCGACGCTGACGGCTCCAACCAATGGAACGCTGAGTCCTCCCGTACCACACTCCTACCCGACAGTGGTCACATTCGCCTGTGACACGGGATACGTACGGAACGGTTCTGAAATTACGACGTGCCAAGCTGACGGATCATGGAGCAACTCTGTACCAACATGCACACGTAAGACTGCATTCAAGTAGATGCATACTTGGCATTTTCCATGAAATTATAGTCTATTTCACCAGGTTTTGAGGTTGATATTGGAAAGACACCATAAGAATGTGCAGTTTTTCAAATGTTTATTGACCATTTCAGCCAGACCATGTCCGACGCTGACGGCTCCAACCAATGGAACGCTGAGTCCTCCCGTACCACACTCCTACCCGACAGTGGTCACATTCGCCTGTGACACGGGATACGTACGGAACGGTTCTGAAATTACGACGTGCCAAGCTGACGGATCATGGAGCAACTCTGTACCAACATGCACACGTAAGACTGCATTCAAGTAGATACATACTTGGCATTTTCCATGAAATTATAGTCTATTTCACCAGGTTTTGAGGTTGATATTGGAAAGACACCATAAGAATGTGCAGTTTTTCAAATGCTTATTGACCATTTCAGCCAGACCATGTCCGACGCTGACGGCTCCAACTAACGGAACGCTGAGTCCTCCCGTACCACACTCCTACCCGACAGTGGTCACATTCGCCTGTGACACGGGATACGTACGGAACGGTTCTGAAACTACGACGTGCCAAGCTGACGGATCATGGAACAACTCTGTTCCAACATGCACACGTAAGACTGCATTCAAGTTGATACATACTTGGCATTTTTCATGAAATTATAGTCTATTTCACCAGGTAGTGAGGTTGATATTGGAAAGACACCATAAGAATGTGCAGTTTTTCAAATGTTTATTGACCATTTCAGCCAGACCATGTCCGACGCTGACGGCTCCAACTAACGGAACGCTGAGTCCTCCCGTACCACACTCCTTCCCGACAGTGGTCACATTCGCCTGTGACACGGGACACGTACGGAACGGTTCTGAAACTACGACGTGCCAAGCTGACGGATCATGGAGCAACTCTGTACCAACATGCACACGTAAGACTGCATTCAAGTAGATACATACTTGGCATTTTCCATGAAAT
Source organism: Branchiostoma floridae x Branchiostoma belcheri (assembly GCA_019207045.1). Classification (NCBI taxonomy): domain Eukaryota; kingdom Metazoa; phylum Chordata; class Leptocardii; order Amphioxiformes; family Branchiostomatidae; genus Branchiostoma; species Branchiostoma floridae x Branchiostoma belcheri. Next base: position 32,003,434 of record CM033024.1, on the reverse strand, counting down.
TATAGTCTATTTCACCAGGTAGTGAGGCGGATATTGGAAAGACACCATAAGAATGTGCAGTTTTTCAAATGTTTATTGACCATTTCAGCCAGACCATGTCCGACGCTGACGGCTCCAACCAATGGAACGCTGAGTCCTCCCGTACCACACTCCTACCCGACAATGGTCACATTCGCCTGTGACACGGGATACGTACGAAACGGTTCTGAAATTACGACGTGCCAAGCTGACGGATCATGGAGCAACTCTGTACCAACATGCACACGTAAGACTGCATTCAAGTAGATACATACTTGGCATTTTCCATGAAATTATAGTCTATTTCACCAGGTTTTGAGGTTGATATTGGAAAGACACCATAAGAATGTGCAGTTTTTCAAATGTTTATTGACCATTTCAGCCAGACCATGTCCGACGCTGACGGCTCCAACTAACGGAACGCTGAGTCCTCCCGTACCACACTCCTACCCGACAGTGGTCACATTCGCCTGTGACACGGGATACGTACGGAACGGTTCTGAAATTACGACGTGCCAAGCTGACGGATCATGGAGCAACTCTGTACCAACATGCACACGTAAGACTGCATTCAAGTAGATACATACTTGGCATTTTCCATGAAATTATAGTCTATTTCACCAGGCTGTCAGGCGGATATTGGAAAGACACCATGCATAAGAATGTGCAGTTTTTCAAATGTTTATTGACCATTTCAGCCAGACCATGTCCGACGCTGACGGCTCCAACCAATGGAACGCTGAGTCCTCCCGTACCACACTCCTACCCAACAGTGGTCACATTCGCCTGTGACACGGGATACGTACGGAACGGTTCTGAAACTACGACGTGCCAAGCTGACGGATCATGGAGCAACTCTGTACCAACATGCACACGTAAGACTGCATTCAAGTAGATACATACTTGGCATTTTCCATGAAATTATAGTCTATTTCACCAGGTTTTGAGGTTGATATTGGAAAGACACCATAAGAATGTGCAGTTTTTCAAATGTTTATTGACCATTTCAGCCAGACCATGTCCGACGCTGACGGCTCCAACCAATGGAACGCTGAGTCCTCCCGTACCACACTCCTACCCGACAGTGGTCACATTCGCCTGTGACACGGGATACGTACGGAACGGTTCTGAAACTACGACGTGCCAAGCTGACGGATCATGGAGCAACTCTGTACCAACATGCACACGTAAGACTGCATTCAAGTAGATACATACTTGGCATTTTCCATGAAATTATAGTCTTTTTCACCAGGTAGTGAGGCGGATATTGGAAAGACAGCATGCATAAGAATGTGCAGTTTTTCAAATGTTTATTGACCATTTCAGCCAGACCATGTCCGACGCTGACGGCTCCAACCAATGGAACGCTGAGTCCTCCCGTACCACACTCCTACCCGACAGTGGTCACATTCGCCTGTGACACGGGATACGTACGGAACGGTTCTGAAATTACGACGTGCCAAGCTGACGGATCATGGAGCAACTCTGTACCAACATGCACACGTAAGACTGCATTCAAGTAGATACATACTTGGCATTTTCCATGAAATTATAGTCTATTTCACCAGGTTTTGAGGTTGATATTGGAAAGACACCATAAGAATGTGCAGTTTTTCAAATGCTTATTGACCATTTCAGCCAGACCATGTCCGACGCTGACGGCTCCAACTAACGGAACGCTGAGTCCTCCCGTACCACACTCCTACCCGACAGTGGTCACATTCGCCTGTGACACGGGATACGTACGGAACGGTTCTGAAACTACGACGTGCCAAGCTGACGGATCATGGAGCAACTCTGTTCCAACATGCACACGTAAGACTGCATTCAAGTTGATACATACTTGGCATTTTTCATGAAATTATAGTCTATTTCACCAGGTAGTGAGGTTGATATTGGACAGACACCATAAGAATGTGCAGTTTTTCAAATGTTTATTGACCATTTCAGCCAGACCATGTCCGACGCTGACGGCTCCAACCAACGGAACGCTGAGTCCTCCCGTACCACACTCCTACCCGACAGTGGTCACATTCGCCTGTGACACGGGATACGTACGAAACGGTTCTGAAACTACGACATGCCAAGCTGACGGATCATGGAGCAACTCTGTACCAACATGCACTCGTAAGACTGCATTCAAGTAGATACATAAATGGCATTTTCCATGAAATTATAGTCTATTTCACCAGGTAGTGAGGCGGATATTGGAAAGACACCAGGCATAAGAATATGCAGTTTTTCAAATGTTTATTGACCATTTCAGCCAGACCATGTCCAACGCTGACGGCTCCAACCAACGGAACGCTGAGTCCTCCCGTACCACACTCCTACCCAACAGTGGTCACATTCGCCTGTGACACGGGATACGTACGGAACGGTTCTGAAACTACGACGTGCCAAGCTGACGGATCATGGAGCAACTCTGTACCAACATGCACACGTAAGACTGCATTCAAGTAGATACATACTTGGCATTTTCCATGAAATTATAGTCTATTTCACCAGGTAGTGAGGCGGATATTGGAAAGACACCATAAGAATGTGCAGTTTTTCAAATGTTTATTGACCATTTCAGCCAGACCATGTCCGACGCTGACGGCTCCAACCAATGGAACGCTGAGTCCTCCCGTACCACACTCCTACCCGACAGTGGTCACATTCGCCTGTGACACGGGATACGTACGGAACGGTTCTGAAATTACGACGTGCCAAGCTGACGGATCATGGAGCAACTCTGTACCAACATGCACACGTAAGACTGCATTCAAGTAGATACATACTTGGCATTTTCCATGAAATTATAGTCTATTTCACCAGGTTTTGAGGTTGATATTGGAAAGACACCATAAGAATGTGCAGTTTTTCAAATGCTTATTGACCATTTCAGCCAGACCATGTCCGACGCTGACGGCTCCAACTAACGGAACGCTGAGTCCTCCCGTACCACACTCCTACCCGACAGTGGTCACATTCGCCTGTGACACGGGATACGTACGGAACGGTTCTGAAACTACGACGTGCCAAGCTGACGGATCATGGAGCAACTCTGTACCAACATGCACACGTAAGACTGCATTCAAGTAGATACATCTTCGGCATTTTCCATGAAATTATAGTCTATTTCACCAGGTTTTGAGGTTGATATTGGAAAGACACCATAAGAATGTGCAGTTTTTCAAATGCTTATTGACCATTTCAGCCAGACCATGTCCGACGCTGACGGCTCCAACTAACGGAACGCTGAGTCCTCCCGTACCACACTCCTACCCGACAGTGGTCACATTCGCCTGTGACACGGGATACGTACGGAACGGTTCTGAAACTACGACGTGCCAAGCTGACGGATCATGGAGCAACTCTGTTCCAACATGCACGCGTAAGACTGCATTCAAGTAGATACCTACTTGGCATTTTCCATGAAATTATAGTCTATTTCACCAGGTAGTGAGGTGGATATTGGAAAGACACCATAAGAATGTGCAGTTTTTCAAATGTTTATTGACCATTTCAGCCAGACCATGTCCGACGCTGACGGCTCCAACTAACGGAACGCTGAGTCCTCCCGGACCGTACTCCTACCCGACAGTGGTCACATTCTCCTGTGATACGGGATACGTACGGAACGGTGCTGAAACTACAACGTGCCAAGATGACGGATCATGGAGTAACCTTGTTCCAACATGCGCACGTAAGACTTTATCTAAGTACTACTAGATACATACTTGGCATTTTCCATCAAATTGTAATCTATATACATGTTTACTAACTAATGAGGCCGATATAAGAAAAAAACATAAGAATTTCGAAGATTTCAAAAGTCTGTTGACTATTTCAGCTAGGACATGTCCGATGCTTACGACTCCAGCTAACGGAGCGCTGAGTCCTCCCGGACCACACTCCTACCCGACAGTGGTCACATTCGCATGTGATACGGGATACGTACGGAACGGTGTTGAAACTACGACGTGCCAAGCTGACGGATCATGGAGCAACCCTGTTCCAACATGCACACGTAAGTCGACTTCAAAGTTGATCTATTAGCGATTGTCATTGAAGTACAGCATAGGCACATTTATCATAGAGTATCTGACTGGATATATAGTACTGGTTCTTAATATGTTAGATAGACATAGCATGCATCAACAAGTGTTGTGTATTTGTGCATTAATCGATGGTCGTAATAAAAGGTCATTGCCGATTTCAGCCAGACAATGTCCCGGGCTGACGGCGCCAGATAACGGAGCGCTGAATCCTCCCGGACCGTACTCCTACCCGAGCCAGGTTACGGTCAACTGTAACTCAGGGTACCAACTGGACGGAGTCTCTCCTGTGACGTGCCAAGCTGACGGAACATGGACCAACCCTGTTCCAACATGCACACGTAAGACTGCATTCAAGTAGATACATACCTGGCAATTTCTATCAAAGTGTATTATATACACGTTCACCAGGTAGTGAATAAGAATTTGCATATTTGAAATATTATTGACTATTTCAGCCAGACCATGTCCGACGCTGACGGCTTCAGCTAACGGAGCGCTGAGTCCTCCCGGACCACACTCCTACCCGACAGTGGTCACATTCGCATGTAATACGGGATACGTACGGAACGGTGTTGAAACTACGACGTGCCAAGCTGACGGAACATGGAGTGACCCTGTTCCAACATGCACACGTAAGTCGACTTTCAAGTTGATATATCAGCAATTGTCATTGAATTACAGTATATATAGGCACATTTACGATAGAGTATCTGACTGGATAATACTGGTTCTAAAGTTGTTAGACAGATATAGCATGTACCAACAAGTGTCGATTATTTGTGCATGAATCGATCGTCGTGATTAATTCAAGGCCATTGTCGATTTTAGCCAGATCATGTCCGGCGTTGATGCCCCCCGCTAACGGAGCGCTGAGTCCTCCCGGACCGGCATACTCCTACCCGAGCACGGTTACAGTCACCTGTAACTCGGGATACCAACTGAACGGAGTCTCTTCTCTGACGTGCCAAGCTGACGGATCATGGAGCAACCCTGTTCCAACATGCACACGTAAGTCGACATTGAAGTTGATGTATCAGTAATTGTCATTTATTTGAATTACAATATAGGCGCATTTACTATGGAGTATTTGATTGGATAGTACCGGTTCTAAAGATTTGATAGACATGGCATGTATCAACAAGTGTCATTTTTACCTCCATGAAATGTCATGGAAGTTATATTTTAACCTGCGTTTGTCTTTGCGTCTGTCTGTGTGTACACATGATAACTCAAGAACGGCTGGATGGATTGGTTTCATACTTGTTTTGTTGTTAGTATGTGAAGAAAGCTGAAAATGATTAGATTTTGGGCCCCCTAGCAGCTTTTCTTGGTACTGCAGCGCAATTCTCGTGTTCTGAACAAGCTATGGTTACGATTTTAGGGTGTTTAATAGCTCTTGTGCTCAGGAATTAGTGACATAAGTTTGGGCCCCCAATTGCAAGCGTCTAGTTTTGGGATAGCAGGGGCATTTTCGTCAAAAACTTCTGAAGACGATAACTCAAGAAGGGAACAACGAATTTTCATGATTTTTGGTATGTAGATACCTTAGACAATGTTGTACAACATGACATACTAATTATGCAAAATAGAAATACATTAAATGGAAATATTCTATCATAGCAGTTTTTTCTATGTATCTCTTGTCCTGGACGTGATATGATTTGATTTGATTTATTCGGCTATATAGTGAAATACAGCCAGGCTACCCAACTAGCCGGAGGCTATTATCAAGGGCTAGCCCTGGTAACTGTACAATATACAATAACAACATTACATTTGTAGATACATGAGGTTTGTTGTTTGAGCTAGGTTTGACAGGCAACAAAGATAAGGATAACTTTCGTACTGTCCGCGATATTCTATCTAGGTTATAAGTAATATTCCGAGGCTTTCTATGTGCGGCTAGAGAATGATTATTACTTGTGAACGCTATAAGGCTATATGAAGTGATTACTAATTGTGAACGTTATAATATATACGTACTAACATGCAGATCGATGAAAGGTCTTGACATTTGGCTGGTAGATAGCTGGCAGTATCATGACAAAATGGGGCAGGTTTCAGCTTCCTAATATTTACGTTTGGAACTGCAGGGGTGTTTTTGTCAAGACATTCCAAAGAGGATAACTGCAGGAAGGATTAACGGATTGGCATCATTTTAGGCATGCAGGTAGCTTGGGCAAAGATGTTCATAATGATATGCATGTTATGCAAATGAGGGCTTAATTTGCATAGTTAATGAGGAAACTGTATAATTCCATTGTCTGCAATAACTGGACTTCAATAAATGTAAAACTTGTTAAGTATGATTGGTAGAATATAAGCAGAAATCAAATATGGTAATGAGAAACTTATTTGCATAACTTATGGAAAAATTGCAAAACTGCTTTATGATCAATGATGGGAATTTTATAATTGTAACATGTGTGTTGTAACTTGGATGCATAAATTAACACCATGCAACACCATGCATAAATTATGTTAATGTGTTCGTCAATTGCATGAAATTTACAAAAGCTCTAAACATTTCATGGAGGTATGAGGTCGCCGAACTCTAGTTGTTCAATGAATCGATCGTCGCGATTAAAGGTCATTGCCTATTTCAGCCAGATCATGTCCACCGTTGATATCCCCAACTAATGGAGCACGGATCCCCAGACCTAATTCGTACTACTTGGACACGGTAACGTTCACATGTAACTCGGGATGGCAACTGAACGGAGTCTCTTCTGTGACATGCCGAGCAGATGGAACATGGAGCAACTATGTTCCAACATGCACACGTAAGACGAGTTGCAACTTCATATATATCTATTTCTATCTATCTATCTATTGAGTGGTAGTGGATATTATATAGCCACGGGAAAGCAGTATGTAAAGAAAATTAGTTGCGTGGCCTTTCTGTATTCAAAACATACCAAACAGGCAATTTGAAAGATCAAATGTTTATTGACTATTTCAGCGATACCATGCCCAACGCCGACGGTTCCAGCTAACGGAGCGCTGAGTCCTCCAGGACCGTACTCCTTCCTGACAGTAGTCATTTTTACCTGTAACACGGGATACGTACGGAACGGCGCTGCTACTGCGACTTGTCGAGCTGGCGGAACATGGAGTAACCCTGTTCCAACATGCACACGTAAGTCTTTTTTATTAATTATTTTTTGCTGGTGATTTGCGCTTAACTATATCACACTCAAAGATTCACAGACGCTTACAAGTATGAACAATTTGTCTTAGTACATATTACATACATACTACAAATCGCTTCTATTGGTAGCGATTAACAGACGGACGATGTCATTTATACTAAAATAAATCAATTTGTTATTCACTCAAATAGGAACTATGAGAAAATCTGTCCTTCCAAAACTCAAAAGTTTTGATAGACAAGCAATGCTGCTTCAGTATTTTTAGATGCCTAGAAAATATTTACCATGGAATTACATTTTTTTAAAAACGGTCAAACGTTTTACATAGCACCAACTAACTAGATTTGTCGGAGACATTGAGGAAAGCTGGTTGAACAGCAATGGCACCAAAAAAAGCTAGAGGATGCTATCTGAAACGTCTGACCGATTCCAAAATCATATCCAGTTGATCGAGCAACTGCTTTTTAGCGTATATAAAGCAACATTTGAATAACAATTGTGCGACAGTATCATGATACTAGTAAATGGTAAAGAAATAATCGAAGAGAAGAAAATGCACCAACTTGGGTTATAACTCGAGCCTAAAAGCCAAAAGCCTAATTCCTAACCAACCATGCCAGGAAATATCACGGTGAGATCAGAGCGTGCTAATACACGTAAAAGGGCGACGAGGTGGACATTAACAATGGCGAAAGCATTTGACGTGTTACACTAGTAATTACTAGTGTTCAAAAGTCAGCAAAACTGTTGAACTATTTCAGCCAGAACATGTCCGCCGTTGACGGCCCCAACTAACGGAGCGCTGAGTCCTCCCGGACCGTACTCCTACCCGACAGTGGTCACATTCGCCTGTGATACGGGATACGTACGGAACGGTGCTGAAACTACGACGTGCCAAGCTGACGGATCATGGAGTAACCCAGTTCCAACATGCATTCGTAAGCTGTTTTTGAATTTGACATATACTAACAATTATAAAATAGACACAATCTCCATTGACCACTGGTGGCTTAAACGCGATATTGCTGGAAAACTACTAAATGGACAGACACACTTAGTTGTGCGTCGTTTTGCGCATCTTAATTAAGTACAAGAACAGATCCACGTAAATAAAGATTGTTGATAAAGAATGTATGTTTTATATACAAGTTCTGGCTAATTTCAAGTAGATGGTAGAAACATATGGATATATATATATATATATATATATATATATGTGACAATGATCAGTGATAAACACTATTCTACTACTCGAAGACTATACCTGTCTGGATATAGTAGACAGGTTAGGTTGTCTGGATATAGCCACTATTATTGATAATTCCAAGCGGACAATGCTCGGCGTTGACAGCCCCGTCTAACGGAATGTGTTTTCTTCGACACATCAATAGAAAATTGACCAAAGATATTGATGCTACAACGGGTCTACCGAAAGTGCGAAAAGGAACGAAAAGGAACGAAAAGGAACGAAAAGGAACGAAAAGGAACGAAAAGGAACGAAAAGGAACGAAAAGGAACGAAAAGGAACGAAAAGGAACGAAAAGGAAAGTACCGAAAGTGCGAAAAGGAACGAAAAGGAACGAAAAGGAACGAAAAGGAACGAAAAGGAACGAAAAGGAACAAACGTTCCTTTTCGTTCCTTTTCGCACTTTCGGTACTTTCCTTTTCGTTCCTTTTCGTTCCTTTTCGCACTTTCGGTACTTTCCTTTTCGTTCCTTTTCGTTCCTTTTCGCACTTTCGCTACCGAAAGTGCGAAAAGGAACGAAAAGGAAGGAAGTATGAAGCAAACAAAAATAAAAGCAATGAGAATATAAGGAACCGGTACTGCGGGCGTTAGAAAGCCTATGAAACATGTTTTAAAACGTGTTTTATTTTAGAATTTGGCAATATGAATCTTTTACGGCGCTGTTTTAGGCGGTTGTGTTTGTGTGGCTAAATTATTCTCTGAAGATCAGCGAAATACAAGGAAACAGAACTGAGATAAGAAAGTAAGGACTAAAATTCAGTTACTGGCGGGTGATAGATAAATATCGATTAACGTACATTTTCAGAATGAGGCAAGATTGTAGCGTTGCTGTTGTATTTGGATGGCTTCTGTTCTCCCAAGATGGGAGCACCGCATGCAATTCTTGCGATTGTTTACGTCTAATAGAAATCCGGCCTGGAATGATATGCTAATAAACTGCTGCCCCACTAGCATGACAGCTCCCTTCAACAGGGCCCACAACATGTTTTTCTGGAGACTGGAGACATATCTTCTTGCTCGTTCACGACAAAAGAAAAGGTGTGAAAGGATAGGCATGTATACATTATAGTGATTGTACCAAGGAGCTTTCATCACGTTGTACCATGAGTATTCATAATTTTGGCGGGAAGAAAGGACAACGTGAGGAATTTGTGCAAAGGATATTGGGAAACTACGGAGAGATTTGGCCGTTGACTCACGTCTCCCGTGCGGGTTCGACAGAAAAAGTCTTTGGAACCAGACCTCGAATTGAAATCAACGCGGTGTCCCGATTGCCCGGGGCCACATATAATTTAGGCCGGGACCACTAGAAAACGACTTTGTGACATTTTTGAGACCGTAGAAAAATAATCTACACCAGAATGTCAACCCGTCAAACGTTTTTCAGGCGCGCTACTCAGCGGCTTATACCCCCCTCCCCCCCGAATTTGGTCTGTGACAGCCCGCGTGGGAACCCGAGACGCACTGATTCGTGACTCCGCCCATCGCCTTTGATTTGTATTTAGCTATTTCCACGCGTGCACTTTCCCGCCGGTTCGCCGTTTAACCATTGGAGCTCTGGGAATTTCGTGGAACAAGTCGCAAAATGCAAAAATAAAGTCCGTTCCAAATGCATTTGCCGATCACAGTGCCGTTACCTTATATTCCCTTCGATTTTATTTCACTTTGCTTCATACTTCGTTCCTTTTCGTTCCTTTTCGCACTTTCGGTACTTTCCTTTTCGTTCCTTTTCGTTCCTATACAATCTTTTCGTTCCTTTTCGCACTTTCGGTACTTTCCTTTTCGTTCCTTTTCGTTCCTTTTCGTTCCTTTTCGCACTTTCGGTACTTTCCTTTTCGTTCCTTTTCGTTCCTTTTCGTTCCTTTTCGTTCCTTTTCGCTCCTTTTCGTTCCTTTTCGTTCCTTTTCGCTCCTTTTCGTTCCTTTTCGCACTTTCGGTACACCGGCTACAACTACACCCTGCATTTCAGATCTCGATGAGTGCACAAAGAACAATGCCGCCTGTCCTCAAGGATCTACCTGCGTAAATACACCTGGTGGATACGGATGCACCTACTGCTCACCTACTGTAAACATTCTGGGTGGAGGAACACGAATCGCGCGCAGTAGGGCCTTTACACTGAACAGTCGACTCAACGTTTCTGCAAACTGCATTGAGAAACGTGTTGGGTACAAATGGGAGTTTATTCCACCCAGTGGATCACAGTGGCAAGTTCTTACCGATGTTGTTTCCACAAAAGCAGACCTCCTGGTTCCTCCCAAAACACTCAATTATGGTGTACACCTGTTTAGACTCACTGTGATTATGACTGTGACTACTACAGGGGTTGTAGTATCGGGTATAAGTCATAACACATCGGTGACCATCACGCCCTCCCCTCTCATTGCTGGAATTTTGGGAGGGGCCAGAAGGCAGGTTGGAGTTGGGAAATTTACCATAGATGCGGCCACGCTGTCATCGGATCCGGACGGCGTCATATCAAGGAGCGCGGACCTGGACTATCGCTGGTCTTGTGATCCTATCAGTAAGTAATGTTTATTGATTAAGATTTACTACAATTGATTGACATAACAGGGGATTATCGCATTTTCAATAGGTCAACCTTGAGACTGTAAAGTTTGATCCACTCACACCAGGAAGGACCCCTAATCTTTTCAATAAGTGTGGTGCTTGCAAGTTCGGGGGTGTCTGTCCTCAAACTGTGACCAACATAGGGCCTCCGTTTAACGTCCTCTATGAGGGACGGCCCTAACTGAAGCTTGGTTCTCATTTGTACCGGTACCAGACACACACTAGATAAGTAGCACATCAGCGGATTCGAACCCATAATCTCTGAGTTCTCGACCAAACATCCCGTTACAGCATTGATGCTAAATTTGTGTACATAATGCAGCTTAGTCTCATTCTTTAGGAAGATATTTACCACATTACGTGTACTCATATGCATTTCTATTTTACTATACAATAGCGTATGTTTTTTTCAGATGGAGTTTGCCCTACATGGAATGGAGGAGCCGATGGTTTCCTTACAGTAAATACCAACCAGGATTCACTTAACTCTGAGCTGACGTTTACTGTGGAGGTGTCTGCACCCAACAGGGTCAGTGCTTCTGCGAGTCAAGTCATAGAGGTTGTTCCTTCGACAATTCCACAATCATCAATCATGTGAGTATGCAATCTTTAATTCATAGTTTCAACGATTGTATTTTAAGCTGAATACACCTATGGTTGCAAATGTACTAATTTCGTTTGCATGTACAAGTATTACCTGGTCTGCAATAGCTAATAATTTCAAAGGTATTTTACCAGCAACTTTGTTGGCCTTTAACATTGAAACTGCAGAGTGCAAAAATGATATGAATATCCATTTTATTCATACATCATGTAGTCCAGCCGAATATTTCTTTCCTTGTAATATCAATCGGTTTTGTCTGATTATCTTAATTTGTTTCTGTATTTTTTTCTACAGTTGTGACACAACCTACGGAACCTGCGGCCCCAAAATCAACTCCGGAGAAAGGTTGAGGCTGTCCGTGCTGTGCAGCAACTGTCGAGCAGATCCCAACAACTACAGGTACAACTGGACATTGATGCAGACACAGGGAGTAGCTACGACTTGGACAGACGAAGACTGGAAGGCAAACATACTGAATGAAAGAAGTCAAGACTACGTGACGTTCAGGGCAGAGATTTTCGATCCGGTATGTAACTTTCTATAAATCAACATTGAATATGACCACAGAATTGATACATAAGATTTTCCTTAGCTATTAGCAAGGTAGACTTATTTTCCATATTCTGGCTGTCCTCTAAATTGCCACCCTTTTGCTCTATAGGACCATTTATCTGCCGCTGGTCTTGTTTTGCGTCGTAAAAGATCATGCCAATGTCCTAGAAGTCTACAAATTCTCTGTGTATATGATTAACACATTATCCTTTATCCCAAACAGCAAGGTCAGTACACTGTGACTTCTACAGTAAAGGACAGTAACACAGGGGAGGCTGGTTCTGCCGAGTACTCCTTCACAGTTAATCACCCACCAACTGTAGGGACCTGTGGGGTTCACAAGTTAGGCAACCCAGACGGATTCTTTCAGATACAGTGTCAAGGTAATGAAATATTTGTGATCGAAGTCATTGTAACAAGTCTGTTGGTTGTTAGTGTTTGAATGGCTTTAAGTAACACCCCTGTCACATTTGGCGAAAATCGATCGGACGACGATTCTGCGGCAATCGCCCGAGCCTCGCTTATAATAATAACTTTATTGCACAACAATTGTACAAGGTACAACGTATCGCTTGTATGAGACAGGGCAAGTTTTCAGGTGAAAAATACGCGCAACCCTATATGTTGATATTAAATATGGGCAGGGGTGACAGGGGTATATTAAGCACAATCCGTGTATCTCTTGAACACATTATTAATTTCAAGTTATCAATTCATCATTATCAATTTCAAGTCTCCTCTGGGTTACTTTGCAATGCCAGTTATCATGAGATCGCCACCAACACTTTGCTTAAGTGTTTCAGGTAAATTATTATGATATAATGATGTAAATTATTATGCTTACTAGACTTCAGCGATCCGGATCAACCTCTGCGCTATGACTTTGAGTACACGGCAGCAGCTGACAAAGTACCTTCCATCAGTTCGTCCTCCACACCCAACCAATATCTTCTATACAGCGGACCAGTAAGTTCTATACATGTCTACATATATAGTTGTAGTAGACCTTATAAATTTGTACTTTTGTTTTGTCAGAAAATCAGGAAAGATCTTCCTGTTTCTTATGGTAACATAACTGTACGTGTGTTCAGTTTTTGTCTTCTTGTTTTAGGTGGCAATTTTTAAACTGAACTGAACATTAGGTGGCGTGTTTAGAGATCGGGATTGGCGATTGGCTAGGCACAATTTTAGTTCAATAAATTTTATTGGGTTAAATGCGATTACGATTTGCAAAATAGCAGTTACTTAAACATGTGGATATTGCTTTGGAAACTATCAGACTATTTTTCATCAGTGACACTGCCATCTGAAACGTCTAACCGTTTTTGTGATTGTGTAAATGATATTTGGCTTACATTGATGTCTATTAGTAACCTTCATTGACATAAATACGATTTCTCATCAACCAGTCTTCCAGCACCCCTCCTATCAGACTACCTATAGGAGACCCAGACAAGAACTATGAGCTGGAGATCGTCATCCGTGTGTCAGATGTTCTCGGTGCTTTCAGCGTCACAAGGGTCACAACGAATGTGAGAGTGCAATTCTTAATGTGCATTAAATAGTATCCTAGTATCCAATCATTTTAGTTGCCTTGTGTCTTTCGTCCGTTCCATGAAAGGAAGAGGACGAAAGAGACCTGCAGCTAAAATGTTGAAGGAAACCAGGCTGATTCACAGTATAGAAAATGAAGATGTTTTATGCATATTTGCTGACATATTGGAGTGTCTGCTTTCAATTGGCAAGTAACAAAACACCGCATTCTGAATGTGCTTGGCACTTTTAAGGGTCTTGAAAGTCTGTTTGATTTATATATGTGGTTCACTACACCAATAGTTCTAAGTATTGCAGTTCAGTTAAATGTTGATATCCACAGCTTTGCTAAATATTCTACAATTATTCAGGTAAGACCACCGGAAAATGTTGAAGAGTTTGTAGACACTGTTCTAGATGACGTGGACGTCGAAAACGTACAACAGACTACGTCATCAATCGCTAGCGCGGCGTCTGTGCTGAACGTCGTCAACGCAACCGACGTCGACAATACAACAGAGGCATATACTAAAGTAAGTAGACGAAATACATTTAAATATTGTGTAATGTTTCGTCAATGTCGAATATGATATCAGTCCATGTTTTGTTTGACAGCCTGTACTGTCTAATTATTTAGTAGCCCTAAAATGAATTATCATCGCGTCTGAGTACCAAACTAAATCGCTCTGATTGTTTAATGTCCGTTTCCAAGGTCTACTTACAAGAAAAGTGAGAACATGCTGTAGAAAAATAGCAGTGACAAAACACATGCTAAACGTACTTGATTATGATGTTATCCAATGTAGATTGTTCACCATTGCACCATCCTTTTAGGCACGTGATCGGATGGTGCAAATTCTGGAGCAGGTGCAGGTGCTGGACGTGCAGCAGGTGAAACAGGTGTCAGGCACGCTGGAACACGTGACCAACAAGGCGGAAGAACTGTCGGATGACTCTCAGGTGAGTTGATTTCGTGTGCAAGATAAGTGATCTGAAGCTTGAAACAATGCTGAAATACTATGACTCATATTCGTAACTTGACGCCACAGAAGCAGTGAGTTCTTCATTTCTTGACAAAGACAGGACTGGGGTAAATCAGTCCAGAAGATCAATTTTTGTGTTGCAAATTGCAGTTTAACTCAAAACAGAATTACTTCTACCGACTCAGATGAACTTTCAAGTTAATTCTGAAAGGTGGTTGCTTAATGCGAAGCAATTTAGAAAGAAGATATATAATAGTAGCAGGTCATCCATTTAGCATTCCTGGTAACCAAAATGAAAACCAATTGGAGAAACATACTTACTACTACTTTGATACTTGGTTAGGTCTCCTCAACTTGGTGAGTGGCCTGCACCAAGGCGTTGACGTCTCTTTCGCACCATTCTGCGCCACTCCGGGCGGTCCTGGGCCATTGCTTCAACCTCGCGCACCCTCAGTCTGTTATTCCCTGTGATCAACTTCAAGTCTTCCATCACGCTGTTCAACCACGTCTGTCTGGGCCTTCCCCTTGACCTTTTGCCGTGGTTCGGTGTCCACTCCAACAGCAGTCGTGGGAGCCTCTCCCTGGTCATTCTAAGGATATGGCCCAACCATCTAAGCTTGCTGGCAGCCACAATCGCTTCAACACTTGTAGTCTCTGCTTGTTGCAGTATGTGTAAGTTGGTAACACGGTGGTACCATCTGATGCGAAGAATTCTTCTAAGGCACCTCTGGTGGAATACTTCCAGTCTTCTGCTCTGTGTCTTGGTGGTTACCCAGACTTCACTCCCATATGTAAGGATTGTGATGACTGTTGCTTCGTAGATACGGATCTTAGTTGACAGAAGAATGTTACTGTTATTCCAAATCTTGCCAAGTTGAGCAAAGGCGCCAGCAGCTTTTTGGATACGCTTTGAGATTTCAGTGTCTAATGTTCCATGAGGGCCCCCAAGGGGGGGTACCGACAACGCTCTACGCTAAATTCGGGAGGGCCGGCTACGTAATACGCTAAATTATGGGCACTTTATTACGCTCTACGCTAAATTACGAAATTTCATAATGCATTATGCAAATATTTATTGTCTTTTGGCTGAACTCCGCCGACGGCAGAACATGTGAAGATGAGATCAAAACAAAACTGATAATTCCATCAATAAGATTAAAGACGTCTTGCTGGCCAAAGGCGGCGACAGCAAATTTCTCATGTGATGTAATTTTCAGCACTTGTAGCACCGAAAGCGGAGGCGCGACAATCCTAGGGCGTCCGGGGGCATGCTCCCCCGGGAATATTGTGAAATCTTGACCCTCTGAAACGCCATTTTATGCATTTTGAAGGGCAAATTTTGCTCACAGACTAAGCTAAGTTAAATAGCATCCAATTAAAAATTCACATGGTTTTAGCTTTAAGCTATTGAGGGCAAGGCCCCCAAACATCATTTTCAGATTTCGAGTGCCGAAAGCACGAACAGTCGAACTGTCGCAAGGTAGGTACGGGAAAATTTGGAAATTTTTACCCTCTGAAACACCATTTCCTGCATTTTGAGGGACAAATTTTGCTGGCAGACCATATGCTCAATGTAATGACATTTCTGTCAGAGAAACGTCTTTGTCTTTGAGGGCGACGAGCGCCGGAGAGTCGTGAGCGCCGGAGGCCCAAGCCGTCGCAAGCCTTGGCAAGAGCCGCCCGGAGAAAATGTGGAAATTTTTACCCTCTGAAATGCCATTTCCTGCATTTAAGGGGCACATTTTGCTTGTTAACTAAGCTAAGGTCGGTAAAAAGATTTCTACTAGTTGGGGGACGACGCTCCCGCAACTTATTTTCTCCATGTCACGGCCAGTGCCGAAGGGTTGAGCCATAGCAAGGAATGTCCGGCGAAATTTTGAAATCTGGACCCTTTGAAACGCAATTTCCAGCATTTTCGCGGGTAAAATTTGCCGGTAGACTAGTTAAATTTAATGAAACTTTGAGTACGCTTGACGAAAAATTAATATGAATTACGTTTTACGGTAAAATCCGGCTAGCTTCTACGTAATACGTTAAATTAAAGGGGCCAATATCGCTCGACGCAAAATGCACCGATTACGCTCTACGTTGAATTCGAGCGGTCCCGCTACGGAGTACGTAGAATTAAAACCGCCGATTACGCTCTACGGAAAAGGGCTTTGGGGCCCCCTTCCATCACTAGTGAATGTGGTCCCCAGGTAAGTAAAAGTGCTGACTTGTTCAACAGGATATCCTTCCACGTTAATATTAAGAGTTCCTCCCTCAGTGTATGGTCTCTGTGTGGTGTTTTTGCCAATTACCATGACCTGAGTCTTCTTGGCATTTGCCTTGAGTCCGGCTAGAGAACTGTTCTTACATAACAGGTCAGTAGTTTCCTGCAGGCCGGGTTTTGTGTTGTCCAGTAAGGCCATATCATCAGCATAGTCAGTATCCATGACCGATACCAATGGCTGTTGAGGAGTTTCCTGCATCAACACTGCACCTGCGCTGAGTCGTTTGTTTTGTTCCGTGAGGTAGGCTGCCAAGTTGATGCACACATTAAAAACTGGTGGACCCTGTATGTCGCCCTGGCCCGTTCCGGATTCAACATCGAACCAATTGGACTGCTTCCCATTGACTCTTACTGCGCTCACTGTCTTGTTGAAGAAAGCCTGTAAGACTCGAATGTACTTAGCAGGAAGGCCATAGAAAGAAAAGGCTTTCCAGATGAATTCTCGTTTGATACTGTCAAAAGCAGCCTTGAAGTCAATAAAGTTTATGTACAGTGGGATGTTATATTCAATACTTCTGTGGATGATTGTTTGAAGAGAATAAATCTGGTCAATGCATGATCTGTTCTTCCGAAAGCCACACTGATTGTCCCTCAGTAGATTTTCCAGTCCATTGTTGATGCGCCTCAGGATAACAATTTGGAAGAGCTTCGATGCTGTTGACCTGAGTGTTATTCCTCTGTTGTTCCCGCAGATTGTAGTGTCACCCTTCTTTGGCAGCACAACGATTATACCCTTAGCCCAGTCCTCAGGGATAACCTTACCATACCACACCTTGGCAAAAAGAACTTCCAACGCCTTCGTTAATCCCATCGCACCGTACTTAAGTTGCTCGTTGGCTATTTCATCCACTCCCGGAGATTTGTGATTTTTCAGTTTTTTAAGGGCATCCTGGATTTCTTCACCTGTTGGCGGACCATCATCATCTCCAAGGTAAGTAAAACTGGGGACCCCTGGTATGCTATCTAGCTCAGTTAAATCAGTATCTTCCTGTTGCGGGTTCAATAACTCTGAGACGTGTTCGGCCCATCGTTTCCGTTGAGCGTCGGGATCAGAAATCAACTTTCCAGACTTGTCTCTGACTGCCGAGGACTTCTTGCTGCGTTTGTTTGACAAGATTTTGATCTTCTGCCAAACTTCTCGCTGATTTCCTTGTTTCGCTGCATCCTCTAGATCCGTGGCCACTCTAAGAGCCCAGTTATTATCATCAACTTTGCAACTTTTCTTCACCCTTTTGTTTAACCGTGAGTATTCTGACTTGTTCACATCAGATGTTGGATCACGTCTTTTAACCTGAGCTCGCTTCATAATGAGTTCTTTTGTCTTCTGTGATAGGTGTTGCTGTCGTCTTTTCTTTGGACGGTCACCAAGCACTTCAGATGAGGCAGAGTGAACAACCACTTTAAACTTCACCCATGTGTCCTCAATGTGTTCATCTTCTACATACAAACATTCAAAACGATTCTTTAACTCGATGTTATACTCTGTGACCTTTGTTCCATCACGTAGATGTTCTAGAGCTGGAAAAGAGCGTTGTGTAGCTTTCAGTTTGTCTACTGCTTTTAGTTTGACTCGGAGGTAGCCTCTTACCAAGTAGTGATCAGAACCAATATCAGCTCCTCTGCAGACTTTCACATCGAGTAAGGAGTGGCTCCACTTGGTGCTGATGCAGATATGATCAATCTGATTGACCGTACTGCCATCTGGAGATCTCCATGTCCCCTTGTGGATGTCCTTATGTTCAAACAGAGTTCCCCCAATTGTAAGCAGATTCAAGGCACAGAAATCAAGTAGACGTGTTCCGTTGTCGTTTGATTCACTATGCAGAGAGTGACGTCCAATAACTCCCCTCCTAGTTGTATGGTCAGATGTCACTTTACAATTAAAGTCTCCCAGGAGAATCTTGATATCGTGTCCAGGTAGATCAGCAAAGACGTCCGCTAGCTGTGTGTAGAACTTATCCTTGTCGTCCTCACCAGCTGCTTCCGTGGGGGCATATGCCACTATAACAGAAATTGGAGAAACATAGCTACAACAAACATTCTTATTCGATATAGTCACTACCTGAAGCAATACTCCCCTTGATTGGCTGACATATTATGTGTGCCCGTATAGGTAAGGGCGGCTGACACTTTAAAGACGTTAGGAGAAGTGTTGACGACTGAGGCATCAGAGGTTGGAACGGAGGAGCTGGAAGGCATAGCGGCTCACCTGGTCACAGGTAATAGTACAGTATTAGCCTGGTGTGAAAATTGCTTTAAATTGAGAGAACCGCGAAGATGTCCAGGATGAAAATTAGCATGGCACATGACGCTTGTAATAGAACCAATAAAACTTGTTCATTATCAAGCAAGTAAACTTATGACAGTTATTGAATAAGACGATAGTTTACGCAGTCTGTTTCCTATTTCAGGTGCCGTAAACATTCTGGACGCTTCCAGTCAAAGCGTGGACAGAGGGAGGTCGGAGGCAAAACTGACAAACAAAACCACAGATTTTCAAAAGGTGACACTGAAATCTATTTCCCACATATGGTAGTCTACCCACTTTTGATGGCCAACACACATTACATTATCAATAGCATCGTTGCAGTTAAGATGAGTGGGTGATAGTTCTTCTGCATTCTATAGGAGCCACAAGCCATCAATCAACTTAGGCAGTGGATTGTACATGTATGAAGTTTTATTAAAAAGAGCCACTTTTGTCCCACACTCATATATAGACTAGTCTCCGTTGCAGTCTTCAAAGCGGAGCTGGTTTTAATGGGGGGGGGGGGGGGTGTTGGTTCGCGATTTTGGCTAGGTTCTCTCGTGCCGGGAAAGGGCATTTGCCGAAGAAGGGTGTTTGCCGAGAAAGGGAGTTTTGTTCCGTTTGAAAAAATAAATCGCTCCCCCCCCCCCATAAAAACCAGCCCCTTCGAAGACTGCAACGGAGTCTAATAATAGTCGAATGCTTAAAGATGGTGGAGATTGTGTAACTAGGTTAACAAGATGAAGAGTTATTCAATTCTGCGTTGATTTTGTATCTTTTATTTCTTACATACAAACAGAACAAGCAGGCAACCACCACCGCCTTCGACACAATAGACGAGTTGTCCTTCACAACGGTTTCGAGGAAGAACCGAGACGAGAAGCCGACTCTGTTCCAGGCTAAGGAGTTCCTGATGTCCCTGACGAGGTCCAGCTGTGACGGACTCGGGGCGCGGGTAATACAGACCCAGGAAGATACGCGGGCGTACTTTGAAATCCCAGAGAACTTCACGTCGAAGCTTTGTCTCAACGGAAGTGTCGTATCCCAGGTATGTACGTTTAAGTTTGAATACTCATAAAATGAGACACAAGGAATTTAGAATATCATGAATGAATAACTCAACAACCTTTCACGGTATTCCCAAAGTACAAATCTTACACATTTAGTGTTTATGTCCCATTTCTCGCGATATCTGTCCAAACCACGCGTGAACTCAACTTTATTATCATGCGAAGTCGAGATGGAGCTTTACAACAAAACATAATCATATTCTTTGAGATTAAGGCTCAGAACTGTATCCAAAAGTTACTACAGAGCGAGAGTCGATGTAAGAAAAACGTCCTGCATTTCTGGCAATTAGTGAAACTCATTTGTTGCTTTGATGTTGTGTGTTTTATTTTTCAGACTTACTATACACCTCAAAACCCTTTCGAGTATGGAAGTAATGCTAATGATGCAAGAACACCGGTTCTGGGACTTTCTGTCCTCGGCGAAAGACAGAAAGTCCTTGTTATCAACCTTCAGGAAGACGAACGTATCGAGTATATCAGCCCCATAACTCTGGAGAATCCAATAGTTGTGAACGGCACGGCGACGTCATCTAACAGCAGACAAATATCGGTAAGATATAGGAGTTGTATTTTACACAAGTAGTGTAGTCTCACCTGCTTCTATCTTTAGAGTACTACAATTTTACTTTAAGTATGTATGAATTAATAATGTGGCAAACCAACATCCTCATGCGAGACAGGGGGTTGTTTAGCATTTCATTGATTTAACCCTGAGGTAACAACCCCAGACTACAGTTTACTTGTTTACAGCCCCTGGACACATAAGGATACAAATGACATGACGTAATTGGCAACAACACACATAACGTAGTGAAAAGGTAGCAATGTCCTGCTAACAATACTATTGTATCATTCCGTTCTGAAAAGCTGTTAGTGTTGCCCGTTTTCTCTGTTCGGCAGATAGCCTATTCTTGTTATTGTGTGGTTATAGATCATTATGCATTTCTCAATTCTTTTTGTAAAACAACCATTTTTTTCTTCTTTGGTCCACCAGTTACACAATTTCAACACGACAGAACCAGGTGTTGCTTTCTACATTCGCATCGTCCCTGACGTCACCAGCAATGACGTTAACGTCACGTTAATGGCGTACCTGAAGCGTGGTGCGGTGGTCTCACCTGTTGACTACAGTCATCATGCTACTCTAACAGATAATGGTGTGAACACACATCCGTACACGTGGTTCCTGGACCAGGAAGCTTTAAACACCGCGAGTGACCGAGAAGAGTGGGCAATAGGTAAGTGTAATATTGTTGACATGTATATTATACAATATCCTATCCCAAACCTTAAAGCTTTACATGCCATTTTTACATTAAGTTGAAAATTATCAGATGCAAATCAGGCAAATTAGGGTCCTGAGTACATGATTTATAAGAAAATGCTACGATAGCCTTCTTTGCATAGACGCTGATATGAGTATATAGTTAGCTAGAGATTATAATCAACTGATGATATGATTTACGCAAAGGGGGGGCCTCATTTGTATAATCAATGAGAATCATTTACAATATACTACTCCTTACTCATAAGCAATGCCCTACAGACATTCATCACGTAAAACAGTCTTCATACATATAGCGAGGCGAATGGATAGACCACGACTAGTAGCACACCAATACCAACAGTCATTCATACAATACAATATTTTTATTGCCACACTTATTACTGTCAAAGCTTTTATCCTTTTAACTTTAAAATTTTTTGTGTCCACTGGCCATGGTGTCCTACCTTCGACTAAATGTAATTCGTCCTGCCCTGTTCACATGTATATGGACCCCCTGGAAATAAGATTTTAAAAGTGAAATAGATAAATAGACAGTTGATCTAACGAGTCCTACATGTTAAAATGTAGGCCTTTAGCGGGTTCCAAACGCTGACGAGAGCGGACAGACGTCAGACTCCAGTGTTAACTACACCATGAGCATCACAGCCTCCAAATGTCTCTTCTTCGACGAAACGTCAAGTTTTTGGACCGACAGGGGCTGTGAGGTGGGTTATATTTATATACTTGTATTTTGTATCCCTATCTACTGATTCTATTATCAATTTATTTCATTAGACGAGCATTCACGCAGAATCTGTTGTATGGATTTTGAACCTTTTGAAATCTGGAAAATATTTACAACATCATATCTGGAAGCCATGCATTTCAACATAATATCTGTAACTGCAGTTACGTTTTTAATAAACATTCTAGCTCTCATGTTATTCATCCATAAAATCAAAACTTTTTTTTATCATTTTCTCAAGGTTGGTCCCCAGACGACCGATGAGCAGCTCCACTGTATCTGTGACCACCTGACAGCCTTTGCTGGTTTTGTTGCGCCCAACCCGCTGGACTTGGGCAGTTCCTTCACCTTTGACCTGGACAGAAGTCTGATAGCCCTGGTGACCGTGTGCGTCGTGATGGCCTTGTACATCGTGGCTGTCTTCATCGTGAGAGGCTTAGATGATGAACGAAGGGTTTGAATATCTTAGTTGTCTTTTAGGAAATGATTAACAAGACCTAAAGCATCCAATGTATATGGCTTCACGGTTACTAGTATTGTAATAGATATTATATTAGATATAGATATTTTAGCCATTTGATACCTTTCTATGACGAAAGTAATACTAAAATACTTAAGCATTTCCGTAAAGAGTTTGACAGAAAAGGGACACCAAGGCGAAAATTACCAAGTCAACCAGAATTACTAGTCTGTGTAACACAAACTCTGCTGTCCAGGCCTGTAACTTACCCCTCCCTTCTAGGGAGCCGGTCGGATGCTGGACGGGCCGCTATAAGCGAGATTTAATCAGGCTACCGAATCGCTACTTATAATAAAGGATTTTTCTGTGATGTTTATCATTGTGTTGATATATTTGTTGTGATGTTACAGCAAAGAAAGGTTGTACACAGACGTCAGCGGGAAAGAGAACACAGGGTCCAACAACAGCGACAATCCAAGACTGGAAAAAGTTTTCTATCAGAACACCTGTGGATATCTGTGGTGAAACTTCCCTCCAGCCACTTCACCCGTGTGCAGAGGATCTCCTGTTGTCTGTCCCTCCTCATGTCCTTCATGTTAGTCAACATCATGTTCTACCGGGGAGACAGGAACTTCGTACCCAGGGTTACCGGAGGGAGGGTCCAACTGGAGCAACTCTTCAGCTGGGACACGGTAAGTTCTGTTTAGATTTGTTTCCAAAGAATTTTAGTCTAAATGACTTCGGGATGTAATCTCCATCTGCTTGATCTGTTATTTTGAACGGACCTTCTAAAAGTATCAAGCTTATTTTTTTTCCATAGCCTAGAAAGGAGAACCAAAAAATATCCGAGTACAATTGTCTCATTCCCAAATGCCAGACGGTTCTATCGTCTACACAGGCCATTTACTTGGTGGCATAGTACAGAATGTGAACACTAGGGTACAAGAGGAGTAAGATAAATTGGCCTAAAACCTCAATAAACTCATTTTAAAAGAAGATATAAACACGACAAAAAGGCATCTGGGTATTGGACCACTTTTGTGCCAAATCGCAAGTCACTTGGCCCAGAAATAAAAGAGATTAATCGATTTAAAGATTTTACAGGAAAAGAAGTAGAAGAAGAAG
This sequence comes from Branchiostoma floridae x Branchiostoma belcheri, assembly GCA_019207045.1. Lineage (NCBI taxonomy): Eukaryota > Metazoa > Chordata > Leptocardii > Amphioxiformes > Branchiostomatidae > Branchiostoma > Branchiostoma floridae x Branchiostoma belcheri. The sequence goes on along the minus strand of CM033024.1, from coordinate 31,979,542 downwards.
AAGAAACATCAGGAAAAGAAATATATTTAACCCATACTTGTGGTATGGTTGAAATATAACAAATAGTATATAACATATCAATAATGATCCATAATAATTCCCAATATACCTTTATTTTTCTAATTTTTCAGTTCATCATCGGCCTGGAGAGTTCCCTGATCGCCTTACCAATCAACGTCATCGTCGTGGTGCTTTTCCGTTACGCCGGGCCACGTCACGACACGTCATTGTCAGCAAACGGGTCCCACCCGAAGGGCAAGAACAACAACGTCACTCCGCGGAAGGGTCGAGTCTTGGATCTACCCCGTTACCTGCCCGCACCCGGAGGGAACGGCACGGAGTACACTGCAGATCTTTCCGCGCACATCGAAAAGCTTCAAGGAGGTAATAAGCTTCATACTTGACACTCATGATTTACCATTCTGACACTTTGTAGCAGAAAGAAACGCATCGCATACTCAATGGATAAAACTTGTTTTGGTGAACTGAACGTTTTATGCAAGTTTCCATCACAGATGTATTTTCTGCTCAGATCTTATGTACAACCAATGGTTTTCAATGGGTTGGCAAGTAGCTGATTCTTTATCGTCTGATTCGTCTCCATACTAGATTTTAATATTGCATTGAGTTCTATTAACTTTTTTTAAAGACTAGCTACGTACTGTATCTTGCTGGTAGAGCCACTCTGAACTCAGTTCATTGCAAATGACAGTTGTAAACATACCAGGCCGGCACTGTAAGCTTCTTGTCTTCTGCTTTTCAGCTCTGAAAAAATACAATGGCAGAGAGAAACACGGCTCGAAGGTTGCCGTGAGTGAGAAACCGTACCGCCCATTGCCCTGTTGGAGCGTTATCGTAGGTGAGGCGGACAACCGGCAATTTTAACTGAATTGTGGTGTTGGTTTCGATCTGTGCGTTTGTTGTTTCTTGCGTGTTTTGCATGTCTATTTCAAAATTACAAAGTGAGCGAATGTGAGAAATAGTTGAACTGGAGACTTAAAGGTTAGGAAAGCTAATTTGGCGTGAGTTTTTTTGTCGCAGTCGAAAGATTCATTAGTCATGTTGGAATAAAACTAGAAAAATATTCTTCTTTCAGTGACAGTTTGAAGGCATAAACATGTACCTCAATTTTAAGTGTCTTCACAATACATCCTCTTCACGGAGTTTCTACGCAAGTCTTGGACCTATAGTCTCATACTCTCGCAAGACTATGTCACTCGGCGAACAAGATGTACTGTGAAGACTCATGTAGTTACATGTAGCATATCTAACATATTTTCCCTACAGCCTGGTTCCTGGTTGCTGCCATAGTTATAGTATCCGGTGCCTTTACTGTCCTGTACGGTAATGATTACGGCAGGTCCCAGACCCGGCTCATGTAGTTACATGTAACATATCTAACATATTTTCCCTACAGCCTGGTTCCTGGTTGCTGCCATAGTTATAGTATCCGGTGCCTTTACTGTCCTGTACGGTAATGATTACGGCAGGGCCAAGTCTCAAGCCTGGCTCTTGGCCTTCGTCATCTCCTTCCTGACTGACTTCATCCTTCTTCAACCTGTTAAGTTGATTCTGGTCATCATCTTCTTCAAGCTAGTTACCCAGGTAAGGATGATACTCAATGAAATAATCTCCAGACCTTTGATGAGTTACGATTCTGTCATTAGGAAAAGCTAAGTCGTAAGGAAATTTACATAATTACTATCTACCAAAAAAGTACACAGACGCACTTCTTTATCTTTATCATTCAATAATACGTAGCAAGTTGGATATGATTCGTTCTTTATGATCATATTTGAACAAAATAGACGTTGGCATTGAATGTACCACCAGAGAAAACGGCGGTTCTAGTGCTAGACATGATGTGCGTATGTGATATAAGCTGTGGATAGTATCATTGTATTAAATTTGGACACGGTGCACTACCGTCATCTATCGGTAGGTGGCTCCCTAGCTCCACCGCGGGTCAGACTAAAACTGGGAATATTTTTTCTCACTCACCTCCTGCTTTCTTTAGCTTGATGAGTTATCATGAGGCTAAACATTTATGCTTTATTCTTTTCATTGTCATTTCAGAAAACTAAACCGTCACCAGAAACTGTTTCCAGCATACAGCTTCGAATGGATAATATGATCGAAACAGAATGGGTAAGGTTTATAAAATCTGCTTAAATAGATTCTCTTATTTCTGAAAATAGTTTCATCAGGTTGGTAGATCATAGGACATAAGAGTTTTCTTTAACAACATTTTTTCCCACCTGCTGACGTTTCGATGTCTGTCAGACATCTTCCTCTTATGTTTTCGTATTTTCTTTTAGCTATGTGACTGACTGGCTATTTGTTGTGTTATATACGTACTGCATTGTAGTAGAATAACTGTGGATTAAACTTAAAACAAAACGTAATGCAACACAATGCAGAAAGAAAAGCGCTGCAATTAACATTTATCGTTGGTCTCCAAATAAAATTTTTTGGAGGAGGATCTTTCCAGTGGCGTGCCTTGTTTGGCAGACCCTAGCCCAATATTGATCATGTACGTATATATAAAAATACAGTAAATCCTGTTGCAAATGATTTTCTTAAGTTTTTGTTAATTTTGTCTAGAATAATTAGACTCTTTTTTCACAGCTGTTGCTTTATTCCACCGTCGTTTGTATTTAGTTTATTTGACTCAATTATGTTTTGTTAATCATTATTTTTATTCAACTTCTGCATACAAAACCTAAATTATGGCTTCCAACATTTTAATTTGACCTCTGATCTCCCATCTTCACTCTAAGTTACCTCAGTTGTTTTTGTTACTTTTCTGTTTACTTATTGTACAAGATTTGTTGCTTATATTTTGTTTTTATTGTGTATGAATTTTAGGAGACCAGGAAGAAAAGTGATACTTGATTTAGTATCACTAATGTTAATCCAAATAAAACAAACAAAAACAAGCAAGCAAACAAACGTTTTGGTGACCATCTGTCACCATCTTCAGTACAGTTCTGACTTGTTCACATTGTACTGCAGTATAGGTGTCGCTGCTTACAGATCAGTCAGAATTATCCCGAAGAAGGTGACAGACGGTCCTTGAAACGTCAGCGGAAATAAAGCAAATGCTGTGTAAAAAAAAGTCTCCATTTTCCTTTGTTTGTCTCGTTCATAGGAACGAAGAAGAAGATACCTGCTTCGGATGGACCATAACCGCCGTTTGAGACGATCAGCAGCCGGACCGAGGTACGTCGATACTGCCAACAGATCAGTTGGTGACGGCAAGTCGGGAACTCGTCAGGAACACCACCTAACCGGTATCATCCGGTACCAGAACCGGTATCATCCACCTCCGCGTCACACGCGCATCAACACATCCAACCCAATGTATGTCAACGTGAAGGATTCTAAACAGCACAACATGCGCCAATACCAGTCTCTCATGCCCCGACGTAGATAAATTTGTAGGGCACGAGTACCCTCTTTGGCAATTTGAAAAGACTGGTAGGTTTTGTTCCGGGCATAAATAATGATGTTTTATGTTATTCCTTAAATGACGGTCTTCTTCAATTGTCAATTTTTTTCCAAACATTTTGATATATTTTGAACAACTGATCTATCATCACCAACCTATCAGTCTTCGAGGACTTGAATCGGACTCCTTTTTGTAGTATTTGTAAATATTCTATGCTGTTTTATGTATTCTTGTAATATGTACTCATGTAGGACTAGTGTTTATGACGGCATGAAAATTAGTTAACGAATTGAGTATGCCGTCACCATATCTTGTCCATATATTTTTCAATATCAAAAGTTAGGCTAGGGCTTGTATTAGCATCTGTGTCAGGCGTTTGTGATGGTCACTTATTTTTGTGAAGTTTTCTTTTTGTTTGGCTAGCAGACGTTCTTGAAGTATAAGCTATTTAGTTGTGCATAGTTTGTAATTTGTTTAGTTATATCTTGGAACAAGCTATTTACTTGTAAATTTTAGCTAAAGTATTAAAGATACTGTAAATGCATCTAAGTTCGCGGGGATTTAATTTCCCGGTAGCGGGAAAAATGACTTTTCGCGGTGGTTTTAATTTCGCGGTAACACCATAGACTGCAGTCAAATACCATTATAGAAAATGTTCGCGGTGGTTTTAAGTTCGCGGTGAAGTGGTCACGGCAAAAACCGCGAACATTAATCCACCGCGAACATTTCTGCATTTACAGTAACGCTGAACCTTTCCGAATTGTCTGCAATAAATAGTTGTGCAAGTCATGTTCTGTTTCATCGTAATATCAAGATATGGAATCAAGTATTGTCTGGGATTTTTTTCCATTTCAAACATACAAGATTGTTCTGCAATGCTTATGAACATTATTGTATTATATACCAATAGAATATTCAATCATACGGCCAATTGTATTACTACAGCTTATCACATATCATTGACGTAAATATTTACATTGAACTATAAATTTACTTACGTTTCTGCCGAGTGTAATTGTGCACAAAGGAATCCATATAACGATACATATATCATAAGAGAATAAATTCTTCAGTCACGACTCCTATAATTGTATAAACTAGAGTTCAACGAACAGATAGATTCGCCAAATAATCAAGGCTTGTGTCTTTATTCGGTACTCCAACGTCTCACTCATGTAGCACTAAAAGAGTACAACATAGTATACCCCATTTGAGGGATAAATGAGAAAAAACGTAATGATTACAGTTTGTTCTCATCAACCACTTGAATGAGGTCATTTGCATAATTGATATCTATCTCTATTCCTTTCATTCTCAGTAACAAATGGCACATTAACAGATGTACGAGGGTGAGTCAGAAAGTAATGCAAGTGGTTTCATAACAGACTCGTTTTTTAACCAATTAAGTTGAAATTTCGCACAAAGGTAGAGGTATATGTCCTCTTGAGATTGAATGTTTTAATTTTGGTCTTCATCATTTTATGAGCAACTGAGTTGATTTCAAGATGAACACACCCTTGGTAGCTTGCCAGGCTATCAATTCCTCTAAATCTGGCCCACTGAAAATCACTGTAGGAGGTTGAAACTATACATGTATGATACCAAATGTCTCTATAGGTTGCGTGCCAATTTTCATCTCTAAACTCGTAATGGTTCTTTATTTACAGTTGCTAGGGTGCAGTAAGTTGTGTTATAGAGCTGTTGGATTTATACACGAATTCGTGAGTTGCTGGTTAGAAGACTATTTTTTTCATGAACCAAAAGAAACGAAACTTTACACAGTTATTAAGTGTTGAAAGACCAAAAAGTGTCTTAAGTTTCATTTCTCTTCGTTAATGGGAAAAAAGGCTACAGATAGTTTTAATCATAACACTGCAGATCTCATGACGCTGAAGACTGCGTATACCTCACTCTACACCAGCAACGAATAAAGAAAAACTGCTTGGATTTCAGAGTTGAAATTAAGCACGTGGCTTATAGAGCAATGCAGCTTATTACATGTGCAGGCTTGATCTCCTACAATAGCAAAAACTGCTTTAGAGAAATTCTTAATTGTACGTAAATTAGACCTCACTTTTCTTCTGACGGGATACCAAGGGTGTGGTCACCTTGGAAGCAGCTCAGTCACTCATAAAATGATGAGCAACAAATTTAGATATTTCAATCTCAAGAGGAGATATGTATTAACATTTGTGCCAAATTTCAACTCATTCGATCAAAGAACGAGTCTGTTATGAAACCATTTGCATTACTTTCTGACTCACCCTCGACTCAGCAACAGATCATGTAGTCAGATTTCATCTAAAGACTAGGAACCTTTATTAACTTTATAATACAATATACACCCTCCTGCTTGATAAGTAGCATTTTTCCCTGCTTAGGTCTCTCCTAAACATGTAATCCAGGAGATATTGTATCCTTCATACTATCAAAACAAACATTTTAAGGTTTATATGATATTTTTATCCTAAACAAGTCGCATCATGGTTGTATGTAGTAGTTCCTTTCGCTATTTTTAGAAATTTTTGGTTGGTAACATTTGGTTCATTCTTGAATGTGTATACGAGGGGCGTGCAATTAGTAATGGTCCTGACCCATTTCCCATAGCAGGAGATTAATGAAACTTGGCACAGTTATTAGTCTTTCTCTTCATAGGAATCACCCAGAGTTATGCATTTCTCCCATCGTTTGATGCAGCTCTGGACACCGATTTTGTAGGACACCCCAGGTTGGTCCTCCAACTGATGCCTCATCAATGGCACAAGAGGGACGACCAGGTCTGGGAGCTGTTTCCACAGACTTCCAACCACGTTTGAATTCAGGATGCCAGCGTTTTACAAGGTCATATGATGGGGCATCATCACCATAAGTTTCATTTATTTCATCAAAAGTCTTCTTTGGTGTGCGTCCTTTCAAATACAAAAACCGGATCACTGCGCGACACTCAACTGGTTCCATTTCACACCTGGTCCATTTCGCACCTGACTAAGTTCAAACACCAGTAAATCAGAAACCACAATTAGTTCAGAGCTGTCTTTTGCAACATAACCCATAGAGATATGAATTATTACACATACAAAATTTCCTTTAGATCAGACAACTGGAAGTGGGTCAGGACCATTACTTATTGCACGCCCCTCGTACACTCTAAGTCTTGTAGGCTATGGTAGACGGAAGGCTTCAGTTGCTGATAGTGTTCCCCTGGCTCCGGCAGTTGGGGAAGTGCGCCGAGGGTTTTGGTTGAAAAGTCGTAATCATAATTTCTGCTTATATAGTAAGGTTCTTTAGTCACAACCAGGGAGTACTTACTTCCAACGTTTCGGTGTCTGTCAGACACCATCATCATCAAAAGAGAGGAAAAAAAGAAGAACTCGGTGGATAAAGGAGGCAGTTTGGATCAGAAAATCAGCTCCAGTCATGAACAGAGACGAGGGGGGATACAAGCTGAGCCATGTTCAGGACGGCATTCTTGCTGCTGCAGCGCCACCTACATTGGCTATAAGTAGCAGCAAGAAGTAGTTTCCAGTCATTCTACATACCCTGATGATGGTGTCTGACAGACACCGAAGCGTTGGAAGTAAGTACTCCCTGGTTGTGCCTAAAGAGCCTTACTATATGAATAATTGCCGACCTGATGAAGTTATTTACTGATCATTTCTGCTTCCGGGTCGCATCGAGGTGGCCTCTGGAGGACGAAAGTCCAAATACAGCCCGTCATCTAGAGTTGTCACCTCTGGTTCTGGCATCATGATCCTGTTTTGGTAGTGATGACCCGGCTTTGGCGGTTGTGGTCCCTGTGTGTCAAAGGTCTCCGTGGGAACTTCGCAGTCGTCATTTCCGCTTCCGGTTGGCATTGAGACGCCTCCAGGAGGTACCGAGTTTAGATACAACCTATCAGCCGGAGTATTCCCTCCATTAGGGCCAGGTTGTTACGATGGTAGGTGATAGGTGTCCATGGGAACTGCGTAGATATTATCAGTTCTGCGTCTTGATGACGATCTTACAGGAGGCGCTACGTCTGCGTGTTCCTCGTCACCTGGAATGATGCAAATATTAACAAAGTTAATCGCGTTTGACGTTAAAGTTGGGGAAAAACTAAAGACCATCCAAGGCATCCTTATTACGTAGGTACAAAATCTGATTGTTTTTGCGACTCTAAGGAAATGAGATAAACAAGACATCTTAAAATAGGTAAGCATATTTTGTGTGTGTGTAAATTTGCCCTTATGTTTGTATATGTGTGAATGTATGTGTGTTTCATTTTTGCAGACGAGCTCGGAAATAAACAAACTCAAAATGTAGCACAGCATCAAGACAACCAACTGTACTGGTTGCAGTATTCCATGGCTTATGAAATTTCTTGTTAAAGTATGGAAAGTCAGAAGGGCTTTTTTTGCTGAGGCTTTCCGGTATATACATAATATGTAAATGATATATATGCAATCAAATCCCAACAGATTTAAAATCAAGATTAAATCCTCCTTTTTATAATTCAACAATTTGAAAAAAAATGACAGACAACATATGTCTCACCCTTGCCGCATATCATCTTCCGCGTGAAAATGTAGACGAGAGCAACCGTCAAAGCGATAGCTGCAATCACTCCGATCACGATACCAACAATGGTTCCTGTAGCTGCGACTATGGTGATACATTCAAATGTCAAAATACTTTTCATACACAAATAGACAAAAATGAACATCATAGAAGTGAGTGAAATGTTCGCTAACCCAATATTATCAACGAGATGGAATGACTATTTATCGGTAATTTGTTTTAAACACCATGACTTTTATAAAGGTACGATACCTTCAGTTTGTGCCCTCGGTGTGGTATATGTATGGGTGGTAGTTGGATATGTTGATGGCATTGCTGCCCCTACAGCCGGTGAGGCTATGGGACCGGTGAGGTGAGGTGATGTAGTTGGACCTATAAGCACAAAAAATCATTACTGTTTACGCAATAATTCAACCCGGTTGTAAAGTCACATTATGATCTACGTTCATTATATGGTCAGATATAGATGCCAGTCAAAATCAATTCTCTATGAGGTACCAGTATTTCTGATGTAATGACTATTTATCGGTAATTGGCTTTAAACACAATGACATTTATCAAAGTACGATACCTTCAGTTTGTGCTCTCGGTGTGGTATATGTATGGGTGGTAGTTGGACCTATAAGCACAAATAATCATCACTGTTATGCAAGAATTCAACTCGGTTGTAAAGTCATATCATGATCTACCTTCAATTTATGGTTAGATAGATGCCAGTCAAAATCAATTCTCTATGAGGTACCAGTATTTTTTCATACATTGACCATCAGATAAGTGCTATAATAAGGAAAGAATGTAAAGGACAAGAGGATTCAGCAACACCGTCAACTGGCCTCCTTGGCAGGGTCGTAGTGGCAGCTATATCTAAAAACAAAACACACGTCTTCATAAACGATTGATCTTGTTATTTTATTGTTATTTTTACCGTAGCTACTATTTTTAGTTTATGATGTTAGTTTTTTTATACAGTAGAAGCCAGTTAACTGCACAACGGATAATTGCACACTTCTATTAATTGCACGAAATCCCAAAATTCCGTGGTGCTGCAAACCAGCCTAATAACTTCGCTTTGTTGCACCATTCGGATAATTGCACAAAATGTACTGGCAAATAGGGTGTGCAATTAAGCGGCTTCTACTGTATTTATTGTTTTATTTTAAGTTTGTAGATCTTTTAGGGGAGTCGACTTTGTACAGGAACTTTTGATTTCTGTTGCCGACTCCCCTCAGATTGCATTCAATCTGGGAAGTTGAATAAATAGATACAAACCAGTACAGACGGAGTTATAAGGTCTATGCCACTATTATATTGACTTATTCGCAGATATGAAATGATATTTTACATTTCCTCCATTGTTACGTACCAATTGCAACTGAAAGAGAACTCTTTTTCGCCGGTTTCCTGGTTGTATCCTTCAATCAATATTTAACATAGCCTAACTTATATCATCCCTACAGTATCCCTAAACAGTCCTGTATTGACAGTCTCTGCCCCATCGTAATCTTCCGTGGGAGCCAAACGGGACCGGGTAGCTAGCAAGTTTTGTTCGGGGAGCCAAGGCAGGTAGGTCCGCCGATCTCACATTAGCGCTCCGGGGAGTTTAAGCCCTAAGCAGGTGGACCTTATCGAGCTTAAACTCCCCGGGGCGCTAATAGGAGATCGGCGGGCCTGACTGTCTTGGGCCACCGAATAAACTGTCCTAGCTGCCCGATCCCGGCTGGCTTACATGTTGTGAATGTGTGTGTGTATCATTTTTGCAGACGCCGCAGGTGAATCGTAAGCTGGCTCGGTTCTGTTTCAAATGTCTGTTGAAAACTTCTCCAAAAAAGTTCTGATGACGACAATGATGATGCTAACACAATGCAAGTAATATAGACTCTCAAAAAGCATGCAAAACAGCGGAAACCTACTGTTAGGGCTACATCCAATAATCTAGACCCGCATTTCAGATTGGAACCCCATAATTTCGTAATCAAGGATCGCAATTTCTCATTACTTGGGCCTAAATGTTATCGATAAAGTATTGCAGATAATGTAGCAAAACAAAAGGGTACTTTGCCCATTCTAAAACATTGATTACTAAGCGCACCTGTGGTGTATGTGCCGCTGATAACTCCGTTTGGCTGATCGTCCTCACCAAAAGAGGTGAGCGTGATGTTGTAGTCCGTGTCGGCCTGCAGACCTCTTACGGTAGCCGAGGTGGCTCCCACTGCCGGTGCAGGGGAGAGGTCCTGGTACGAGCCCGACCCGTCTGCCGGCTGGTAGCGGAGCCTGTAGCGCGAGATCGGCAGACCCTCCACAACAGTCCATGAAACAGAAAGATGACCCATCCCGGCATCATCAAGAGTCATCCCTGAGAGACCTGAAACTGTAAAGTTCCAACAATTAGATTAACAATAATAAAATTGTGTCATAATGCATAACTTGTTGATCCTCCAGTATGCATAGGTTACATTCGTCGATCTTCCACCCAAATAGCAGACGTACACAATCTTCAATACACAATGTTCAGAAAAGGGTTTTAAACGGTTTTCTGATAATTGATGTAAATTAGTTCCTCTCTTTCATAATCAATGTCCAACTGTACACAACTTCCAAATACCACAGATAAGAAGTTCCAGTCATTTAAAAAAGTGGGGTTATAGCATTTTCTCATTAATTATGCAATTTAGGTCTTTATTTACATAATATTCGTCAACCTTAAGGTGCGCTCCCATTGCACTTGTGTCAAGCTTGCGTCACTGCGGGGCTCGAAAGATACTCAACGAATTTCAGAGATTAAGAACGAATTTTCTTTCTTTTTGTGTATTACGCAATATCTAAACCAGGGCTCTAGCCAGCTCGAATTTTTTTCCGTCAGCCAATTCCCATTGTCGTGAAAACCGCGAAAATTAAGTTAGAAAGACGGAACTGAGACCTTGAAAAACGGGTTTTTAATGAGATTATCGTATGCGAAAGGGCGCTGACACACTTAGTCAACAATCATAACAATAGCAAAACAAACAGTGTGTGGCTTTCCGACCGTGGACAGCGTCCCCAAGCCGCCTGTAGCTTTCACCAAGAATTTTTGTCCGTCAAGGTTGACGGATTGGTTTAAAAATTTTTCCATCACACGTAGGAAATTTCCGTCAATTGACGGAAAAACGGACGCTGGCTAGAGCCCTGATCTAAACTATAAGAAAAATGGAGAAAGTAACAAAACAGTGACGCAGTGAACGAACCCCGCAGTGACGCAAGCTTGGCGCAAGTGCGGTGGGAGCGCACCTTTATAACAGTCACTTATCAGAGGCAACCGATAAGGTGTAAATTCTAACACATACTTTGCTGGCAGACGAATCTCTTGGTTCCGGTACATGGAATATCATTCCAGACGTGTTCGGAGGGAAGAACTTCGGCGCAGTCTTCGCGGCCGAGAGCGTCGTTTGGCTCACCGGGCTGCCAGTTGCTAAAGCCGGATGACTCCAGGGTTTGGCCGTCTTCAAATACCCACTGCCCCTCGTTGTCGACGTCGGTTAACCCGATCCAGTAGTGTGAAAGTGGCCCTAGATTGTGGATGAAAGTGTTGATCGCGTTGTCCTTCGGCATGGCCACCAGTCCTCCGTCTGCCGCACACGTCTGTCTGGCGTCATCGTACGTCTTCCGCTCGGCAAAGTGCTTGTAGCAAACTCCGTTAAAAATAACGTAGCCTGCTACTGGACACACTGTAGAAATATTAAACATGAGTGGGTAGCTTGACGGAATACGCACTTCCCATCCATAAAAGCGTTGAACATAAAATAACAATGACAATGAAGTTTGTCTAGAAGGCCTGCAAGATAAACGGATGATTCAGATTAAGGCCTTTTCAAACTGTCTGGATATTGCTAGTATTAACAACCCAACAAAGTCATTAACATTTAGCAACTTAAGCATTTCAGAACAAGATAAAACACTGATCTACAGTGTGCATATTTTTGATAATTCATGTAAATTAGTTCCTCATTTTCATAATTAATGTTCAATAATGTCCAACTGTACACAACTTCCAAATACGACAAATAAGAAGATCCAGTCATTTAAAAAAGTGGGGTTATAGCATTTTCTCATTAATTATGCAATTTATGTCTTTATTTGCATAATGTTCATCAACCTTATAACAGTCACTTATCAGAGGCAACCGCTAAGGTGTAAATCCTAACACAAACCTCGCTGACAGACGAATTCCTTGGTTTCGGTGCATGGAATATCATTCCAGAAGTGTTCGGAGGTTCCAACTTCGGTGCAGTCTTCGCGGCCGTGTTCGTCGTTCGGCTCACCGGGGTACCAGTTACTAAAGCCAGATGACTCCAGGGTTTGGCCGTCTTGAAACACCCACTGCCCCTCGTTGTCGACGTCAGTCAACCCGATCCAGTAGTGTGAAAGTGGCCCTAGATTGTGGATGAAAGTGTTGGTCGCGTTGTCCTTCGGCATGGCCACCAGTCCTCCGTCTGCCGCACACGTCTGTCTGGCGTCATCGTACGTCTTCTGCTCGGCAAAGTGCTTGTAGCAAACTCCGTTAAAGATAACGTAGCCTGCTACTGGACACACTGTAGAAATATTGAAGTTTGTCAACTGTCATACAACACAAATTTTGCTCACCTCGAATTTTCGTTCGCACCTACGTCGACCTTCTTCAGGAGTGATGATTCAATTACTCTGAGCACGTGATTTGGAGACACGTGACTCGAGTAACGAATCATAGATGCCTGGCAGGCATCTCCAAGTCACGTGCTCAGAGTAATTGAATCATCACTTGATTGGTCGACTTAGGTGCGACCGAAAATTTGAGGTGAGAAAAATTTGTGTTGTATGACAGTTGAAAAACTTCAATATGAATTATATCAACACAGATGAGCTTTCGTGCTAAAACTGTAGAAATATGGGCGGGTAGCTTGACGCACTTACCATTCATAAAAGCGTTGAGCATACAATAACAACGGATGCATTTATGCTGATGACAATATACATCCACTAGAATATATAGCCCAAAGACTGAGAACCTATGTAAGTATGAAACTATGAAAGGAGTTTCAAAATTGATACAACTGCATGTTTATATGTAACTCATGGCTTAAAACAACTTGAACGCATGGACAAATCGTTATGATAACATTGAATCCTAACAACACACATTCACAACTTGAGATAAAGAGATAATGATCACATGTCCCCAACATAGTGCTAAATGTCAGGTAATTTTAAAAACAGGTTTGATTATTACGAGTATGAAACAACAAAGACGTAAGCAAAGATCCATACCCGCACACTCTATGAAGTTTCATTAATCCATACCTGGGAAATATCAATATTTATACCTAAATCGTTACCTTGAGCAGTCACTTTTGCACTCGTTGTCATGATCACCAGGGTCATTAACCTCCAGAACTCTAATGTACACGGACCCACCATCATGTCAGCATACACAACCTGAACACAAATTACCAATGGAAAGTTACAATTACAGATTGTATCATATTATTTTGCAAGTTCACAATCTTCTTGCTATAAAAACAAAAACAAAAATCGTGACTAAAAGTATTAAAAAAACACAGCTTCCACATTTTGTCCTGCCATTTTGTATCGGAAGGTGGCGCTGTTGAGCAGGCCATAAGTATAAGACCACACCCATTGACGTTTAGTGATGGCATAGGGCCGGAAGTATGAAACAACAGACAGAATTCCAATAAAAATGGAACCAATACCGCATGTAACGTCTAAAAAAAAGGCAAGGAAAGTCGCAAAATCAACATTCGGTATTTGTAATTGTCTATTTGTGGCTAGTATGCAAATTAGGAAAGGTAACAATGGCGGTCTGTTTGCCGAGTTTAACGTCAGCAGGGCGCCAAACAAACAGGGAGACAAATTCGCCTGAGGACAGAAGCTTCATGCTGTTGTACATGTCCTTCTCTTGTTAAGCGAGAAATCTACAACTCGGGCCAAACAAGTAGGACATCTGTGTGTTCCACCCGAACACCCGTACTATTTTGGCCTGTTTTCTGCCTAGAATTAAAAATCACTTTTTGAGCGATGCTCGACGATACATAAGGACTTTAGAGCCCCAACACCACTTCTAAATACCATGATTACAAGTTAGGCGGCGATGTTACAGTTACGGATAATTAAACTTGGTGAGGTCATATTCAGCTTGGTCGCGGTCTGACGGGTGAACTTGGGATAGGATATGGTGGGTGCTAGGCTACTCTTAACCTAGTAACAACATTGATTCATTTGGGAAGTGGTCGGGGCTGGGGCCTGGTATGTATCTTTAGCCGCGTTTGACAATTTATGATTCAATATAGGAGACCTGTTCTTCTACAAAGAGCCCTCATAGCTCCAGATTTTTGGACTAGCAAACGAAGCATGAATTTTCAATCGCCACCTTTTCAAAGCAAAGTCACAGGTATAACAAAACCAATGGCAGTGTTTTTGAGAAAGATAACGTTTTCGACATTTTTGACACTATTATTTCATGGATATTGTACATAAATAAACATTAGTAAAATCATATTGCATGTGCAGTTTTAATAACTAAAAACTCATACCTGTGGACAGCTGCTTGGAGACGTGTCTGTCCTATCCTGCAGAATAGTCAGAATAAAGCTAAGGTCTGGCTCACGAGTTGTTCCCCAGGTCAAAAGGATATATGCATGGCTTCACGAGTTTCGTCATCATGTTAAAGTTCAACACTAACTTGTTTACAGTCGAAGTAAGAAGACACTGTCAGCCTTGGGTCATGTACGATGTGCAATTTTCATGTCAGTCAGAAAGACGAAAAAACGTGACTACTGAACCATATGGGACACGCGGACGGAAACTCAACCATCACAATGGTCCTGCTGTTCCAGACCTGCTGCTGTTCGTATCCATACAACGACACGAAAATACAATAAGTCACAAATACGTCCAAAAAAGAGAGAACTTCATAAATAGGAACAAATACTTCATAAATACATTATTTTTTTTCTTTTAAAGCTGACTCAACATACGTGACATTTTCCTCAACTCTCCCATGGCAGTCCGCCCAACCGAAATACAAAGCTTGAAAGTTTCCACAACATTTAGAAAGATACTTGACACCCTTATCTAGCGCATTGTGTCCAGAATGATGAGTTTGTTTGCCGTCAGCTCTTTGTTTCCCAATCACTCAAATTAGCAGTCGACTGTTACCACCATCTGTTCATCTTTGACGGGTATCTACAGTTTAATATGATTATGCACACTATAACTCGTTAGATGTGGTAAAAATGCAACAAACCAATTTTAGAGGGTAATAAATGTAAAAAAAATTACGCAATGCGACTTTATCAAAAGTCATAACAGAAAACAATAAGGGCTTATTAAAGATGGTAGTAGTCCCTGCAGAATACTTTGCTCGAATGGCTACTGAAGAAGAACAAAACAGAGCAAAGCCGGGTTAAATCTACTTAAAACTCTGCCTTCGGAACCGTATTTGACTCAGGGAGGCGATAAACTCGACGGAAGTGGGCCCGGCTGTTGTTCATTGATGTGAGCAGAGGGACGTGACATTTACCTAAAGTTGGCCATGCCAGTGTGCATGCAGAAAGTACCAAAATACTGTAAGTTTAGACAACTGTTTTAAAGACACAGAGTGCTTTGTGTCCGGAATGTGGCGATTCTTATCTTTTCGCTTGTTGTCTATCAACGATTGTTTGTCACCTTCGCAGTACCGTGGGAACCAGGCACACCCCCAAACTGATGTTTATGCTGAAATTTGGGCCTCCTATTTGTTTGTCGTGGATCTGCAGGGTAGTTTGTTCTGTGGATGTATTTTTGTGTCCGGCGAATAGCTTAAGAATCAATGGATTGATTACAATGATATTTAGTATGTGGGTAGGTGTTGTGACCCCGACATTTTTAAGCACTTTATGGCCTTTTGGTGGTTGAACTTGGTACTGCAGCAGGACTTCCTGTTTTCCTAGATCTTTGGTTTTAGACAATCTGTGGTGTTGGTGTATAGATAAAAAAATCAGAAATGTCACTTCTGGAAAATTTAAGCTCAAACTTTGAAACTCAGCTGCAGTATCATAACCAGCCACTATGAGCCCCATCATCAAACGCAGGGGTGAACCCACCTTTTAAAAAAGCAGACTAATTACTTGAAAGATAATGCGTTTCTCCAGCTGCAAACAACTAACGCGCTCGGTGCTACTCAAAGTAGATGCTAGACTGGCAGTGTACACATTTCACTATTTGACATTTTGCGTGGTGGCCAGTTGTAACAGTTGAAGCGGAATAAAGGGCTTTGATTGCCACACATCTGCTGTTTGATCACTCCTCTTTGAACCAACAGCTAATTTAAAAAAGAGCTGTGTTTGTGAAAATCTAGAGATTACATTGTCGGCAGGACTTTCTTTTTTTCAGTCGTGTTAATAAAGAAAGCGCTGAGTTGAAATAACCAGGATTGATGTTTTCATTATTACTGATTCAAGATTTACGTAAAACTGAGGTGTTTTGAAGACAATTCAAGCTGATGTGGCATGATGTTGAAAGCGTTTTGTGCTAACTGAAACTTATAAAAGAGCACTATAGCTTTGATGATAATCACTTAAGCTAAGGGCACAACCCGCCGCACGTGCAAATATGTGCTGTATACGTGGGGAATCTTTTGGATCCGCAAGTGGTAAGACCGCCTCCGTACGAACTCTTTGGGAATCCGACGAATTTGGGAGCACGCAGACACGCCGTAGAACTTTACGTCCAGGCAAAACTTGGTGTGCCATCGTGCTGCGAATTCGTCCCCCGTACGTGCCAGTACTGGCGACGTGCCTGCCCTGTACAGCCTGAACGTTTTCAGAAATACGTGGCGGACGTTGCCTACCAAAAAAACGTACGGACAAATTGCACGTACGGCGGGTTGTGCCTTTATCTTAATATATACAACCTTCGGAAGCTCATAAATAATTCATGAGGTCTGGCCTCATTAGTCTAGGTGCGATGTCGATCCTGTGCAGTTCTTTCAAACTGGCCAATTGTATCATTTTCTTTGGACAAAAATCACGTTTCGCGTTGGTAAATCGCCATTTTTAACAACAGTTTATTAGGCATTTTCAATTCTGGGCGGAATGACCACTCTTGGACAAAGTGAGACGATTGCTTGAAACACGATGAGAAAGACAAGCACCAGAGGAAGGCCCCTCCCTGCCTTACCGAATTCCAAGCCGCTACCACCTTCACACCAAGATGTGGATACAGGTAGGTAAAAGTTATAGCTTGAATGACAACAGAATCAATTCTGCAAGACGGTAACCGGTTCACAAATGGTCACCTACTGAAAATTTGATGGTCATCGATCTTACCGAATCAACTAATGAGGCATTGATCAAATTAGTGTCCTCGATGAAAATCATAAAGTTTTTTTACGAGGGAGGATACAAGCAGCGCCACCAGGTAAGACACCTACATCGGCTATAAGTAGCAGCAAGAAGTAGTTTCTTGATGATGGTGTCTGATAGACATCGAAACGTTGGAAGTAAGTACTGCCTGGTTGTGCCTAAAGAACCTTACTATAAGATACATATTTTTAGTCATAATATATATATCACAACAAATAGAGGTCGATGAGAACTGTGAAGATCTGAACAGCAATGTTTGCCATCATCTAGGACAAACCGGTACCCAGCAGAGGAGAGAACCAAGAACTGATATCGGGACGTACAGCCAACTCCCTGGGACTGCAGGCTTTGTTGGCAATCAGAAATATGGGCGTGGTACTTTACAACAGGGGAAAGTCCAAGGTAATGTTACACATTTGCGCGACTGCGTGTTTAGTTTGTGTGTGTCTCTCTCTGTGTGTGTGTGTGTGTGTGTGTGTGTGTGTGTGTATTCGAACCGTACAACTTAAATATTTATCATCTTCGCCAAGAAGGCTTGTTCACACAATGAATTAAGAATGCCTGCGTGGATTATGTATCTTGATATTTGGTATGTGGGTAGGCCTAGAAACGATTAAATTTTGGGTTCCCTTACGGTACTACAGAGGAACTTCAAGATCTGATATCTCGTGTTCTGGACATGCTATGGTCATGATTTGCAGTGTTGTTCTCGTCCATATAACGGATCTAACAATTGCGGACTAATACTCTTCATTTGCGACGCAACATATTATTAGAGGTGCATTATGCACGTTATGCCATGTAGACGGAGTCGTTAGCGCCGCGACGCCAGAAAAAAGTTGCTCTAGTGGAATGTCTTCGCCTCTTCGGTGACCCCATCGCGCTCTCAATGATGTTGTCAAAGAGCACATTCTTTGTATTTTTTTTCAGAACGTGCTATTCTGTACTGCGAAGGCAGAGAAAAATATCCTGGAACCTATGAGTCCCATTACTATTCCAACAATGTGGGCCACTACACTGAGGAGGAAGATAGCAACGACCAACGGCAGGCTAGTCAGCAAAGTGGACACGGTGGTCAGCCAACTGCAGAAGATACAGACAAGATGGGCCGTAACGGTGCCCGGCTGTTGGAGAACCCGATGTACGTGCCGGGTGTGTCACGACAGGACGACGGAGGTACGTTTTGTTGTCTGCATTCTTGCGACATTTACTATTTCCACCACAGAGGAATGAGAAACGCTAGTTCACCTTTATCCGCAGGGTAACCTATATTCGTTGTGTTTACCCACATGATATAAAGGGATATCAAGTCGACGGACGGTGGTTTCAAGTTGTAATATGTTCAAATATTGTAGTTTGAAACTGTCTTCCGTCGACTTGATACCCCTATTAAACTACCCGTTTTTCAAAAGCAACGGATATAGGTCACCCTACTGATAAAGGTGAACTAGCGTTAGAGCAATTTAACTTCCGGGACTGAATTAGTGTGTGTGTGTGCTTGCAAGCACACATATATGTGTGAATGACCAATGCAACTTAAAAAGTGAAATGAAAATTGCCATGTCTGTGAATTCCACTGAAGTGATCTTTTCATATATATCAGTTGAGTGCATGACTACTATAACGCCATCTAACAGGACCTAACTGTTGCAAACTCAGACTATGAAACGTAATATCATGCAAATGTATCTAAAGTAAATTGTAATAGAATGGTCCAGAATTCACATCAAGAACACGTATATGCACTACGCAAGTATCTTCCGTTGTTTATACTAGCCTTTTTTGTAGATTGCTGACATCTGACATTTACAGAACCTATCAAAAATACTACACAAAGAACAAAGGCCAATTGAATTGGAAGAATTCCTTTGAAAAAAATGAATTGGTGAAGTTTTGCATAAGATCACTCAAACCATTTTACATCGTATAGCGGTAAAAAAACAACTTAAAGTTATTTGTCTGGAGAGATCAAACAATCTATAATGAAAACTGCTAAAGCTAACTGGTTTCTTTGTAACAAGATAGTTAAAGCCAAAGGAACTCTTAAAAGCCTTCCGTCTTCAACTTCGAAATGTTTGGAAATTTTGTGTTTCATTGTTATTGGTCATTTGTTCTATTAATGGTTTTTAATTGGTTATTCATCATCAGACTTTGGAATGGATGATGTACAACTGTATAAAAGACATGTTTTGTTACAAAATATAAATCTAGTTCCGGGCCTTCACATGCACGAGTCTCTTCTGTCCTCTCCGCAGAGAGAGCTTTCTTAGACCTATACCAGTCTAAGAAAGCTGCTCTCGTTGAATGTCTTCGGCGACCCCAGCGCGCTCTCAGTGATGTTGTCAAAGAGTACATTCTTTGTAATTTGAACAGAACGTACGATTCTGTCCTACGAAGCCAGAGAAAAATATCCTGGAACCTATGAGTCCCATTACTATTCCGACAATGTGGGCCACTACACTGAGGAAGAAGATATCAACGACCAACGGCAGGCTAGTCAGCAAAGTGGACACGGTGGTCAGCCAACTGCAGAAGATACAGACAAGATGGGCCGTAACGGTGCCCGCCTGTTGGAGAACCCGATGTACGTGCCGAGTGTGTCACGACAGGGCGACGGAGGTACGTTTTGTTGTCTGCATTCTTGCGACATTTACTATTTCCACCACAGAGGAATGAGTAACGCTAGTTCACCTTTATCCGCAGGGTAACCTATATTCGTTGTGTTTACCCACATGATATAAAGGGATATAAAGTCGACGGACGGTGGTTTCAAGTTGTAATATGTTCAAATATTGTAGTTTGAAACTGTCTTCCGTCGACTTGATACCCCTAACTACTCGTTTTTCAAAAGCAACGGATATAGGTCACCCTACTGATAAAGGTGAACTAGCGTTAGAGCAATTTAACTTCCGGGACTGAATTGGTGTGTGTGTGTGCTTGCAAGCACACATATATGTGTGAATGACCAATACAACTTAAAAAGTGAAATGAAAATTACCATGTCTGTGAATTCCAATGAAGTGATCTTTTCATATATATCAGTTGAGTGCATGACTACTATAACGCCATCTAACAGGACCTAACTGTTGCAAACTCAGACTATGAAACGTAATATCATGCAAATGTATCTAAAGTAAATTGTAATAGAATGGTCCAGAATTCACATCAAGAACACGTATATGCACTACGCAAGTATCTTCCGTTGTTTATACTAGCCTTTTTTGTAGATTGCTGACATCTGACATTTACAGAACCTATCGAAAATACTACACAAAGAACAAAGGCCAATTGAATTGGAAGAATTCCTTTGAAAAAAATGAATTGGTGAAGTTTTGCATAAGATCACTCAAACCATTTTACATCGTATAGCGGTAAAAAAACAATTTAAAGTTATTTGTCTGGAGAGAGAATCAAACAATCTATAATGAAGACTGCTAAAGCTAACTGGCTTCTTTGTAACAATATAGTTAAAGCCAATGGAACTTTTAACAGCCTTCCGTCTTCAACTTCGAAATGTTTGGAAATTTTGTGTTTCATTGTTATTGGTCATTTGTTCCATTAATGGTTTTTATTTGGTTATTCATCATCAGACTTTGGAATGGATGATGTACAACTGTATAAAAGACATGTTTTGTTACAAAATATAAATCTAGTTCCGGCAATATATTCACATACACGAGTCTCTTCTGTCCTCTCCGCAGAGAGAGCTTTCTTAGACCTATACTAGTCTAAGAAAGCTGCTCTCGTTGAATGTCTTCGGCGACCCCAGCGCGCTCTCAGTGATGTTGTCAAAGAGTACATTCTTTGTAATTTGTCCAGAACGTACGATTCTGTCCTACGAAGCCAGAGAAAAATATCCTGGCACCTATGAGTCCCATTATTATTCCGACAATGTGGGCCACTACACTGAGGAAGAAGATATCAACGACCAACGGCAGGCTAGTCAGCAAAGTGGACACGGCGGACAGCCAACTGCAGAAGATACAGACAAGACGGGCCGTAACGGTGCCCGCCTGTTGGTGAACCCGATGTACGTGCCGGGTGTGTTACGACAGGACGACGCAGGTGCGTTTTATTGTTTGTATTAAACAACTTAAATATTTAACATTTCCACTACAAAATGATGAGTAGAGTAATGTAAGGACATAATCTGTGTATGTATGTGTGTGTATGTGTGTGTGTGTATGTGTGCGCGTACACGTTCACGTATTTGACGCGAGTAGCCCGTGTATGAATAGTAAAACGTATTATCAAATAGCCAGATGGAGTTGGCCAATCAGAGCCCCCCATTTCCTATGAGTGGGCCGTAACGTCATAAGTGTGCAGTTATTACAATAACTGCACACTTACCTATCAGTACAAGCATGGCAGGGGTTAACGTCCTCTATTAACATCGTTTGTGCGCGTTTCATTGATTAAAGAAAACGTTTACCATCTTAGAACGACATTAAATTACTTACATTATGTAAAACGATAAAATCTATTTTGATTAATGTGCAATTTAAACTGAAAATTGAAAATAAAATTGTTTGCATCCCCCCTTTCAAGTTGAACGATCCGCACGTCATTCCTCATGAATACAGTACACTAGAATTTTGAAAAGACAGCAATGTTTCGAATATTTTCTGTGGAAATTTTGAATTCAAAATGCAATTTGTAATCTCCCTATGTGCCAAAGAAACAAAATGCAAATTTCCAGAAATTCTACAAAGGAATTCACACGTATAGTAACAAGGGATCTATGCATCATACAGGAGTCTGTGTAGGCTGTATGATTATAGCGCTAATGACCCGCCTGTTATAGCGCTATTATACAGAATGACCCGCCTGTTCCTCGGTGTACATGGTGTCATAACGCCTGGTCCTTTGCTATAACCACCTCATAAAACCACCTCGTTCGCTTCGCTCACTCGCTCGGTGGTTTTATTCGGTGGTTATAGCTTCGCTCACTCGGTGATTTTATTCGGCAGAGGCGGCGGCAGGAAATTTCGTCTGGGGGGGGGCGAACTTTTACTGACAGAATTTTGTAGCACACGCTTACGTAGCTCCGAAG
The DNA here is from genome assembly GCA_019207045.1 of Branchiostoma floridae x Branchiostoma belcheri. Lineage (NCBI taxonomy): Eukaryota > Metazoa > Chordata > Leptocardii > Amphioxiformes > Branchiostomatidae > Branchiostoma > Branchiostoma floridae x Branchiostoma belcheri. Next base: position 31,957,110 of record CM033024.1, on the reverse strand, counting down.
GCGCTACCGTCGCGCCGGAGGCGCGACCACCCTAGGGGGGTCCGGGGGCATGCTCCCCCGGAAAAACTTTGAAATCTAGACCCTCTAAAACGGCATTTCCTGCGTTTTGACGGGCAAATTTTGCTGCCTGGCTAAGCTAAGTTTGATGGCAATTCTGTTAGAAAGACACACGGTTTTAGCGAGGGCGATGCCCACAAAATATTTTCACGATTTCGAGTGCCGAAAGTGCGAGCTGTTGTAAGGTTGGTCTTTGGAAATTTCGAAATCTGCACCCTCTGAAACGACATTTTCTGTATTTTGAGGGACAAGTTTTGTTTGCAGACTATGCTAAAGCTTATGCCATCTTTGTCAAAGAAAAAGATGTTTGAGGGCGATGACCTTAAGCTACCACGCACAAATTTTCACCATGTCGTTGCCGGAGGCTTAAGTAATCGCTAGGGAGGTCCGGAGAAAATTTTAAAATCTTGACCGTCTGAAACGTCATTTCCTGAATTTCAGTGGCACATTCTGCTTGTAAACTAAGCTAAGTACGATAGTACAATTTCTATTGGTTTAAAAGATTTTTCACAGCAACGCTCCCGCAACATATTGTCCTGCATCGAAGACGCAGTCATCACAAGGGAGGTCTGGCGAAATTTTGAAATCGGGACTCTCTGAAACGCCATTTCTTGCATTTTCAGGGGTAAATTATGCTGTTAGACTAGCTTGATTTTATGAAATTTCCATCATCAAAAAAATACACAAGGTTTCAGCTTGATTTGGGGGGGGGGGGCGACGCCCCCCCCAACATATTTTCCGAGGGGGCAGCCGCCCCCCCTGCCCCCCGGTGCCGCCGCCACTGTTCGGTGGTTATTGCAAAGGACCAGGCGTTATCACACCATATACACCTCGAGGCGGGTCGTTAACCCTTAATTATATCATTATTATTTCTGCCACAAAGAAATGAGTAATTTGAGAATCAATGTGTGTGTGAACGCACGTGGGTTTGTGACCAAAAAGTACAATTAAAGAAGGGTATTCATTTACCGTAGTTGATAAAGGGAACTATTGTATACATCAGATTGAATATTTTTATACTCTTATAGGACATTGCATTAGTCAAATATCACCAGGAATGGTAGGTCTTTTTGCATGGCGTTACAAATGTATTGACCTAGGCGAATGGCTATGGAGTAAGGACATGATAAAAGTACATTGAAGGTGTCGCCACTTGTGTGCGGTAGAGGCATATGTAACGTGTTACGTTATATTGACTTTCGTCATTTTTGTAGGACAAGGCCTAACAAAATGATACACCTTTAATACTAGTACTATCTTGGCGGTTTTTTTTTTTAAATTTCGATTCAAGGCGCACTTATTCTCAGTTTGCTAATGATGGTCACAAAATCTTTGTTTTGAATAGATAATTCAAATGAATAGATAGATTAACATAAGAGTTAATTTGTATGCCAAATTGAGTCTTTCTATTAGAATGTACTTTGAGTTAATTGTTGTTTCTTATTGTCTGTCTCTGACATTAACTGCAGATGTCCTATATGACACAGGACCGTCGGCAATTTCCTTTAGGGAGGAAGAAACCAAAGAAGAATCCCCTACCGGCGGAGACGTGAACCACGACATTTTAGACGATGAAATCACCAACCCACGACAGGCTAGTCAGCAAAGTGGACACGGTGGACGGCCAACTGCAGAAGATACAGACAAGACGGGCCGTAACACTGCCGGCTTGTTGGAGAACCCGATGTACGTGTCGGGTGTGTTACGTCAAGACGACGGAGGTAAGTTTGTTGTTTTCGTCTGTTTCTAAATACCACAAAGGAATTAAAAGACCAATTGAAAGGGAGTGTTTTAACCCTATTCAGACCGGGCTTTTTTTAAAACAATCATATTGACACAGTTTACTCTCCAAATGCTTAATATCAAGATTTCGTAATTTGAAATAATTATGGGCCCTTCTTTGTGTTCCTAAATATGATGTATGAATAACGCAAGTATTGTCGCAGTCACGGAAACATGGCTGAAGGAAGACATTCCTGACGCGGTAATTGCGTTACCAGGATACGCTGTTTACAGAAGGGACCGGGCAGCACGTAGAGGCGGCGGGGTGGCCATGTACATTCGTTCTGAGCTCCAGTGTAAGCGACTAGCGGAACTGGATCACGATGACCATGAAGCATTATGGATGTGGGTAAGGCCAAGTCGTCTCCCCCGTGGTTTGAACTCTCTGATCGTCGGTACTCTCTATATTCCACCGAAGTCATCAGACTCATCCAGACCAGACACTGAGGTCTCTGAATACCTGGGACACTGTCTCGATCACATCGAGCGCAACTTCGCACTATCAGGTATAGTGATCCTTGGAGACACCAACAGGTATAAATGCCAATCCCTGTGCTCGAGGTTCAGCTTGAAACAAGTAGTCACCTAAGCCACTAGAGGTGTTAACCAGCTTGACTCTATTTACACTAACATTAAGTGTTTGTACCCTGCACCTGTTCATCTTCCGCCGATTGGTACCCCAGATCACCAGTCCATTCTACTGCCTGCTGGTTCATGGCCATACACGCGTCCCAAGCACATCACGCGGAGGCAGTGTAATCCTGAAGCGATGAGGAGGTTGGGGTTACTGATGAACACAACTGATTTCACACCTGTCTTCCAGACCACAGAGCCTTCCAGAAAGGTGGCAGTTCTGACAACCATGCTAAAAGGACTACTTGACAAAGCTGTACCTGTTAAGAAAGTCAAGATTTCCACCGCTGATAAACCATGGATGACTGTGAGGATTAAGGAGTTGCTTGCAGAGAGACAACAGGCATTCCGCTCCGGAAACGTTGCTCTGTACTCCAAGTTAAGGAATTCTGTCGCCAAGCATATCAAGAAAGCAAAACGGGAGTACTATGAAAGAGAAGTAGCTAACTTGAGGCACTCCAGCCCAAGACACTGGTTCAAGTCCATCAAGTCCCTTATGGGAAAGGACTCTGTTAAGGAGGATGTCTCCAATCCCAACATCACCGTGATACAAAATGAATATGACATGCTTGCAGAGCATTTCGGGTCTGTGTGGAGTGAAGTGTCCCGTACTGTTCCAACGTTGGCTGATGTCGAGCACAAGCTCTCGCATGATACACCCACACCGTTCAGTATTGGTCAGGTTAAGGCCAGACTGCGCAGACTCAATGGGAGGAAAGCCGCTGGGCCAGACCTCATTCCTTCCTGGTTACTAAAGCAGTGTCATGAAGAACTTGGTCCTGTTTTATGTGACGTCTTCAATTCTTGTCTTCAGAACTCCTCCTTTCCGCAGCAATGGAAAGAGGCTGTAGTTACGGCAGTGCCTAAGAAACCACGACCACAGTTCCCAACGGAATACCGACAAATTTCGTTAGTCAGCTGCGTCGGGAAAGTGTATGAAGGGCAGCTCCGTGATGCTTTGCTACAGGACACTGCCAGTAGCCTCGCACCGTCTCAACATGGCTTCCTGTCAAGAAGATCTACGGTTACTGCGTTGATACACATCCTCCAAACGTGGCATGAAGCGTTAAACAGTAACCCGAAGCTGGACGTTCATGCTGTGTTCGTTGATTTTTCCCGTGCCTTTGATACCATCAGCCATAGTCAACTGCTCATGTGCCTAGCTGACATGGGTATCAGACGGTCCTTATGGATGAGCATCAGCAGCTATCTGGAAGGACGTACACAGAAGGTAAAGTGGGGCCCCTGTGTATCTAGGTCCCACGACGTCCTCGCGGGTGGTCCACAGGGTGGTATTCTATCACCAACAGTTTTCGTCATCTGTATAAATACCTTGGATGCAAGGTTGCCAAGGCCCATTGTTCCTGTCAAATATGCGGACGATCTGACAACCTCTGAAATGCTAATTTCGTCACTTCCTGGTCAAACGCAGAAGGCGCTTGACCCCATTGTTGAATGGGGGGAGGACTACTCTCTCAAGGTAAACGGGAAAAAGACAATGGACATGGTTATCAGCGCAAGGAAGGAGGTAAACATTCCTGTTCCTCCTCATCCGACAATATCCGGACATGTGATTCAGAGGACTACGTCTTTCAAACTACTTGGAGTACACATCACTGCCAACCTTACCTGGGATGAACACGTTAATTTCATGTTGACGAAGTCCCGCCCACGTGTGTATTACCTTGCGGCTGCAAAGAAGGCTGGTCTCCCTACTGATGTCTTGCTCCAGATTTACCTAACATTCCTACGCCCCTTACTGGAGTATGCCAGTCCGGTGTGGGGAGGACTGCCGAAAAACCTGTTAGACAAGCTAGAAGCCATGCAGAGGAGCTGTCTTAGAATCATTGGTATCCCATCTGACTCTCTGCCCTTACTATCAGACAGACGGGACGCAGCGACGCTGAAGACTCTACAAGACATACTGCGGGACAGTAGCTCTCCGCTGAGGGAGTTCTTTACTTCACCTCAGGACAGTTCGTACAGTCTTCGTCGGGAAGCCCGATCCAGGGCATCTAGAAGTAAAACGAATAGACATGAACTGTCTTTTGCACCCCGCTCTGTAAGATTGCTGTACGAAAGTGCTAGTTGATCGGTAAAGAATGTTGATTCTGTCATGTCTATTTTTTAAAATCCGATTGCTGTCTAATTTTAAATGTTGTAAATGCATTAATGTTTTAAAGTTGATTCTGTGACTGATGACGCATTTCATGTATATATACATGCCAAGTCATCCAGGATTAAAGCTGATTCTGAAAGCTGAATCTGAACCTAAACTTAAAGAAGTTTGAGTGCTGGCTTCTTATCTAGCTGCGTGTGATGATTGGTGAGAAGATAACCTTCGGTTTACTGTGGCTTTTTGTAATGGCAGCCATCAACAAGTATCATAAAGTATGATACAAAAAGGTTTTGCGTTCATATATTAATAGCTCTTGAGAGAGCAATTTGACAGCAGCCATGAAATGAAGATATGGGATGTTTTCTGCTCACAGATGACAACGATGCTGCAGACTGTTGTGTGTTTCCGAGAAACTTTGACGTGAAATCTCACCGTTCCTTTGTGATCCTACTCGTCACCATCGCCATAGTTGTAGCAGCCGCCATTGGTGCAGGAGTTGGCCATGGTCTCGTCAAATTTCTCACAACAGTGCAGGAAACTCATCCTTCAACACTCAACAGTTCTCTGGAGCGGAGTGATACGTCAAGCCGACCAGTGTCACCATTCCCCGCCACCCCTACTGGTTCTACACTGGAAAACAGAAGTAGAAATCTCTCGGTTGGTTCCCTATCTTGTACTCAACGTTGTAGTTTTAAAGGTGCCCTCTCACTGCACTTGCGTCAAGCTTGCGTCAATACGGGGTTCATTCACTGCGTCACTGTTTTGTTATTTTCTATCATAATCTAGATATTGCGTTATTCGTAAAAGTATGACTTAGAAGATATGACAAAATACACAAAAAAGTAAGAAAACTCGTTCTTTAACTCTGAAATCCGTTGAGTATCTTTCGAACCCCGCAGTGACGCAAGCTTGAAGCAAGTGCAGTGAGATACTACTACAGTTTTCATTGTTTGCGAAACAGGAAGCTCTTTTAATAGAAAATTAGAATATTTATTCCTTTAAACACAGAAAGGTTGTAGGTTATAAATTTTTTTAAATTTTCAAATGAAAATAAGGGTCAGCCTTTCAAAAATTACCACAAAGTAGCCCGAACACATATCCATAGGCAGTGTACGTAAGGCGACGGCATTGCGTGGCACTATGGATAAATTGTCCAAACAATGACTAATGCAAATAATCTTTATCACTATTTACCAGTTTTTAAAAGTTATTTCGCTCATTTCAAGATTGAAGGAATTTTGTTCTTGAAACAAGCCGTCAGTGTGTTATTGGCGATTGCTGTTGACTCATAGTTTGTTTATAGCATAGCACAGTTTTTTTTAACAACAAAAATGTTTACTAAGAGTTTTTAGCCTCAATTACGCGTTTTCATTAATTGCATGACCCATCCTGACCTCCCTTGACCCCTAACACTGACAATCCAATGTTGTGGCAAGAATTTCCTCCAATCTTGAAATAAACGGAATAGCTTTAACCCTATTCAGACCGGGCTTTTTTGGTCATCCCTGGACCGGGGGGGGGGGGGGGCTTTTGAGGCCCTCCACTTCTAAGTCCTCTAACTCTTGAACGACGTGCCGTAGGGCCACCAAATTTTCAGGACATGATATCGACATAATATCTGACAAGTATATGACGTTTGACGGTACGTTGACGTAAAATGACGTAATTATGACGTCATCAATTTGATTATATTGGCCGGACCCATGAAAAAAGGTATTCTCAGAAAACTTCAAGTTATACTACAAAAATGTAACAACAAGTGCAGATAACAGAATAATAATGTTTATTACGACTTGTATTGCCAATAGCAACATCGATGACGTCATAATGACGTCATAAAATGACGTCATGCACATCTAAGATACGAGTTAGGCTCCGCCATATTATATCCACTACCTTGAATTTTTAAAAATACTTTTTTTGCAACAAATAATCACAAAGGGCAATGGAAATAGACTAAATTCATTCATTTAGATGGTTTTTGATGAAAAAATACCAGGTAGTTGCAAATTTTAAGGGATAATTAGCTTGTTATTCTTTATCTGGCCATACGGTCCGCCATCTTGGATTTTGGGCTGATGACGTCATCAAATTAGCATAATTTATGCATATATAATTATGAAAGATATGCTAAATAATATAAGATTTTATTTATGTAAAAAATAGCAGTAATATAGCAAATAAATGTGAAAAATACATTGTTAGAACCAAAAATAGTGATTTTTGGCAAAACTGCCTGTCAGCAAACGGTTGCCATAGCAACACGAAAAAATGGAAAATTTGTCAAACTTCGTAAAATTGTTGCCAACAATATTTCAGGAAAACTCACCAAATTTGGTGGCTTTAGCGTAAGGCGTTCTGGCGTTATAGGACATCGAAGTTGGCGCAGGCCTCAAAAGCCCCCCCCCCCGTCTGAATAGGGTTAATTCAAAATAACAACAAATGGTAAATACTTAGGAGTTGCTAGCATGATGCACATGTTTTATTCATAATCTTATTCACAAGATATCACACATGGCCATTCAGTGCCCAGCTTGCATTGCATATTTGACTTTCCAACGAAAATAAGTCATCCCTAAAATATTCATCAGGTTGGATAATCAACTTGAAAGTTAATATGTGTTGGTATAAGTCATTATTGAACTAGTTAAACTGTAATTCCCAATACAAAAATTGGATTCACCCAAATTTTCGACTGAACAGCACCAATCTTTGTCAAGGAATGAACAATCCACTGCTTTCGGGACGTCACGTTATGCAGATAGAACACGTGACGGAGTAAGCAATGGATCATAGGTTTCGGGACGTCTATGGCGACCACCGTTTTTGTTCAGGGATAATTAATTGAACATAGTCTTGTCTGGTACACAAACCTCTGTTATTGACTTGTTTGTCGTGTTTTTGTCAAGCCAAAATAGGTCAAGCTCGATTTTCTCTGACATGACAACTTCATTTATATTAGCACCGATAAAACTATTCAGCTACTTCAATTTTTCTTCAAGCAATGACTGTTTCTAAAGGTAAGGTACATATCAAATTTTTGACGGCTGACAGCCTATCTTGTTCACGGAGAATGACCTTGTCTTGATCACGCGAGAGAACACGAAAACTAGGTCAGGCTTGCGTAGATCATCTGCCCCGCCTCCTTGCGGAGTAGGGGTATACGCAGGACTTTGGCAGATCCCAACCCTCATTTCGGTTCAGCTTCGCACCCTCTAGCTGGATATGATAATTCTTTATGATGGACTGTCAGCCGTCGAAAATTTGGAAGTATGCACCTTACCTTTAAAAACAGTCATTGCTTGAAGAAAATTTGGAGTAACTGTATTCATAGGTGACTGATGAACATCTTCACTATGCACTAATGTAAACGACAGACAAGTCGTTGAAAGGTCAATGTAAACGACAGACAAGTCGTTGAAAGGTCAATGTAAACGACAGACAAGTCGTTGAAAGGTCTTCCGAAGACTAAAAGAGTATTGTGTGCCGAACAAGACTATGCAGTGAAGAATAACAAGTTGCATTTTGCCATCTACATCTTAAACAGACCATGATGTTTGTGACGGAAGAGCCAACAAATGCAACGACCTTTCTTTCATCGAAGACAACTGATGGTGTGACGATGCCTAAAGTGTTCTCTACTGATCTGGAAACGAGGGTGTCTCCGCAAACCGGAACAGCAAAACCAGTCACCCCCGCAACTACAGCTATCGTAAGAAGAAGTCCATCTAATGTCTTTGAAATGTCCTAACCTTTAATGAATTGCAATTATATCTAGTATCTGTATCTGTATCTGTATCTATATAGCCGGCATAACCGCCCTTCGGCTTAACACACCAGCTTCGCAGGCACGCGGTCAGTAAGTCAGTAAGACAGTAAGCCTTACAAATTACTGCACCTGAGTGTGTATATTTGTATTCATCAGATACAAAGAAGCTATATTCTGATATATCTATATTTCAAACAGCTCATGATGGTTGCGACGGAAGATTCGGCCAATACAACAGCTTCTCTTTTACCGAAGACTACTGATGGTGTGACGATGTCTAAAATGTTCTCTACTGATCTGGAAACGAGGGTGTTTCCTCAAAGCGGAACAGCAAAAGCAGTTACACCTGCAACTACAGCTACCGTAAGAATAAGTCCATCTAAAGTCTTTCAAATGTCCTAACCTTAAATGAACTGCAATTATATTTAGTATCTGTATCTGTATCTATATAGCCGGTATAACCGCCCTTCGGAGTTTCGCAGGCACGCGGTCAGTAAGTCAGTAAGCCTTACAAATTACTGCACCTGGGTGTGTATATTAGTATTCATCAGATACAAATAAGTTATATGTTGATATATCTACATTTTACAGCTCATGATGATTACGACGGAAGATTCGGCCAATACAACAGCTTCTCTTTTACCGAAGACAACTGATGGTGTGACGGTGCCTAAATTGTTCTCTACTGGTCTAGAAACGAGGGTGTTTCTGCAAACCGGAACAGCAAAGACAGTTGCACCTGAAACTACAGCTAACGTAAGAATAAGCCCTTTGAAATGACCTCCATTGTATGATAAATCGCAGTAAAAATGTACTTTGATGTTATTTTTAACCCCAAACCATCTAACTGTTATGTTAAATTTTTCTAAAAATCATAGTCTTAGCCTAAAGTTGCACTCTCACTGCACTTGCGTCACGCATGCGTTACTTCGGGGTTCGAAAGATACTCAACGAATTTCAGAGATAAAGAACGAAGTTCAGCTTTCTTACTTTTTGTGTGTGTTGTCGTCTTCTAATTCATACTTTTACGTGTTACGAAATATCTAAATAAATAAAAAAATCGGAGAAAGTAACACAACGGTGCTGCAGTGAACGACCCCGCAGTGACGCAAGCTAGACCCAAGTGCAGTGAGAGTGCACCAAGGTAGCTGGGTCAGCTGCTTGAGACTGTAACTTTGCGTCTATATCTCTATTTGATAAGGAAGGAAGCCGATATCTAACGCCACTACGGTATGTTAATGAGGTAGTGACGTCACAACTATGACATCATTGCTGATAGGGATCCCATGATCCTCTTCTATCTCTTTCCACAATCATGACCACGTTGTGTTTGAAGAAATGCCTCTTCTAATCAATTTGCATCCACGCCCTTGATTCGCTCATCCCAAATCCCCCTGTTAAATAATGACGTAATTCAACAGTCTTGCCTATGGACTTTGAAACGAATGCTAAAGTGTCTTCGATCGATACGAACCTGGAAACGCTAATGTTTCCGCAGGCTAAGACAGTCGGCAACTAAAGCTAAAGTAAGAAAATGTTAACATCTGCTAAATGCCCTAGCCTATAATGAAATACAGTTTTGTACTCTACAGTGATAGAGTCATGCTGGTATTATTATTTGTCGCCAGGTTTTAACAAAATATGTCGAAAGGACAGAGTTTGACCAGCTTCAGAAGACTACAAAGCAACGACCTTTAACGACCCACGAAGGTATGACACTCAGGCGACAAAGTTGTTGTCCTACACTAAGTAGATATAAACAAATTGAACTCTCCTCATGTAACTAATCTCATAGACAGCTGTACAATGTTGTGTATTGGTGTGCCCTACTAATGTTTCCTTAATATCCAATGCCTGTCGTCCCTAATACGTATGAGATACTGCAATCATAACGTAAAAAAGTTGTCTCGATAGGACGTCGACGAAAGCGGCCTTTTTATCGGTGCCCGCTGGTCACTTCATATCTGTAAGATTTTCGATTTATCGCTTAAACATACTTACCCCTTTTGAAAACTGAAAGGCCTATTCTATGATTGGGGGGGGGGGGGGGGGGGGGCTGCGACCACAGGAACTAAGAGTGACGGTTGAGAAAGCAGGGTACATCCAGATAGGCGTAGGAGAATGCAACACCTAACAATAACAATTTGGCTTTGCTTGAGAAGTTTTTAAATTTCAATATGTTATTTCAACTGCAGCAAATAACAAAGTTGCCATATGGATATAATGTAGCTACGATAGCTTGGCACGATTTCCTGTAATATAAATTTTGTATCACAGCAATATTGAACTTAGTTTTAGACATGTATTTGCAGAGACATAACGTCATGTCATTATGATAAAAATGGTACACCATAGCGAAATAACAGTAGGTCCACAGGGTTGTGGTAGACGTACCGTATTGTTTGTACTATCTTTTATGATCTTCCTGTAGGCAAGCATTATTTTGGAGGTTATTGTGGTTAGGGTTAACAACTGTACCAGCGAAATGCCCATTCTATCACAAAAGTACTTGTTTTGTGTGATTTTGACTTCCAAGTTTCGATAGAGTTGGCATAACAATTCTGCATCCACTTCCCCAGGATGGCTGATACGGGATCCGTCATGGGTTGTGGGGTCCACCAGCACACCGTTGGTGACGTATGATGCCGCAAAAGCCTTGGATGGGGACACTGGGACCTACTGGAACTCTCACAATACCCACCAACGCTACAAGAGCTGGTACATAACATTCGACCTCACAGTGCCCCAAACTCTGACCGGCATCGCAGTCAACAACTACGGAGACACCGTCCATGACATTGCAGCCTTCACGTTGCAAAAGTCGCAGGTTGGGAGTCCATACAACTGGGAAGATGTCGTGTCTGTTACTAATGTACAGGGAGGGATAGCCCACCGCCAGGAGTTCGGCGGGTTCTGGGGAACAGCGCAGTACTGGAATTTCCTCATCACTCAGACCCACTCGGGATGGCAGCCATGGCTAAGAGAACTGAACTTCCTCGGAAGCTCAGCAGGTAATAAAATTACCTTTTGTGTTTTGTGTTGTGTAGTCTATAGACATACCAATACAAACAAGGTCCACAGTAACAGTTGCAAGGGTTAAGCTTCGGTAACCCCCCCCCCCTCACATTAGGCGAAAATCGATCGGACGACGAGTATGCGAGCTCTAAATTGCGAGGAGGCATGACCCTCATGGGATGGGGGGAACTCTGCCATTTCTTCGTCGGCAGCAGGGTCATGCCTCCTCGTAATTTAGAGCTCGCAGACTCGCCGTCCGATCGATTTTCACCTAATGTGAGGGGGGGGGGGGGTATCACAAATCGCGTACGACGTACTTGCGATAGCATATTCGCATATTGCACGATGAGTCACTGCAAATCGCAGCTAAATCGCAATCAAAATCAGCCATCGCAGAGCATCGGATGATGTTTAAATTTTTTCCAGCATCGTACGAATTTTTAATTGTGTCTTTTGTCTCTTCTGAATAGCCACCTGGCCGCTTTTGTGCTTCTTTAACCAGCCAAATGTGGATCTAGCTGTTAAATACCTTCCTATAATGTATTTCGCTGTAAGAAGAAATTAAAAGAGACCATAACAATATGTTCCTGACTCTTACGAACAAGGTTTAAATCAAGCACAAGTACTGGCCATGGTTTGGTTATCTCAGCCTACTTGCCAACTGTATAGATCTACGATTTAGGCTTTTTCGAACATCTTATGATACTTTTCTCTGATGATATGCTATTAAGAACCCACACCACACCACCCCATCCCCACCCCCAGTCTGACTCATAGAGCCTGCCTTTCTGTTCGAGTTGTACCAATAATTATTACGATTATGGTAAACTGACCCGAGACTGGCTAGAGGTGAGATCTGCAGATGATCTAATTATGAACCGACGTGTATGTAGCCATCAAACAATATTGTATGTAACGTTATCACCTGCGTGATACTGAATCTGCCTCGTGAAAAACCTTGAGATTTTGACACAGCAACTATGCCAGAGTCTTCAACATAAGTGTGGTACTGCTAACGGTAAACCTCTCGTGTGCGCCAGGAGCCAATATTGCCCAGGGAAAGTCAGCGTTCCAAACAAGCACTTTCTATGATGTCAATGGTGTTGCCAGCCATGCCGTAGACGGGAATACCGATACCTCGTACGGCTCTGGATCCTGTACACACACTGCTAATACCCCGGGGGAGGATAATCCAGCCTGGTGGGTGGACCTTGGGCAAACGTATGCGATCGGCAGGTATGTGTACATCCGAAAATAATTTTATCGGGTTAGTAAATCATAGGACATAAGAGTTTTCTTTTACACAACCAGCTTTTCTCACCTGCTGACGTTTCGATGTCTGTCAGACACCTTCCTCAGAGCTTCTAACTGGAGTTCTGCTTCACGCCGTTATATGTAGCCGATGTAGGTGGCGCTTTTACGACGGGAACACTATCCAAACTTGGCTGAGTTTGTACACCCCCCCCCCCTTCGTCCTGGTTCAGCACTGAAATGGACTTCCTTCTCCAGACTGCTTCTTCAGAACTCCAGTTGGTTGTGTAAAAGAATCCTTTTATGTCCAGGCATGTGTACAGCTTTTACACACACAAGTACTCTTCAGCTTTTAGATCTCTTCGATGTCTCTGACAGAGGATAACGGCCTTTTTTAACCCTATTCAGACCGGGGGGGGGGCTTTTGAGGCCTGCGCCAACTTCGATGTCCTATAACGCCATAACGGCATACGCTAGAGCCACCAAATTTAGCGAGTTTTCCTAAAATATTGTTGGCAACAATTTTACGAAGTTTGAAATTTTTTCAATTTTTTCGTGTTGCCATGGCAACCGTTTGTTGACAGGCAGTTTTGCCAAAAATCACTATTTTTGGTTCTAACAATGTATTTTTCACATTTATTTGCTATATTGCTGCTATTTTGTTACATAAATAAAATCTTATATTATTTAGCATATCTTTCATAATTACATATGCATAAATTATGCTGATCTCATCACGTCATCAGCCCAAAATCCAAGAGGGCGGACCGAATGGCCAGATCAAGAATAACAAGCTAATTATCCCATAAAATTTGTAACTACCTGATATTTTTTCATCAAAAACCATCTAAATGAATGAATTTAGTCTATTTCCATTGTTCTTTGTGATTATTTGTTGCAAAAAAGTAGTTTTAAAAATTCAAAGTGTTGGATATAATATGGCGGAGCCCAACTCATATCTTAGATGTGCATGACGTCATTTTATGACGTCATTTTGACGTCATTGATGTTGCTGGCAACGCAAGTTGTAATAAACATTATCATTCTGTTATCTGCACTTGTTGTTACATTTTCGTAGCATAACTTGAATTTTTCTGAGAATACCATTTTTTCATGGGTCCGGCCAGTATAATCCAATTGATGACGTCATAATTACGTCATCATACGTCAACGTAACGTCAAACGTCAAAGACTTGTTAGATATTATGTCGACATCATATCCTGAAAATTTGGTGGCCCTAAGGCACGTCGTGATAGAGTTATAGGGCCTCAAAAGCCCCCCCCCCGGTCCCGGACCAAAAAAGCCCGGTCTGAATAGGGTTAAACGTCTCACCGTTTCCAAAGTCATATCCGGTTGCTTGTCAATGAGTAATTCCTATTTCAAATACACGGATTAAGGTGACTTATAATCTATCGATTATATGTTAAAGAACGTGCATCCAAATGTGCACAAAACTCAGCTTCCATTGCTATCAAAATCTACAGGGTAGCTATCTTCAACCGCCAGGACTGTTGTTCGGAACGAATCAACCCCTTCAACATCCACATCGGGGATTCCGACCAGGTCAGCACGAACCCCCAGTGTGGAGGTGATCATCACATCAACCTGAACCAGCCGTCCATTTCCGTCCCCTGTCAGATGATAATGGGTCGTTATGTGGGCATCCGTCTTCCTGGAGCCTCCCGAATACTGACCCTGTGCGAAGTCCAAGTAACAAGATTTTTGGGTAGGCCTTCACTACGTTAATTAACATGGTTATCTAATATTTATATAGGGCGCTTTCACTACTGCGAGTATCGCACTGGCGTAAAACCTGTTGCGGCAGATTATTCTGGCAACTGTAAATTCTTTCTAGTGATACGCTCGCGCTATATATGTTTGACTATGTTTAGCAACACCGCAATGTGTATGTCAATATTTGAAGAAACACGACTAAAACAAAACAAAACCCGGTCTCGGGACAATTTTGCATAAACGATGGCAATAGATCCAGCGTACCTGTTTCAGGTGTTGCAATTGAACACGAGCGACAGGACTGCAAGGGTGGTTACATACCAGTCGGGCGACACTGCTTCCGGCTGGTTACCCAGCCAAAGGCATTTTGGAAAGCAAAACTGGCCTGTAAGGCGGAAGGGGCTACTCTGGCTATGCCTAAAACGAAAGAATTGGACCTCGCTCTGAGACGCCTGGTCAAAGGGTCTGAAAGCAAGTCCGTTATCCAACTTTATTGGATTGGTCTGGAGGAGGATGGCTCCGGCTGGAAATGGGTGGACGGAACACGTCTAGGACACTACCAGGTATGCGTTCTGTGTACAAGAACAATACTTTAAAGTATTGTTCTTGTACCTTGTACATTTCATTATCTTTGACATTGGGGTTAGCATTCGTGTCTCTGCCAAGTTTCGTGCATTCTTGTCATCGTTCCGTTCTTACCTCCTGGTTAGTCTGCTTCGATGATCATGATTGTTGCTTTTAGACTACCTGTCTACACCCCAATGTACAACATGTCTACAGCTACATATTACTGGGCAATGCCCCTCGCGGGACTTTGTGCCCACGGGAAAAGGTGAAAACGTATAGGAGGGGATGGTACGTTGTATCTTGACCCCAAGCAGACCCTACGGTGCCTTACAGATAGTATCAAAGCTGGCAAAGGAATATAGCTGGCCAAAGGGAGTCAAACGGGCCAAAGGGAGTCAAAAGGGCTCCTTTGCTAGCTTTGATACTATCTATAAGGCACCGTAGGGTCTGCTTAGAGACTACATTGCATCGAGTGCATTCTAGAAAACGGACAAATAAAAGATCACGGTAGCATACAGCAAGCTAGATCTGGCTGACATAAAGGTGTTTTTCCTTATCTATCAGGGATGGCACCCAGGTAAGCCAAGTGAAAGGGAGAACTGGGGGTATCAAGGAATGTGCGTTCAATACTGGACGTCAGGATATACCATTGATCCCATGTGGGACAACAATGACTGCTGTGATGAAAGGTGGTACATCTGCCAGTCTTGACCGATGATGATGATGATGATGATGATGTCCTGGCATGTAAAAGGATGTCGGCAGAAATGGCTTTTTTCTGCTTATTTCTTTTTAATCTTTAATAATTGTTTGTTGATTGCACTTCTATCAGTCTGCAAATAGATTGCATCACTGTGGCGCACTGAATTGCATATTCAGGCATTAAAACATACACAGGTAGTGAAAAACTTAACATAGTAAACGTAGCATGTGCGAAGTCAATGTACTTTGAAAGTGTTAGTTTATGAGTACAAAAATATTTGCCTGCTAATATTATAAGCATGGCTCGCATTATGTTTTTTTTGGACTGAAAGTAATTTTTTAAAATTGTAAAATGAAAAAAAAAATTGAATTAAAAGTTTGGTTTAACGTCTAATGATGCCAGACATCAATCAATAAATAAAAGTCGGTTAATTATCATCGTATGTCACCCCGTGGAGATTTTTTTCGACTGAAGTCCAATAAAAATGCTAATTAATATGCACCATATTATGTGCAGAGTCACAGTGTATTTTGAAAGTGCATCTGATAATTATCTTCGTATATGTGGAAATTATGTGTATTTTGAACGTGTTAAATTGTGGCCATGTTGAATTGTAAACGTTACGGTGATGGGTACGAAAATGTTTGCAATGCCTTTTTACATGCTCATATTTAATTTAGCATGGTTCACTTTATGTTTTCTTGAACTGAAAGGAATCATTGAAAAAGTTCAAACTTCTAATGATGGTGTACATCAGGAATTGAAGAAATGTTTTTTATCTTGATTATTTCCATATGTTATCTCAATCAGTGTATTTTGAAAGTGCATCTAATGCAATCAGCGCACTCATTAAAGTTCGCCTGATTTCAGAAAATCTTGGGAGATGTTCAAATAGACCAATGTAGGCAAACATTTTGTGTTGTAGCGTAATAATCATACTTGTAGAAGTGACACTAGGGGGTTAGCCATGACTATAGTTGCAGAAGTGAAACTTGTTGGATAGTTGTAAAAGTGCCATCAATATGGAAGCCATAAATGTAGTTGCCAGCTTGGCAAGTGCCACACTAGTATCATTTTTACAACAGTAGTTCACGTCTGTAATTCAGAAATAAATGCCTTGCTAGTAGTGATGCCACGTTTTGTCACTTTAAATCTTGTTACGACTTTTATGGTGTCTATTTTGAAAGTTTAGCAACCTTGGCATTTTTACCCAAATCTTGTTTTTTTCCCCTTTTTTCATTATTTTTTGCAGTCTGCATAGGATGTCATCCATAAAATGTACTTGCTGTGGCCTAATGATTATTAGTCAATTTTGTACATATGCAAAATCAATGTATTTTAAAAGAGTTAGCCACAGTAAGGTAACAGGTACAAACATGGCTGTCATACTCTTTACCTGCTTCTATTATAAGGAATCTTTTATTTCATTTTTTTCTGAACTAAAAGCAATCGTGTGAAATGAAAAAAAATGATAAGAAATTATTTCTTTTCTAATGATGCTGGACATCAAAAAACGAAGAAAAATTGGTTTCTCTTGATCATTACCATCGTATAGATTTTTGTGTGGATTAAGTCCCAAAAAAATGTAAAGTTATATACACATAGTCACTATCAGTGTATTTTGAAAGTGCATCTGATAATTATCAGTCTATTGTACATGTGCAAAGTCAGTGTATTTTTAACATGTTAGCCACAGCAAAGTGATGGGTACAACCTGCTTATATTATACAGATGGTTAACTTTATGTTTTACTGAACAGAAAGCAGTTGTGTAAAATATCAACAAATTGAGCTAAAATTTGTTTAACTAATTATTAGTGATACTGGAATTGAAGAAAGGTAGTTCTTTTTTTACTATCACCGTATGTCACCTCGAAAAGTCTGTTTATGGATGAATTTCAATTAAAGATATCAAACCAACTGTGCCGAAATCATGTCATTAACTTCTTTGACATTTTCAAAAATATTTTTGGTTCTAACAATGTATTTTTCACATTTATTTGCTATATTGCTGCTATTTTGTTACATAAATAAAATCTTATATTATTTAGCATATCTTTCATAATTACATATGCATAAATTATGCTGATCTCATCACGTCATCAGCCCAAAATCCAAGAGGGCGGACCGAATGGCCAGATCAAGAATAACAAGCTAATTATCCCATAAAATTTGTAACTACCTGATATTTTTTCATCAAAAACCATCTAAATGAATGAATTTAGTCTATTTCCATTGTTCTTTGTGATTATTTGTTGCAAAAAAGTAGTTTTAAAAATTCAAAGTGTTGGATATAATATGGCGGAGCCCAACTCATATCTTAGATGTGCATGACGTCATTTTATGACGTCATTTTGACGTCATTGATGTTGCTGGCAACGCAAGTTGTAATAAACATTATCATTCTGTTATCTGCACTTGTTGTTACATTTTCGTAGCATAACTTGAATTTTTCTGAGAATACCATTTTTTCATGGGTCCGGCCAGTATAATCCAATTGATGACGTCATAATTACGTCATCATACGTCAACGTAACGTCAAACGTCAAAGACTTGTTAGATATTATGTCGACATCATATCCTGAAAATTTGGTGGCCCTAAGGCACGTCGTGATAGAGTTATAGGGCCTCAAAAGCCCCCCCCCCCGGTCCCGGACCAAAAAAGCCCGGTCTGAATAGGGTTAAACGTCTCACCGTTTCCAAAGTCATATCCGGTTGCTTGTCAATGAGTAATTCCTATTTCAAATACACGGATTAAGGTGACTTATAATCTATCGATTATATGTTAAAGAACGTGCATCCAAATGTGCACAAAACTCAGCTTCCATTGCTATCAAAATCTACAGGGTAGCTATCTTCAACCGCCAGGACTGTTGTTCGGAACGAATCAACCCCTTCAACATCCACATCGGGGATTCCGACCAGGTCAGCACGAACCCCCAGTGTGGAGGTGATCATCACATCAACCTGAACCAGCCGTCCATTTCCGTCCCCTGTCAGATGATAATGGGTCGTTATGTGGGCATCCGTCTTCCTGGAGCCTCCCGAATACTGACCCTGTGCGAAGTCCAAGTAACAAGATTTTTGGGTAGGCCTTCACTACGTTAATTAACATGGTTATCTAATATTTATATAGGGCGCTTTCACTACTGCGAGTATCGCACTGGCGTAAAACCTGTTGCGGCAGATTATTCTGGCAACTGTAAATTCTTTCTAGTGATACGCTCGCGCTATATATGTTTGACTATGTTTAGCAACACCGCAATGTGTATGTCAATATTTGAAGAAACACGACTAAAACAAAACAAAACCCGGTCTCGGGACAATTTTGCATAAACGATGGCAATAGATCCAGCGTACCTGTTTCAGGTGTTGCAATTGAACACGAGCGACAGGACTGCAAGGGTGGTTACATACCAGTCGGGCGACACTGCTTCCGGCTGGTTACCCAGCCAAAGGCATTTTGGAAAGCAAAACTGGCCTGTAAGGCGGAAGGGGCTACTCTGGCTATGCCTAAAACGAAAGAATTGGACCTCGCTCTGAGACGCCTGGTCAAAGGGTCTGAAAGCAAGTCCGTTATCCAACTTTATTGGATTGGTCTGGAGGAGGATGGCTCCGGCTGGAAATGGGTGGACGGAACACGTCTAGGACACTACCAGGTATGCGTTCTGTGTACAAGAACAATACTTTAAAGTATTGTTCTTGTACCTTGTACATTTCATTATCTTTGACATTGGGGTTAGCATTCGTGTCTCTGCCAAGTTTCGTGCATTCTTGTCATCGTTCCGTTCTTACCTCCTGGTTAGTCTGCTTCGATGATCATGATTGTTGCTTTTAGACTACCTGTCTACACCCCAATGTACAACATGTCTACAGCTACATATTACTGGGCAATGCCCCTCGCGGGACTTTGTGCCCACGGGAAAAGGTGAAAACGTATAGGAGGGGATGGTACGTTGTATCTTGACCCCAAGCAGACCCTACGGTGCCTTACAGATAGTATCAAAGCTGGCAAAGGAATATAGCTGGCCAAAGGGAGTCAAACGGGCCAAAGGGAGTCAAAAGGGCTCCTTTGCTAGCTTTGATACTATCTATAAGGCACCGTAGGGTCTGCTTAGAGACTACATTGCATCGAGTGCATTCTAGAAAACGGACAAATAAAAGATCACGGTAGCATACAGCAAGCTAGATCTGGCTGACATAAAGGTGTTTTTCCTTATCTATCAGGGATGGCACCCAGGTAAGCCAAGTGAAAGGGAGAACTGGGGGTATCAAGGAATGTGCGTTCAATACTGGACGTCAGGATATACCATTGATCCCATGTGGGACAACAATGACTGCTGTGATGAAAGGTGGTACATCTGCCAGTCTTGACCGATGATGATGATGATGATGATGATGTCCTGGCATGTAAAAGGATGTCGGCAGAAATGGCTTTTTTCTGCTTATTTCTTTTTAATCTTTAATAATTGTTTGTTGATTGCACTTCTATCAGTCTGCAAATAGATTGCATCACTGTGGCGCACTGAATTGCATATTCAGGCATTAAAACATACACAGGTAGTGAAAAACTTAACATAGTAAACGTAGCATGTGCGAAGTCAATGTACTTTGAAAGTGTTAGTTTATGAGTACAAAAATATTTGCCTGCTAATATTATAAGCATGGCTCGCATTATGTTTTTTTTGGACTGAAAGTAATTTTTTAAAATTGTAAAATGAAAAAAAAAATTGAATTAAAAGTTTGGTTTAACGTCTAATGATGCCAGACATCAATCAATAAATAAAAGTCGGTTAATTATCATCGTATGTCACCCCGTGGAGATTTTTTTCGACTGAAGTCCAATAAAAATGCTAATTAATATGCACCATATTATGTGCAGAGTCACAGTGTATTTTGAAAGTGCATCTGATAATTATCTTCGTATATGTGGAAATTATGTGTATTTTGAACGTGTTAAATTGTGGCCATGTTGAATTGTAAACGTTACGGTGATGGGTACGAAAATGTTTGCAATGCCTTTTTACATGCTCATATTTAATTTAGCATGGTTCACTTTATGTTTTCTTGAACTGAAAGGAATCATTGAAAAAGTTCAAACTTCTAATGATGGTGTACATCAGGAATTGAAGAAATGTTTTTTATCTTGATTATTTCCATATGTTATCTCAATCAGTGTATTTTGAAAGTGCATCTAATGCAATCAGCGCACTCATTAAAGTTCGCCTGATTTCAGAAAATCTTGGGAGATGTTCAAATAGACCAATGTAGGCAAACATTTTGTGTTGTAGCGTAATAATCATACTTGTAGAAGTGACACTAGGGGGTTAGCCATGACTATAGTTGCAGAAGTGAAACTTGTTGGATAGTTGTAAAAGTGCCATCAATATGGAAGCCATAAATGTAGTTGCCAGCTTGGCAAGTGCCACACTAGTATCATTTTTACAACAGTAGTTCACGTCTGTAATTCAGAAATAAATGCCTTGCTAGTAGTGATGCCACGTTTTGTCACTTTAAATCTTGTTACGACTTTTATGGTGTCTATTTTGAAAGTTTAGCAACCTTGGCATTTTTACCCAAATCTTGTTTTTTTCCCCTTTTTTCATTATTTTTTGCAGTCTGCATAGGATGTCATCCATAAAATGTACTTGCTGTGGCCTAATGATTATTAGTCAATTTTGTACATATGCAAAATCAATGTATTTTAAAAGAGTTAGCCACAGTAAGGTAACAGGTACAAACATGGCTGTCATACTCTTTACCTGCTTCTATTATAAGGAATCTTTTATTTCATTTTTTTCTGAACTAAAAGCAATCGTGTGAAATGAAAAAAAATGATAAGAAATTATTTCTTTTCTAATGATGCTGGACATCAAAAAACGAAGAAAAATTGGTTTCTCTTGATCATTACCATCGTATAGATTTTTGTGTGGATTAAGTCCCAAAAAATGTAAAGTTATATACACATAGTCACTATCAGTGTATTTTGAAAGTGCATCTGATAATTATCAGTCTATTGTACATGTGCAAAGTCAGTGTATTTTTAACATGTTAGCCACAGCAAAGTGATGGGTACAACCTGCTTATATTATACAGATGGTTAACTTTATGTTTTACTGAACAGAAAGCAGTTGTGTAAAATATCAACAAATTGAGCTAAAATTTGTTTAACTAATTATTAGTGATACTGGAATTGAAGAAAGGTAGTTCTTTTTTTACTATCACCGTATGTCACCTCGAAAAGTCTGTTTATGGATGAATTTCAATTAAAGATATCAAACCAACTGTGCCGAAATCATGTCATTAACTTCTTTGATTTCGTGATGTGATTTAGCTGTAATACCATAGTGCAGAACAAAAGCCTCCATACGAAGTAAAAGCAAAATGTTCTATATGTACTTTTAAAAGGGGTAAAGTTAAATACAAAAATATGTTTTAAAAAACGTTCAATGATTAACATATTAGTTTTGAAAATGGGATATATCTATTGAACACGATGTTTTCGGACTCTTTTAAGCAATTGATAGAATTCAAGGGCATTATAGAAGCAGAAAATATGAAGAAAGTTTGCTTTATTTACTACAAATACATGTAACAGTGTATCAAAATTTATTCGGAAAATCTTGAGTTTTTACGTTTTTTGCATCCTTCAAAATAGGTCAAATTCTTTGTGTGTTAGTGATATCTATGAAATACCATAATGTTGCTGTTTAAATGTGGAATTTCAATAAAAAGGCATGTCAAATGTAGCCAGTGCACTCTGGAAACCTGTATAGCTAGGTCGCAATCATAATCCATATTTCATTAGCACTGTTTTGATTTTGAAAATGTCCACATTTGTTCCCCATAAAAGAAATTCTGGTTTGAACATTGCCCTTAAACTTAACCAACTTTGCTATGTTACCAACCCCATTACATTGTAATTAAAAGTGTCTCAGTATTGGGTATACCCCTGTCACATTTCGCGAAAATCGATCGGACGACGAGTCTGTGGCAATCGCCCGATCCTCGTTTATAATCATAACTTTATTCCACAACAATTGCACAAGGTACAAAGTATGGCTTGTATGCGATAGGGACGGTTTTCAGGTGAAAAATACGCGCAACCCTAAGTCGATCTTAAATATGGCGGATTTACCATCGATACCCCCGAAGATCGTGGATACTGTGACAGGGGTAATACCAGTAATATGGAATTAGATATACGCTATAATGTGTCAATATGCATAACTGGTTACATTCATAACAAATTTGGAACGCACACATCATTAGA
Source organism: Branchiostoma floridae x Branchiostoma belcheri (assembly GCA_019207045.1). Lineage (NCBI taxonomy): Eukaryota > Metazoa > Chordata > Leptocardii > Amphioxiformes > Branchiostomatidae > Branchiostoma > Branchiostoma floridae x Branchiostoma belcheri. The sequence continues at coordinate 31,934,207 of CM033024.1, read as the reverse complement.
TAATCAGTCAAATATGAGTCCTACATTGTTATGCTTGACATTTACTATCTCTTTCATAACATGACGTCACAGAAGCAGTGAATTGCTCATTCCCCGACTGGAGTCCGTTAGTAAAAAATTTGAGTCCAATGCTTTGTGTTGGAAGTTACCGAGTTTATCTCTGATTCAGAAAACGTACTCTAGTATGTATCAAAACACCAACTGCATACATGTACCTTGTTAAACCAATTACATACATATAAGAATATCAATTCTACTTCTGACATAAGTCGATCATACACCATTCACCGAACTGCTAGGAAATGTACCCACGCTTACACCTGTAGAAACAAAAGTTGCTATATGACAATGTGGGTGTAGAAACAAAATGTGTTTTGATATGTCATTGTGTCACACATAAGCCTTGTTCTAGCTCAAACCTGCCTCTAGAGATGTACATAGGCAGGTTGCTGAATTTTGGTCTGGGCAGGTGGTTGAGCAGCTGCAGGTGACTCAGCAGCTGCTGCACCAATGTTGGACTGTGGCATGTAAGGTGGCGGAGCCTCGGCACCACAGTACCCCTGCATTGGGGTTGCTGCAGGGTACGGGTGCTGGGCGATGAACACCTGCTGCTGTTGCATCACCTGCTGCTGTGGCATCACCTGCTGCTGTGACAGGCCTCCAGCTGCACTGCCAGTCGTGTACGGAACGCCTTGTGCACCTGGAACACCTGAATAAGGTCAGCAAGGATTACTGCTCAGTAACGTGTGTCTCGACATTTAACTGCTAGCTAGAATCTACACAAAAGGTTTTGATACACATTATTCAACACAACATCTGTGAGCTTATTACACATAATACCAAACACATGATGACGATGATGATGATAATAATTAGTCCTTATGATATTCTCAAATGATACTACATGTAACTGTTATGTGTTTGAAATTTTTGTGCCATCCTGCTACAGATGACACTCACTCTAGACTTTTGAGCGTAAACAGTGACAAATGAAGTGTTAACCTGTTAGCACAACAACATAAGCAGCTTGGTCAGGCATCATGGTAGGTCCCTGGTTGTACACAACCACCTGAGTAAACAAAAACACTCAAATTATAGACATGTACAATCATTACTATGCTTGTAGATCGTGTGGCATGACAGCAGGGTGTTTGTCCCTGGGTTCAATTCCTGTCATGTTGTGCGCTTGGGAATTGTACTTAACACAGGTTCCCTCACTCCAACAGAGGTGTAAAAATGGGTACCTGACTTCAGCTGGGGAGGTAAAGCGCAAAGGAAGGTAAGGGGCGGGTTCTGCTTCCCCATACTGTACTCTGACATAGTGGATAAAAATCTAATGAACCTACAGCCTTATGGAGGCTATGGGATTACTTCTACGTTTATGTTAGAACAGACAGTGATAGTCAGTCAAATGCTGTTTTCAATGTATATGATCATGATAATGCTGTTTTTGTGTCCACAATATTGTACTACGATATTGTACTTGCACACTTACAGGGGGATCATGGGGGTTGTTGGAACTTGCCAGCCCGCAGCAGGGCATGATGGCAGCTACAAAGGCCATGACAATCTCAGCCAGGGACAGGAGAGCGTTCACCACGTGCAGGGCAATGGATGCTGATGAACTGTCACAGCGGTAGCTGCATTTGGAGCATCAACAATATGGCTATTTTGTATTTAAGAAACAAAAACATTTGTATAATATATACAGAGAGTTCTGGCGAGTTTCACTATTCTACTGGCTTGCAATGCTGGTTTGATTACTAGTATATGGGTGAAATTGTCTGAGCATTGCAAAAATTAAGCAAATATGTGAAAAGCACAAAAGTTGTACAAAACAAAGTTAACGTTTTCTTCATTTTGAAGCCTAAGTGGTCAGGATCTTTGAGCTTTTACATATGACTTACTAACAGAACATGGTATGCCAAACTATAAATAATTACCTCCATGAAATGTCATGGAATGGAGGTTATATTTTCTGTTATGTGTCTCTGTCTGTGTAGATGATTACTCAAGAACGGCTGGATGGATTGGTTTCATACTTGTTGTGTTGGTGGGCTGTGATGAAAGCTCGAATCGATGAGATCTTGGGAGCCGTATCTGTCGTTATAATCGATGTAATAATATCAGAAATCACCCCTATATTTGAGATATATTGGTACAGGCATCGTGCTGTATGTGTTTGTTAATGGGCTTAGTTGCAAGCAGATAGTGAGGTGACAGCTGTTTGGGGAACCCCCAGTAGTTTTATTTGTTTGCTTAGGACTGTTTGAAATATTTGTAACAGTTGGCACAGTAGTTACCTCCATGAAATGTCCTGGAGGTTATATTTTCTGTTATGTGTCTCTGTCTGTGTACAAGATTACTCAAGAACGGCTGGATGGATTGGTTTCATACTTGTTGTGTTGGTGGGCTGTGATGAAAGCTCGAATCGATGTGATTTTGGGCGCCGTATCTGTCGTTATAATCGATGTAATAATATCAGAAATCACCCCTATATCTGCGATATATTGGAACAGGCATCGTGCTTTAAGTGCTTGTTAATGGGCTTAGCTCCAAGCAGATAGTGAGGTGATTTGTATGACAGCTGTTTGGGGAACCCCGAGTTTTTTTTAATATGATAATTAGTTTTATTTATGTCTGCTTAGGATATCATGGAGATGTGAAGCGTAAGTATAATTGTAAGAAGTTGAGGTACATTTAACGGTAATGCTTAACAGGTATGGATGTCTCACATACTGTACTGCTGATTTGAGTGACATGGTGATTAAAATGCCATTAGGTCCTCTCATCTTAGATGGGTTGGGTGTCAGAAGTTTTATGGGCGATACAGATGTTCTGATTTCGTTACGATACGGGACAGTTGTTAGTTGTCTCTTTCGTAGCCAATGGTACTTGTTTTTTAGCAGACGGGGTTGGCGCCAAGTATTCATCTTACAGTTGATGTAGGGCTATCAGAGGAAAGTGTGCATCTCATTTTTGTACCGTGTGAACAGCTGATGTTATGACATATTGGTGGAAAATCAAATCACCATCTGACTAAAGTTGGCCACATCCTTTCTTCTTTCTGAGTTTCCCAACTTCCTCCCACCACACAGCTCTGAGGCACATAGTCGAACCTCAATAATGCTGACAACCTTAGACATTTTAAATGCCAAACATCAAGCTTAAGGAACACCACGCTACCATATGCCGTCGACCTCTTAAACGCACATTACACAATTAAGTGTCACATTTTGATAATTACTAATCAGATGGACATCCTCTGTGTCATTAAATAAATACACCACTACTTTCCCATAACATTTATATTATATAACCATTACTCTCAAATACAACCGACTATAAACATACATACCATCCACAAAAAAGCAATAAATATTTCATGGAGGTATGAGGTCCCCGAACTCTAGTTCATTTTGTTTCGCCTTTTCTTGCAAGACTAATTGAAAAACTTCACCCAAGGCTTCGTGCCAGGTCAAGGAGTATGACGTTTTACGTCAAATCATGACGTTTTGCGATAAGAAAAGAGGAATCGTACGACATCAGTATCATTTTTCCGATATCTTTTCACAATCAACATTAAGCCGCTTGTTGTGTATGATTTACAGTATGGCCAGAAACATTTTTTTTGTGGAATCAGAAAAAAATTACTTAGATGTAATCCATAAACAAAGGCAAGGTCTCACATCCAGGATCCATAAAAAGGACCATAATCATGACCATGACCACAGCTTGAATTGATGATAGATCCGGCAATTCCCAGGGAGAAGCAGCAGGCTGCAGACAAGATGGTAAAGATCCCCAGTATCATAAGTGCCACCATCTAACAGAACAAAACATCATATTAGGACCACTTACCCAATACTTATCGTATGACAACCACATTTTAGACAATGATGTACAATTCGGGCAGGCATATTCAATATGCCTATTCAAATATGCCTATACAAATTTGCAAAATTAATATATTCACTAAAATTGTTTACTATCAACATTTTCTGAAAAGATACCAAGTTTGGTTGCCCTAGCATAAGCCGTTCAAGAGCTATGCGACATTTAAGTTGGTACAGGCATCACAAACCTTTTCGCCGGGTTATTGAAAAATTTCGTCCTCATGATGTTTTGCACAAATTATGATAATGACCTGGAATTATCCACACCTAATTATGTCAAACATAGATTAATGAAACTATACATATATACAAGTCACTAAAAGAGAGACCAAAAAGATATATTTGCACAAAAAGTTATGGGGTCGGTTTTGACCCCATACGGTAAGATTAGTCGAAAAAAGCTACGGTTAGTACCAGAGTGAAAGTACTGGAAAACAATGAAATGGCAGATAATGTAACTTGACGACATAACTTGGATAACACAAATAGTGTTGATTTGATGCATCACCTAAAAACTTGGAACCTACCAGAAGTATGTTTGTCGGTTTCTTTCCACTGCAAATTGCCAAGACACCAGTTATCACAACCTGTAAGGAACAAAAATACATCAGCTATCACATCTATGCATGTGTGAATTTTAGTGGACCTTTCGGTACCGGTGTGACAGCGATCTCGCCCCCCGTGATCTCGCTAGCGATTTCGCCCCCCCCCCCCCCCCCCCCAGAAACGGGTTTACATAACATTTTAGAAGTTGATTGGTAGAAATCACAAAATGCAGTTTCAGAATGATATAAGTACACGAGTCTGATACATAGCTCCATCCATAGTATTAGTATAAACGTAATTACATGTTGATAAGACATATTTGAAGTTGTTTCGGACAAGGAGGGTTGGGTCCTTGTATTCCCATTATTGCATATACTTGAGTCTTGACATAAGATGTATTTCATTGTATTCACCGGTCCTCAAGCAACCTATATATCTCCAATATGGAGCCTCTACCATGAATTGACCACAAAAGAAGTATGAAATGTCTTTATTAGTTATGTAGATAAGGTATTCATTGGAATATCGCACATTTTGTTATATGCACCTAGCCTATGGGTATCTCCAATATGACAGTTTTCTAGTATTTAGAAACTCTGGTGTTTAACCCGTGTTTCTTAAGGCACTTTACCAGTGTTTTTGTGGCATTTCGCAACGGGTAAATGAACTTGCACGTAGTTAGTGTTTATAATGAGAAACTGTTATTCACTTGTGTTTTTGTTAGTGCTTTGGAAATGTTTCCTGCACAAGATAGAAAATACTGTGTAAAAACATGTAGCTGACTTATTCCGTACCGTACATAGAGTTGATTTATACGTTCGCGATAGCTTTGTCTTTTTCCTCAAAAAAAGTGTCTTTTTCATTTCAATGGCTTGTTTGCATTGAACCATATAGTATCGGCTTTCAAGGTGTAACATCTTCAGGTAATAAGGTGCCATATAGGTACCAGGTAACAGCATATACGTTACTTCCCAGGTGCAGTATAGTACCAGGTAGCGAGCCTAATATGTAGTAGCCAGTTGCTCTTGAGAACCCTCCGAGACGCAATGTTCTTAAGGCGGACGAAAACACTGGTGGGTATTGGGGGGGGGGGGCGAAATCGCTAAAGGGGGGCGAAAACACTAGTGGGGGGGGCGAAATCGCTGTCACACCGGGACGGAGGTGAACAGAGCAGTGACGCCTAAAGAACGTAATTCCACGTCTGCCTCTACCGGTTTATCCTTAAGAAGTTCGGCAAAGTGTTGAGAATTTTTGACGTGACGAGTTACCTACTAACGGAGAGAGAATATCCGCCAAAAATTTCGCACTCTGGTAGGTGATAGACCCCACCAACCTTCCCTCAACCGAGACGGGGGGCGATACCGACTGCCAAGCACATTTGACCCTTTGCTGACGTCACACTTCCTTTCCGGATGTGTGACTTAGGTATTATGTCACTTCAACTTGACAAGGATCAGAGGAATGATCGAAAGCTTGTTGGTAAGCGCTTTACATTGTGTACGGATATAAAGTCTTAAAATTTTAACAAAATATAATTATTCTATATCATAGGCTCTCCCTATAGTATTGTGTGCACGTAAAAAGCTCATCTTCAAAAGAACACCTAGTATCTAACCCAAGCTCTAATTGGCTACAAATTGCTCGTGTTATTCAATAACAGCTAATATCTCACCTAATTTCTGAATGGCTGCTGACAAAAGAAAGACAAAGAACACTCCAGGAAAAGCAATATGCTTTTTTTATGAGCTGATAAAATCTATTTGGATTTTCTATACTGGGAAAAACATAATGATGGTAAAATCAAGAGACTACATGTACTTACAAGAAAGCCATTCCATATTGGTGCACTCATGTAGTGGAAGGTGGTGTATGCACCCATGGAGCCAAATGCAACATCTGCAGCTATACCCAGGATGATGTTGAGAGACCCCATCACCACAAGGGTCCAGCCCATTCCTTCCAGGTACTTCCCGTTGTACTTCCTGGTTGGTTGTAATTCATTCCTCTGGTTTAAAGTCAGAGAATCGTTACTGCTATTATAAGACTACAGAACGGCACCTGTGTTTACATTTCAAAATGTGGTTATGTATATGAACTGCACAATGTACCCATAAGATCCACAGGGCTGACACCACAGTTGAGCCTCTCCTGATACCCCCCATATGACACAACAACTAAAATCATTCCGCGCGCCACCTTAACTGCTAAACTTAGCAAAATTTGACCAAAATGAGAAAGCTTAGACCCTACCTGTTCCTTCTTACACAAAAAGTCACCAGGTTGGGCCAAAATTTTCAAGGAAAAGGATGATTTTCAAGGATATTAGGTGGCACTATAATCGCCATTTTGTGCCTTCTACTGCGCAACTCAACTGTGACGGCTGTCCTTCTGGGTAATGAAAAATGAGAATAGAAAAAAATTCCCTCTGTCTGATACACTGAGGGGGTGTGATATTATTTCCCAAAGATGAAATAAATTGATGCTACCTTGGAATTTAGAGCCAATTCCATACTCCAGTCTATGTAAACCTGTAAGACCTGTAAACCAGTTGGGTAGTGTACCCTAAATCACATGACTTTTTTCCAAAAATCACAGGTGTTTGTCTCTTATGATCATGACTTACCATAAACCCACACCAGGTGCGTTGATGTAGAAAAAGATGGTAAATGTACCCGTCGCTACAAGGTAAAGGTCGATGGGAGGAAAGGGGTGGGCTCTGCCCAATACTGCGCCCTAGACATAGTGGATAACAATTCATTGCCCCTACAGCCTTAAAGAGGCTATGGGACTACCTCTATCTTTTATGTTAGAAGAGACAGTAATAGTCATGTGCTATTTTCAAAACAGCAACCATTTTCAAGGTGATTAACTGTTACATCTTAAAGATAACATACTAGCACCTGATAATGCTGTTTTTGTGGGCTGCTGAATTGTGTATCTCATTCTACAATATTGTGCTTGCATACTTACTGGGGGAACATGGGGGTTGTTGGAAGTTGCCAGCCCACAGCAGGGCATGATGGCAGCTACAAAGGCCATGACAATCTCAGCAAGGGACAGGAGAACGTTCACCACGTGCAAGGCAATGGACGCTGCATTACATCCACCGTAGTAGCTGCAATGGGAACATCAACAATAGAGCCTTTGGATGAAATAAAATTTGCAGCCAGCTACAAGACAGTAAACAGATATGATACAAGTTGGTACATCTAGTATGTCATGATAATGGAAAAAACAAAACATTTGTAATATATACAGAGAGTGCTGGAAAGTATCACTACTCCAGAAGGCAATTTGATTATATGGATGATATCCTCCGAGGACTGCAGACATTATGCAAACATGTGAAAAAGACAAAAGTTGTGCTGAACAAGAGTTTCCTTCATTATGAAATCTAAGATGTCAGGATCCAGAAGCTATTAAATATAACTTACTTATAGAACATGGAATGCCTAATTATGAATTATCAATTTTTGTTCTTTCATAGTTTCTTGCAAGACTTGCGCAAGGTAAGTACATCCTGGTTGTGTAAAAGAATTCTCCTATATCCTATATTCTACCAACCTACCGACAGCGCCCTTCGACGTACCATCCAACAATGTTCAAGGAGAAGCAGCAGGCTGCAGACAAGATGGTAAAGATCCCCAGTATCATAAGTGCCACCATCTAGCAGAACAAGACATCATATTAGAAAAATGTCTCATCCCCCAAACAAAAACATTCAACTCTCTTGTACAGATGATGATGATCTTGTGATGTCCATGATCAGCAAAGGAAGTAGATTTATTGTCTGACAAGACAAAAAAATGAAGCTTAGCAATTTTCGCGAGCTGCTGCATGTACTCGGTTTACACTCAGACTGAAAAAAAATTGTTGATGCGTCATCTTGAAACAGAAAAACCTACCAGACCCTCGTTTGTCGGCTTTTTTCCACTGCGAATCGCCAGGACTCCAGTTATGACGACCTGTAAGGAACAAAATACATTAGCTACAACATTTATGCATTTTGGTGAAAACTAAGAAAACAATGCTATGACTATGAGGACAGAATTATCACAACTTGAAACTGAATAGGCAACCTTTTCACGAAAATCAGGAGGCTACTTACAAAAATGCCATTCCATATTGGTGCACTGATGTAGTGGGCGCCGCCGGCTATTGCCATTAGCTTGGCGGCAAATACAACATCTGCAGCTATACCCATGATGATGCTGAGAGATCCCATCACCACCAGGGTCCATCCCATTCCTTGCAGGTACTTCCCATTGTACCCCATGTTTGATTGTAATTCGGTCCTGGTTTGAAGTCAGAAAATCGTTGTTACTATTAGACTACATAAGAAGGTTGAAAAAAAAAAACTCCTTGGACTACAGTATGGCACAAAATTTCAAAATGTTTTAAGATGTATTTATAGATATGAACAGCACAGCGCGTATTTAAAAAAACTATGTGATTGGGTTGTATGTGAAGTGCCAGCACCACAAATTTCAAATATCGGTACCCTCTAGGGTGGCGAATTCCCTTTTAATTTTTGAATAGTGGCATATATTTTAATTTGATAGCCATTCTGGTATGATAGCTTTATACTTGCTATTAGCCTTCAACCTGTTGTTTGCAGCTTTTAAGGATCTCTCTCACTCTGAAATTACTCTTAAAACCACAAAAACTTTCAGAGAATGATGTAGACATAATATCTAAAGATGTTGGCAAATTTGTTGTTGTTGTTGACGTATTTATGACGTTATAATTCTTATTATACCGGCTGGATTCATGAAAAAGGAGAATTCCCAGAAAACGTGAAGGTATGTTACAAAAATATAACAGCAAGTGCATATACCAGAATCATAAATGTTTGTAACGACTTATGTTGCCAATAGCGACATCAATGACGTCCAAATGACGTTACTCAACGACGTCATGCATATCTAAGATACCAGTTGGGCTCCGCAATCTTATATTCACCACCTTGAATATTCAAAAATACATTTTTTGCAACAAATAATCACAAAATATTAAAAGAAAATGGAAATAGACTAAAACGTTTTTTGGATTAAAAAGAGGTAGTTGCAAATTCTAAGGGATAATAAACTAGTTATTCTTGATCTGGTCATGTGGTCTACTAACTTGGATTTTGGCCGATTATGTCATCAAATTAGCATAATTTATGCATATTTATTTATGAAAGCTATTCTAGATAACATTAGATTTTATCTATGTAATAAAATAACAGTAAATATAGCAAATAAACTTGAAAAATACATTGTTAGAACCAAGTAATCGTTCAGATCTAACAGATATGCCTGTGCGTCACTACTTCAACACTGATAATCATCTGTTAAACAAACATTCATGCCATGAATATTTGGGCACCAACTGTTACTGGCACGGCAATGGTATGGTCATGGGACAACATAGTAAACATTTGCGACGTGCATACCGCTCGGTTCTGCTTTTGTATCTTGTAATGTTTACATAAATAAGCACGATACGGATCGTGCTGGGGTGACGGTAAAGAAGGGAAGCTTCGAATACCTTGTTTATTTGGACTCTGCTAATATATATGCCAATGGTGGAGCAGGGCCTCTATCCTGCCTTGAGGTGTCGGGTTTTACTACGAGATAGCAACACGTTTCGATTCGATCTACTTCTCATTCAATTCTAACAGTTTCTTCATCATACTTGGTTACACTTATGATATTGATAATGAATTAGAAGCTATCTAAAATGGTAATATCGTCTTTATGATATACTATGCGTAACACTGAATGAACTTCCATGATAATAGGCTCTTTGACTTGTTTGGAATGTCCAGATCCAACAGGTACGCCTGTACGTGACATCTCCTGCACTGATAACGATCTGTTAAACAAACGGCCGTGCCATGAATATCGATCAGTGCATCGGCTGCAACTGCCACTGGACCATAGCCTGTATACTGTAAATGCATTTAATTTCGCGGAGATTTAATTTCGCGGTAGCAGGAAAATAACAACACTACTGCTATTATTTTGCTGTATCATTTCTTGAAATACAGTGTGTACAATGGAAAAGGTAAGGAAAAATTGGGGGGGGGGGGGAGGATCATCGAAAAATTTAGGGGGCGGGCCATCGAAAAAGAGGCGTCGAATTTTTTTTAATGGACCATTTTGCACCAGATTTCCACCCCTCCCCACCCGTAAATATCTTTAAGACTCTAGCCACTTTAAGATCTACATGATCATTTGTATTCTAAGAATCTCTTGCGCGTTCATGATGAAAACATAATGTAACTTCTTTAGTCTTACAATGTACACTCTGTCCATTCCGTCGATCCCAACTCAACGAAGGTTTTTGTTTATAGATAGAGTTATTTCCTGCTTACGAAATCAGTCCAACTTTACGAACAACATTTGCCCATAAAACACTTCATAGGGCTACAGCATCATTTTCAAACCAAGCTTTTGTCATTGTTTATGGTAACTATTATGTTCACGTATCTTAAGGGGGTAGCAAGACGCTACAAAAGTCTTAATTTTGCTGTGACGCACCTTGACTTCAGGAGAGGGCAGCTCGGCTGTTAAAATGTCTGCCACTTCCGGGTGGTGTGATGTGACTACCAGTGACGCAGTTTAAGTTTGTTGCTACCAACTGACATGGAAACTCTGGTCCGTGACGGAACACAAATTAGTTATCCGGAGGACGGTCTATGCGTGGAGCGTGCTTTCTGACATTGACGGGCGGGCAATGCTCCCACCAGGACCGTAGCCGTACTGGGAATCTCACGGTGGGCCGGTAACGGGCTATGTAAACAGCGCTATCCATCGTATTTAACATGATATTTTGGATTCCTCAAGACCCAGTCGCGACCCTTACAACATTCAAGCAACTTAAAAGACCAAGTGAAGATGCCTATATGTTTAAGCGGGGTTTACTTTGTTCTTAAACCTGTCGTAAAGGTTGAGTGTTAGTTGTGGTATTTACGACTGTTTAAAGGTAGCTTAAACATTACTTTAACTATGTTCAAATGTTTAAGCTTCATTTACGAAAGCCATTAAGCTTGAATATATGATTCCGTGCTGTGTATCCTGTGCCTTGGTTACCTTGCCTTCATCATCGCTGCCTGCGTCATCAACTTATGCCGTGCGTTCGAAGTCCTTATCATCACTTTGGTGGTTCTTATGTTTGTTGTGTATGGACTCATCCGGGACCGCTGGGGGAAGACTATCTACAAGTCCTGTCTTAAACCTCCGGCTGGTTACTTGAAAGTCCGTGAAAGTCTGGAAGTATGCCAAATGGTGAGATATGCTTTACTTTTGTGAGGCAGCGTGATCGTTAGTCTCCGAAGTTGAAATCAATGGGCCTCCAGGGCTTGGGCTCGAAAGATACCCAACAAATTGCAGAGATAAAGAACGAATTTTCTTACGTTTTGTGTATTTTGTCATCTTCTAAGTCATACTTTTACTAACCCTGATGATGGTGTCTGACAGACATCGAAACGCTCATAATTCCATAATACCGGCATATAAAAACATTGTTATAGATTACCATTGTTATAGATTAACATCTGCTTAAAGAAATTCCAGAGAGCATAGAACTGAGAAGATATGGATGATTTCTTGTTGTTTATTACATCATCTATACGATGAAAAAACAACGTACATCACACATAATACGCACGAGCAGTAGTCAAACTACATACGACTGCAGCAAAGGGTACAACTGCGAACGCCTGTAACCCCCCCTCCCCCCAACTTTAATACTACTTCAGGAGTTTGCCCTCTTTCCCGATGTAGTAGACAGCAGCAATGGATGCTATTGCAAAACACTCTTTTGTCTGCATCTTTAAAAAACTGGTACACAGAAATTTACAAATGCTTACGTAGAAGACTGTACAGGTTGAGGCAACAGATGCAGTTGCCATTCACACATTCCTTTAGGCATTTCGTACAATGTTGCTGACAAACTATATACATTGTACAACAAACTGTTACATGTTCCTCAACGCAACAGAAGGGTACGCTTGGAACCTCATGTGCATGATTGCCTCAATGAAGACTGAAGGGGTTTCAAATAAAAAAATGGCAAACAATATCGTCTGATGTACATCACGTAATAAAAAAAATATAAATCTCAGTTGCAGATCAAATGACATCTCAGTTACCGCAAACCTCTGAGACAAAACAGCTGATGTTATGCCTATTCAAATGCGTTGGCCTATATAAACTAGTTCAGCCTTTGTGCATTTCGATTATTGATAATTAACATGTTATGTTGTTAAGGTTGCTTTTTTAAGACTAAAACTAACTTAATTCGGCCAATTTTACAGCAAAGTATAACAGGCTGCAATGGTGTTTAAGTATGTTTATGCATTTTCGTATATATGTATGAAATATGTATTTATGATTCTTGAATAAACGTACGTACAAGACATTAACAAAATCGCAGCTCATATGGACTTTTACCAGAGAAGCTACATCATTCCGTATCTAAACGGTTCTGGGGGAGGGGCATATGCTGGATCTTGGGATGAGTACGGATTTGGTGCGGTTGCAGGGGCATACGCTGGATCATTGGATGAGTACGGATTTGGTGCGGTTGGAGGAGCATACGCAGGGTCTTGGGATGAGTACGGATTTGGTGCGGTTGGAGGAGCATACGCTGGATCATTGGGTGGGTACGGATTTGATGCGAATCCGCTAGGGGGCTGCATTGGCATGTTCAGAGCCGTGTTGTAAGCTGGAGGGGGAGGGTACTGTTGGGGCGGTGAGAAGGGCTGGGGGTTATATGGGGGGTTGTGCGTCGGTGCTGGCACCACGGTGGGGCGGTGGACCGTGGTGATGCTCACCCCTACTGTCTGCCGGTTCGGACTGACAGGGGTGGGGTGCGAGCTGACCCGGTTGGCAGGGGTGGGGCTCGAGCTGGTCTTGTTGCAGTGGTGGACGACCACCGCCAACAGGCCCACACCGACCAGTACACCGATGACGATTCCAGCGATGGCGCCGCCACTGAGCTGGACACCTGGTGATAAATAACATCATCATAACAATTACCAACACCGTAATGTAAGTTTTGTCTCTCTTATTATTTCCATCAAAAAATGGAGATATAGTTTTGGGTGTCCGTCTGTCTGCCTGCCTGTCTGTCTGTCTGTAAGTGCGATTCCGGATTTTTGTAGACAGCATAACTCAAGAACGTCTTGTTGGATTACGACGATATTTGGTATCTGGGTAGGTGTTGGGAGGACAAAGGTCAAGGTCAATTTTGGACCCCCTGATATGTGACTTTGGTACTGCAGCAGAAACTCGTTTTATGTTTTGTATCTTTGATCATGTAAGCACGAAAGGAGCAATGGAGAGTATACATTCGAGCACATTGATTCCTACTTCTTCTTTAAGGTCTACATTCAAGTTCCTAACCTAACAGTATACCTGTATACTGACAATAAAATGTGTGATGGCTACAGATATCACAGTTTTATATCATAACAAAATAACATTTGATCAAATCGTCAAAAACAAAAATCATATCCTTACTCATGTCTATGTTATTAACGACTTGTCACGGATATGGACATGGACATGAGTAAGGACATGATTTTTGTTTTTGACGATTTGTTGTAGAGGCAATTCCACATTACCAAGAGGGTGTTTCTTCCCTTTTGTTCCAACATTTTGGAAATCTTTATAACATTCTTATTGTGATTGGTAACTGTTTATAACATCATTGTGTTGTTCTGAATATTTTCTACAGTATTCAAACATGTTAGAAACATTTCTAACATCAAAGTCATTATTTCTGATAGTTTCTAAACTGTTCCAACATAGATTCATCATTTGTGATCACATGTGATCACATGTTCGAACATTGAAACAAAATTATGAAACTGGGTCAGTGGGCAATTCACACATCCCTGCCAAGAACAGGAAATTGTGTCTATCTGACAGCTTCTCACAAAAGAACCCCCATTGTCTACTAAAACGTTAAATATTGTATTGTATATAGTGTTATTTGTATGTGTACCCAGGGCCTCAATGAAAAGCAGTGTTAGTCACTGATGAGAGCTTAACAGAACACAGAAATAAATAGATAAATAGATGATGATCAGAGTAGATAAAATATTAATTCTTAGTAGATATTTAGGAGTCATTTATGGAAAAATGATCTCACCCGTGGCGCCACAGACGACACCGACGTCCTCGCTGTGACCACAGTTGTGATCCCCCCACCCTCGGTACGAGCACTCGAACAGGCTGTTCTCGTTCCCAGTACACGCTAGGTCGTCCATGTAGATGTCTCCCGAACCTGTGAATCATCACACAGCAATATGTCTCTGTTTGATGGAAAAACGCCATATTTTTGATGATAATAAAACTTGTTATCATCACCAAGGAACAATTCAATGCGACTTATTATTATATATGACGCTAGTTCACTTATATCCGCGTGGTAACCTATATGCGTTGTTTTGAAAAAAAAATAGGTATTTAGAAAAATAAATCTGACGGACGGAGGTTTGAAATTCCAATATTTTCCAAAAATTGTAATATTTTGAAATTATCATATTTAAACCAACGTGCATTAACTTGGTATCCCTAGGTACCTTTTTTTTAAACGAAAGGATATAGTTTAGCCCGCGGATAACGGTGAACTAATGTTATAACAGAGAAGATAACAAACCTTAAGCGTAAGCTTCTACATTCGGTAGGAGGGAAGAAGGGAAGATTAGTAGAAAGGGTGTGTGCATGCACACGTAAGGTAGGAACGTTGTACTGGGAGGGGGTGGGGGTTACGAACAGCTGTCTGAGACAGGATTCAAATCAGCCGTACCTGATCCAAAGTACGCGGAAGTACGAACTTCACTTGCTTCAGAGTATCCCAGCATCCTACAGGCGACAGTAGCGTCATTCATGTCAAACTGGTCGTCACAGACCGTCCCCCAGTCGTAGCTACCGACCGGCCGGACCTCCAGACGGCCTTCGTTTGTGGCCCAACCGCCAACTAACCTAATTCTGGTATCTGTAAAAAAACAGAAAGAGAGAGCTGTAGACGTTTCGATGTCAAATGGACCACACAGTGATCTTGAAAGGTCTGATATTTAGTTTAAAAGTGTCTGGAGTTCTACAAAATCTTTTTTTTTACATTTTTTTTACATTCCATTAACCCCATTTAGACTGGGAGGGGGTGTAAAAGTGCCTGCACCGACTTTGACGTCGTATAACTTCCGAACGGCTTGTGCTAGGATAACCAAACTTTGTGACTTTTCCTAGAATATTGTTGGCAAACATTTACAAAAAATAGAATAAGATTTTTTTTGTGTTGCTACGGGTATCTAAAAGGCATATTTTACAAAATCAAAACTTTAAGATTTTCTTGCTAAACTATACTTGTTTTCATATATCTTTAATATGTAACATATCTTAATGTGACATTAATGACATTTTATCCAACTGTAGCTACTTAAAATGATTAAAACATATTACGAACGTCGTAAACAGGCATCAGATAGTGTCAGTATAGTCGTCTGTCATTCTAAATGCCGGAGAACGTCCACACTTACTTGTTGCTATGGATATATATGGCATGTTCTCACCTGTGTTTTCATTGCTACAGACGACACCGACGTCCTCGCTGTGGCCACAGTTCTCAACTCCCCAACCTGAGTACGAGCAGTCGAACAGGCTATTCTCGTTCCCGGAGCACGCTAGGTCGTCCATGTAGGTGTCACCTGACCCTGTAGGTGTTCAATAGAGCATTGTTACAGTATCGCGTTCGTTTCTTAAATACTAGTACACGTGTTTCCAGTTTTTGTCCAGTTGTCCGCTAGTAATTCTGGTATGACAAGGCAAGCAAATTCGTTATGAAGGGGGCGTGGTTAATGTGAGAAAGAGACAGGGGCCATCGCAAATCAACGTATGAACTTAGAATAATAGAATTGTTTTATTGTCATTGGACGCCTTTCACTGGCTGAGAGGTAGTGGTCATGTTCTAGAAGAGTCACGGCATTTCACATCATTTCGTTATTGGGTGAGGTGTGACGTGAGTGAAGTAATGGGTTGATGGATGGATGAATGAATGGATAGATGGGTGGATGGATGGATGGATGGATGGATGGATGGATGGGTGGATGGGTTCTGGATGGGTGGGTGGATGGATGGATGGATGGATGGATGGATGGGTGGATGGATGGATGGATGGATGGATGGATGGATAAGTTAATGATTATGAAACAACACAACAGCTGTGGCATGTGTACATGTGAAGATTTGAGAATACGACGGTGTTACCTTGTCCATAGTGTGCGGACCCATAGTATGTCACAGCAGATGTGTATCCCAGTGTTCTACAGGCAACAGTAGCGTCGTTCATGTCGAACGCGTCGTCACAGACCGTCCCCCAGGAGTAACTCCCGGCTGGCCGGACCTCTAAACGGCCTTCATCTGACGTTCCGCCTCCCACCAACCGGATTCTGTCGGCTGTATCGTGGGTATGAGGGGTGGTCAATAACTTCTAGGCCTCAGCCACAAATGATAACTCAGATGCGAGCATAGTGATATAGTATGAAGTCAGAATCAATGTCCTCAAAATTTCAAATCATTTCAAATGGTCTTTATTTTCCAGTCAGCATTCTATGGAAATGCAGTAAGTGGCAATAAAAAAAAGGTTGAATTGTATCAGAGCTGTGTGGTCCGTAATCCTCAAGGCTATAAAATCTAAGAAGACATGGCTAAAATCCTTGTGATGAGAATTCCCTTCGTATATCGTCTAGAAAGAATTGGGTATCAGCATGGACATTCAGCAGAGCAAGTAGACCGTAGCTGAATCGTCTATGTTTTTTTCCTTCTCTATCTTCTCTCACCTGCAAAGTATAATGATGACAATGATTTGAATTTTGGCAAACATAAAAAAGGGCTGTATTGTTTATGATTATGCCCTCAAATTTGAGTTGTACATCTTATTACTGACTGAGACTCAAAACTTATTGATAAGTTAGCTCAGTCAGTTCAGCCATCCATTTTCTGGTGACACTATGAAATACCTCCAGACGACTCTGTCTCAAATGACAGACAGGAGTCATATTGATAAAGGATAGGACCTCCTGCACCGGATATTTAAAACCGATATATTAGAGTCATACTATAAATGAAGAAAAGAATGAACACAATGAGTAACAGTAAATGTCAAGCGTATTCTGGCCATAATGATTGTTATTCTCTGGGAATGTTAACATTTAGTATTGCTATGGTGAAATGTGGCACGTTCTCATTGAACTGTAAAAGAAATGGCATTTTTTTTGTTAAAAAATAAGTCGGCTTATTTTTTTTAGTGAAACCTACCTGATTGTTTAGGAAAATCCATCTTTTAACCAGAGCCAAAAAGTGGCAACTTATTATTTTTTTACCCATTGGTTATGTATTACAGGGCAGGTAACAAACGTTACCGGTAACGTTTGTTACAACAGTAAACTTAACCCTTTTTTCTTCGAAATAATTAACATTCTTCGCTACATCATGAAGACATAAGTGGACGTCCCTAGGGACATTTAAAAAGTGGGCAGCATTTTTACACCAGGTCCGATAGAAAGCTTAGAAAGCATCGAACAATAGTAACGTTTGTTACAGCAATTTCTGTACAACATTTTGTTAAGGTGGGATACAAATGGCAGCCAACAACCCTTTCTTGTTTCTTTAGAAAGCCTGTAATGCGTCACAAAAACGGTCATTTCTAGTCTTATACTTGGAAAATATAACGGTGGCATCGTACTCGTGGTGGTAACGTTTGTTACCGAATTTGGCGACAGGCAAACCACCTCAAACAGGATCCAACATCAGTGACAGGAGCGATCTGACGTGATCGGACAGAGGGCCTGGTTAACTGGCCTCACCTGCCGAACAATCATTCTGGGAACTGAATTGTTACATTTTTGGCTACTATTTGAAGTCTTCGCTTCTTCTCAGGCGACATACATTTTTTTAGCGGATGAAATCCCAACAGTGGCTGTAGCAATTTTTCAAGCCATCAATCAATATGAATGTTCTGGTACATCTTTTGTAAAACATTACAGGGGTTGTGAAAAAACTCGAAGGGACCAGTGAGGTTGTCTATTATTTGCCCCATATCAAGTCGTAAAGACAGGCCACAGCATTTTTGGCGACGCCTCATGAGCGAGCCAAATGGTATATTATTATGTTCAGTCTGCAAGAATTCTAGGAGTTGTACAGACATGTGTCCACAGGAATGCTGGTCCATAGGAATGTTCGGAATTCCAGTCAGGGAGCCAGTCAGGGCAAGTCCTATGGAATTCCAACCTGTTAGAAAATTGGTCATGAAGACTCCCTTGGGAGATTCTCCATTGTGGCATTTTCCTAGAAAACTGGGACAGTAGGCCACAGATTGATGGAATTCCAGGGAGGGGGCAGTGCAAGTTGGACAGGACCACTGGCATTTTGTTATGTTCACCACTATGTAGAGACCCTCGTCGCCATGGCAATAATTTTTTATTGCCAGGCTTGTTACATTTCAATGAGAATGAACCTAATTACCTGGGTTGACATGGCTACAGACGACACCGACGTCCTCGCCGTGACCACAATTGTCAACTCCCCAACCTGCGTACGAGCAGTCAAACAGGCTGTTCTCGTTCCCGGAACACGCTAGGTCGTCCATGTAGATGTCTCCTGACCCTGTATTTGTGTTACATAGAACACCGTAAAGTTAAAGATATCACCTATAGTTTAGTTACGAAAATTGCTGATATTGCATGGAAGAGATTAGTTTTAGATATATGAAAATTCAATGATAAATCCTAGCGCTGAGATTTTTACAATATCCCGACACGCGAGACATAGCAACACGGCTCACAAAACGCATGGGCGCGGACTCTGTGTCACATGTACAGGGCCGGCAATGCGTAGCTATGTATACACGGAAGTGAGGCTCGGACCCAAAGCAAAGTTTCACCCAAAACACATCAATGCTTTTTGAATTTTTTTTTTATTCTCCTGTCAATTTGACAGATGAGGAGGCAGACAGACATTTGCCTGTTTGCCTGACCTGCACATGAATTTTATGGTGAAGGAGGGGTGTGCAATTTCTTCTCCACCCTCAGGTCTATTGGAGCACTAAGTCTCAGAGGGGCAACTGTATGCAACGTGTGAGGCGGCTCCAGCAGATGCAGCTTTCTGAGTATCCGTCTCCAAGCTTTTTGAATACGCTAGTAGATTTGAGAATACGTCTCAGTTTTGAAAGGCTTACCTTGCCCGTAGTGAGCGGACCCATAGTATGCCAGAGCAGATGCATATCCCAGTGTTCTACAGGCAACAGTAGCGTCGTTCATGCCGAACTCATCGTCACAGACCGTCCCCCAGAAGTCACTGTCGGCTGGCCGGACCTCCAAACGACCTTCATCTGCAGTTCCGCCGCCCACCAACCGAATTCTGTCGGCTGTATCGTAAGCTGAAACATATTTGCCACTTTAGTGGTTAAGGATTCTTGTATATCTGGAAGTGACTCTAACTCCATTCTAAGCCAAATTGACGGCACAGTCAGCCGATTTTTTGCCCAATCCACCAGTCCCCGCCATTGTGGGGAGGGCGGAAGGGCCTCTGTAGGGGCATCTCCAGTTCACCCTTTCACTTAGGACGAGGTACCACACTTGGAGGTGGGTAAATTGTTCTCACTTTTGTTGTACTACTTATGTTAAGTTACCTGGTTTATGATTTCCTGCACATGTGAGATTTTTAATGCAATTTTCTGACAATATATGCAAACTGTGTACTAACGCTGCCTGATTATCATAAGTATAATTACAACGTCTTTCCTGATGAGGATGGCCGAATCCATGTATGTGAAATTGGCAACATTTGCCATAGTCGTACTACAGTTTTCATATCCTGTCATCAACCTGGGCCATGTCAGTGTCCAGTCAAATTCTACAACATATAATCTGTCTGGCCATGTCAATGACTCCTACTTTAGTGTTGTCACACAAAGTGACCACACAATAAGTCTGCTGTTTCCATTGTTTGGTAATGCCAGGAAAAAGAACACCTCAAGCACAGTAACTTCAGTAAATTGTGTACACTTATGCTTTCACACACTGCTGATTTTGTCTGGTGATGTATCACTTAACCCTGGGCCAAAGGATCCCTGTGGTATCTGTTACAGGTGTGTAAGAAAAAATCAAAAAGGAATATGCTGTGACTTGTGTGACAAGTGGTATCATCTTAACTGTACAGGTATGGATGTTCAAGAATATCATACACTGGCTAATTCCGACGACTATTGGTACTGCAATCCTTGCCTACTTCCCTGTTTTAGTGACTCCTTTTTTGATTCTTCATGTAATGATTGTAGTGGTGATTCTGATACTGCGAATGAAGAAGAAATCTCAGAAAGTAATTCTACGATACCACCATCAAAGGGCTTAATCATGGTGCATCTTAATATTTGTAGCTTGTATAGTAAGCTAGACCAACTGTATGTATTTATGTCTACAAATAATGTTGATATTATGACAGTCAGCGAAACCCACCTTGATGACTCTATCCATGATAGTGAATTATGCATAGATGGGTATCACTTATACAGACAGGACAGGAATCGGTATGGGGGAGGGGTCGCAATTTATGTGTCTGAAGCATATAGCCACACTGAGAGGACAGATATGACACAACCTGGATTAGAGGCACTTTTCTGCCAAATCCAGCTGCTCTTTACCAAACCTATTGTTGTTGGTTCTATCTACAGACCTCCAAATGCCACAGTGGATTTCTTCTCACTGCTAAGAGACAGTCTAGAGACCTGGAGCACCTGCACTCCAAACTCAGAACTGTTCCTGCTTGGGGACATGAATATTGACCTGAGTAACACAGACACATCAGGAGCCAGACACATCACAAACCTTAGCCAGGAATACCAGCTACAGCAGGTAATAGATAAGCCCACAAGAGTGCTCCAACATTCGAGTACTATAATTGATCACATTTACTGTAGTGACTTACATCAGGTGTGTGAGCATGGTGTAGTGCACTCTACCCTTTCGGACCACTATGCAGTGTTCTGTGTCAGGAAAGCAAAGGGACTCAAATCAGCACCTAGATATATCACCTCACGCAAGTTCTCCAACTTCGATGAGAACAATTTCCTGACCCATCTTAGAACACTAAGCTGGGACAGTGTCCTACAGTCCACTTGTGTGGAGGAAGCCTGGGTACTATTTAGGTCCCTCTTCATCACTGTTAGTGATTTACATGCCCCATTCATATCAAAACGCACTAAGGCAAATCAGCCCAAATGGCTCACATCTGACCTTCAGCGATTGATGCATGACAGAGATAGCACTAAGGCGAAAGCCCGTAGGACAGGTGCTACTGTAGACTTGGGAAGGATATAAAGCCAAAAGGAACCATGTCAACAAATTGGTCAAACAGGCCAAAGCAATGTACTGTCAACAAAAACTAAAAGAAAATATGTCAAACACAAGTAAGTTATGGGCAACAATAAAGGAAGTACTTCCAAACAAAAACCCTGTTGTTACCAAGTCACTTCATTGGGGAGGGCAGTTCTACAAGGACCCCTCTAGCATAGTCTCCTGTTTCAACAACTTCTTTGTTTCCATTGGAAACAAGTTAGCTGAGAAGTTCACGAAACAGACAGGTAACTTGGTTTGCCCAGATAAGTACAAGAAGCTAACATCCACTTTCGCCTTCAAGGAGGTAACAGAAGTTACTGTATACGACAAGCTCAGAGTCTTAGGGACTAACAAGGCCACAGGGTTGGACAAGATACACTCAAGACTGCTAAAAGCAGCTGCACCGTGTATATGCAAACCTATGGCCCACATATTTAATCTGTCTCTCTCATCTGGTATCATTCCTAAGGAATGGAAAACAGCTAAGGTGACCCAAATACACAAAGGGGGGGACAAAGAGGATCCAAATAATTATAGGCCTATATCTGTTCTTCCAGTCATCATGAAAGCCTTTGAAAAAGAGGTACATGGTCAGTTCCTGGAATATCTCCACCATCACAGCATTCTCTCTGAAAAGCAGTCTGGGTTCCGGCCAGGTCATTCCACTGCTACTACATTACTGGATGTCACTGACCATGTGTATCAAAACATTGACAGTGGAAATCTAGTGGAGGCGGTGTTTTTAGACCTGAAAAATGCTTTTGATACAGTAGATCATTGCCTGTTACTGAAGAAACTGTCCTGGATTGGGGTTAAAGATGTAGAACTCAAATGGTTCACAAATTACCTATCGGATAGAAAGCAGACGGTGTCTCTAGACAGTTGTGTATCTGATTATCTCCCAGTGACAGTAGGTGTGCCACAAGGGTCAATCCTTGGACCATTGTTATTTATTATGTTTATAAATGATCTACCTGACTGTATCTCCAACAAAGTATGTCTCTATGCTGATGATACGGCAATTTTTTGCTCCAGTAATGACACTAGGTACATTGAAGCCACTCTGAATTCAGAACTCTCCCATATAGCTACATGGTTCCGGTTAAACCATTTGACCCTAAATGCTTCAAAGACAAAGTGGATGCTCTTTGGGAGCAGTGGTAAGCTTAAGAAAGCACATCCAGTGTCAATCAAAATTGGACTAGAGTTTCACAGTGGTTTCATTTAAATACCTAGGGCTTATTCTTGATGACAAATTGTTGTGGAATGAACATGTTGACAAACTCTGCTCAAAGGTAACCCAACGAGTAGGTTTACTCAGACGTCTTAGACCTTGCTTCACTGTAAATATAGCTGACATGTTGTATAAAGCAATGGTACTCCCCCTTCTGGATTACTGTGACACCCTGTGGGATAGCTGCGGAGTGGGAAGACAACAACAACTCCAAGTGCTACAGAACCGAGCTGCCAGGGTAGTTCTACAACTCAACCTACAGGCCAGCAGTGTCCTCAACCTTCATGAAAAGCTCAGCTGGCAGTACCTCGCAGGGAGAAGGCGGGATCATGTGTGCATTATGGTTTACAAGTGTATCAATGGGCTAGCACCAACATACCTATCATCCATCTTCTCTCACAGCTACAACTTACACAATTACCAAACCAGACAGACATCACTTCTATACAAACCCTTTTTCAAGACCACAACTGGACAGCGTACATTTGCCTACAGAGGTGCTAAACACTTTAATTCATTACCAGCCTACATTAAGCAAGTTCCAACCCTGAATTCATTTAAGTCAGCTTTGAAAGACCTAACATAGTCTCAGTACTGAGTAGTGACCTCTGACCTCCTACACTGTTGACCTTGGTTCGGATTATGATTTTGATTTATCTGTCTTTCATGTTTCAGTTGTACTTATATGTTCCGACGTGTATGTCTACTTTTCTCTCTGTAAGTTGTTTTTATTTCCATGTATGTATATGTGAAACTGGGCCCTATCGAAAACCAGTGTATTGGCACTGAATAGGCTACCCAGGTGTTTCAAAATAAACAAACAATATGAGAATTTGCGTTAAACCTATTCCGACCAAGCTTTTTTGGTCAATCCTGGGCGGAGGGGGGGGGGGATATGTGGTGGTTGGTATAGGCTCGGCCCAAGTCCTTTAGCGACCTATCATATGGCCACCAAATATTCAGAGAATTATGTAGACAAAGTATTTAAAGATTCGCAAAATTGTGACGCTATGATGAAGTAATATTGCGTGTTTATGACGCCAGCACTTTGACTGTATTGGTTGGAGCCATGAAAAGTGGTATTCCCAGAAAACTTCAAGGTATGCTGCAGAAATGTACCAGAAAGTGCATATAACAGAAAGATAATGTTTGTTACGGCTTGTGTGGTCAAAAGCAACATCAATGAACTTTACTTTATTGCACGACATTTGTACATGGTACAATTGTAAGGCAACAGTGATAAGTCAATTAATACAATGATATTCGTCTAAGGTCTATAACTACATACATGTATAGTAAGGAATATGAACATAAATGGCGTATTGACATAGTGTAATATACAGGTTAAACAAGTCGGTCTGTTACTGTACAATAGATTCTCTCTTTTTTAGAGCATTACAAATGTATTGGCCTAAATACGAAGATATGTTGTCTGGACATGACATAAGTAGATCAATGACGTCATGCATATCTAAGATACCAGCCATCTTATATCCGCCATATTATCTTTAATTTCCGAAAAGACATTTTTGCATCAAATAATCACAAAAGAAATGGACCCCCCCCCCATAGGATTAATAGATTGGGCAGTGGAATAGAGCCTCTTTGCAGTCTTCGAACGGCGCTGTTTTTGTATTCTCTTTGGGGGGGGGGGGGCGTTGGTCCGCGATTTGCAACGTTGGCGGGACTCTTGTGCCGGCAAAGGGAGTGTACCGAGGAAGGGAGTTTGCTGTGGAAGGGAGTTTGCCGGGGAAGGAAGATTTGCCCCGTCTTTGAAAATCGCGGAACAACCCCCCCCCCCTCCCCCTTAAAAAACCAAGCCCGATCGAGTACTACAAAGGAGGCTAAGTGGAATGTTTATAACAAGTAGTGTCTCATCTTTGAATATGTTCCAAGTCGAGCGATACACATTTCGATTAGAGGCAGCCGTCTCTCTATGTAATGTTCTAAATGATTGTTATCAGGAACTTTTCGTCAATCGAAAGCGTTTCAGTGTGTAGGTTACAATAGAAAGTTGCTGTCTTGCAATATCATGCCCATAAAACGCTGTTAGTGTTACCACTCCAGTCTTACACCAGTATAAGACAAAAACTGAAACGTTCGCCATGGCGGTGTCTAAACCTAACACATCATAGCGCAAGGGTTTATGCTTGTATACACTAGCGTTATTGTATGTGATATTGATGAAGGGGATAAAGAACAAAAGAATTCTATTTTGGTTGATAAGATCTAACATTCTGCGCCTTGACACATAGACTGCAGTGAAAATAGTATAGAGAGTTACTAGATTTTATGACAAAACAAGAAAGGGATCTATCGACATGAATATTTGTCGTGAAAATGAGAATGTTTAGGTACCTACATGTAAACAAGTTAAGTCAATTATATGTACGTTATGCATGTATTGAACTGTCCTTTCAGTGGTAAATTGTATTAGATTTGGATGAGGTTTTACATATATGCGGGGGGGGGGGGGGGATAAAAGTGCCTGCGCCAACTCTGACGCCGTATGTAAACTGCGAGTGCTAGGACAACGAAACTTGGTGACTTTTCCTAAAGTGGTATTAGCACAAATCAACAATTCTACGATGTTAGTCATCGTTTAATTTTGTTTAATGCCTTTAAGTATAAAAAAATTCACCATTTAGACGAATTTAGTCAAGAGTATCGTATTCTGACGTCATAATGATACCTGATACCAAAATTACAGAAGAGTTAAGACTTTACAAGCACATCATCCCCTGCAAATGTAATGATCGTAACCCAGGCCGTTTTGAAGCTACGAGGGGGAAGCCGAATGAGCCCGCACCCCCACCTCCGGAATCTCAAAAAAGCCCGGTCTAGATAGGGTTAAAATAAAAGTACTATTACTT
Source organism: Branchiostoma floridae x Branchiostoma belcheri (assembly GCA_019207045.1). Taxonomy (NCBI): domain Eukaryota; kingdom Metazoa; phylum Chordata; class Leptocardii; order Amphioxiformes; family Branchiostomatidae; genus Branchiostoma; species Branchiostoma floridae x Branchiostoma belcheri. The sequence continues at coordinate 31,908,269 of CM033024.1, read as the reverse complement.
AAATGTTTTTCCGATTTTCATATAAATAAATCTATATGATAAATTGTCAACAAAAAGCCCAAAATCATAGTGTGCATTTGTTTTATTTTGTTCAGGTTCACGGGACATTTAGATACGAACCTGTACATGTAAACTTTCAGTTTAAATAAAACTGTACACTGGCAGGTACATGTACATGTACAGGTACGGGTACGCCGCCCTAGTTGTAATTACCCACTGACCTTACATCCGTTCTAGCGAAAGCTTTGCCCTTCACCCGATGATTTAACTAGTGATTCACTGGGACAATACGAGCGTGCCTATGAGGCAAACAACTTGCCACTTTTCAAACATTTCACTTGCTATTTATAGATTACACTGGTTGGAATCTGACCTTCCGATGACATCTCAGTCTTGCGTAACGAACAGGAAAGTGGCCCTCCCTCACCAAAGTAAATAGACATTTTGTTTGAACTTTTTTTTTGTATTTATGAAAAGCTCAAATCGACCAGCAGGCCGTTTTTCATTGACGTCATGAGGGAGTGTCAGATAAAATATAACAGAGATACAGATTACATCGAGTCCTAATAAATCTATCAATCTATATCACTACACGTACATAGTACAAAACATATAGTAGGGCGAGAAGCTCAGTGTTCTTAGTCCGTGTTCGTTAAATTTAAAAGCTATAACTTTTATAACAAAACTATTTAGTAACTACCCATTACTTATCAGCAAGGCACAGACACGGTGACGCCACATACGGCTAATAAGACAAAGTCGTAGCTATCATGGAAGCTCATCTGTGTTGGTAGTGATCATATTACAATGTTAAACTTTCTTCCAACAAAAATGTATACACGGATCAAATTTCCATCGACCAAAGTCGCCTTCTTCATGACCAATACAAAGTCGTAGCTTTGAAAAGATTCCAGATATCTCAAATTGATGTATTTGAGGCAAGCAGACCTTAGGTTTAGAGGGAAAGACACATTCTAAGATAGCAGTACATTGTACTTAGTTCGTACGTGTGTGCTATCACGGTACACCCCTGAGCCTGTTGTTAGAACAAAGATGGCGGATACTCACCTTGCCCGATGACACCTGTCCCAAACAGAAACACCACCACCAGCAGTGGGACCCATATGGCGACCATAATGTATATAAACAATCCTACTCAAAACTTGAAAGTGTTAAACGAAGTTAACGTGGTGTTTAAACTCCAAAAGCTCAGATCCCGAGGATCCATCGTTGGACACGATTGGCCTACTGAATGTAGTCGTCCTAGCGATCGCTGAAGTTAACTATTGACGTAAAGGGAGCTAGTATCGAGTTTCCTCTCTCCATGGGGTACTAACAAAAGGGCTGGGGTATCGGTGTCACACCCCCATGATGAAATGGTTTCTCCTTTGCACACTTCACCATGCCAACTGCACGGTACACCGACACACCTTTCGTACCCTTTGACGACTTGTCATCCGAAATGTTTACTTCAGGACAATGGCGCTCTAGATATATATACCAATCGCAATAGCGTAGTGAATAGGGGTGGGTGCCAGTACAGACCAGGTACAGGTCCGGTTCAGGTCCAGAGAATCAGGTTCAGGTCCGGACCTGAACCTGGACCTAAATTGTCTTTAAAAAGTTGTAAATGAGGGATACTAAATATGGTCCATTTCGCTACAAGGGAATCTGTTTAGTGGAGTATCCGACTCCCACTGGCGTTTTAAAATCCTATTTTCATGACGATACTAAGTTTGACTGTAGAAACTTGGTAGAAATGACTATGAACACTACTTCGCTCTCATTATTTTCTTCGACCTTTAATCCCCAAAACGTGTGGACTCCTGCAGATATAATGCGTTCATTTTCTAATTGGTCCAAGATCCGGTCTACTTAATTTTGTCAGGACCGTTTTTTTCCGGACAGATTCAAAACAAACAAAAAAACAGTTATATACTGGTAACCACCTCCCCCCCCCCCCCCCCCCCTGGGTAGAGAACATAGCAAAGTTGTACATCGTTCATCAGAGCTCGCCGAATTTCAACATCGCCAGAGCATAGGCTGTATTTTTCGCTAAAATCTGCCGGGTGACGTCTATCAGACACTAATGATTAAACACAACGCTAATTCACCTTTATCCACGGGGTAACCTTTATCCGTTATTTTTTTTACGGGATATTTTTGTAATTGTGACATCAAGTCGACGAAGAATGGTTTCAAAGTCAGCAATATTTTCAGAACATTGCAGTTTGAAACCTCCATCCGACAACTTGATACCTTGTTTTTGAAGGCAACGGACATAGGTAACCCTGCGGGTAAAGTTGAACTAGCTTTATATTCCCCCATGAGATGGTAGCATCTCTTGGACATGGACGGAGAATAGACTAACCCGGACAAAAAGCTAATATTTGGATCAACTTTGAATTCTGAGTTTTGGGAAATATGTCTGAATGACAACCAAAATTTGCATTTCACAGACATCGCGACAAAAATACACCGAACTGATAACCAGAACTTCTAGTTGCTAATTGATGAATTAATTGGCTTAATTACTGGCCTAATTGCTGGTCTAATAGATTAATGTTGTTTTTTCGCTTTGAATGTCTGAGTTCTAAAACAATCACCGGCCTAACTTACATGACAGTACACCATTTACGGCAGTATAATCCAGATACTAAAAAAATGTTTAGCTTCAAATCAAATCAAATCAAGTCAAATGCGATTTAAGTCATGTTACTATACTGATCGTACCTCCTTTAATAGAAGACATGTTCATGTACAGTTAATGTGCCTTCCTAAGAATATATTAGAGTCATGGCACTGATGAACAAATAAGAGTATATATTCTCTTCACAAAGTGAGGCAGGGACCCGCCATTGAATAGGCATGGCACACCCATAACACAGAGACAAAGAAAACATAAGTCCGTAACATGCTCTTCAAACGTGTGATTTGGCAATTATAGATAATGGCTAGTAAACAAACCAAAGATTTAACGAAATGCTGCCATGATTTTGCAAGACGTTCGCAAATGCACATAATGGATACATTCTATCATACTTTTTAGACCGTCAAAACTTGCTTTGCATACACAATCATTTGAACGAAGTCGTGCGGTTTGGATAATATCTGTATCAGCTATGCTGGAGACTACCACCAGAAATGCTTCTTTGTACTAAATAGAAAACTAGGACTGTCTTTAAATTATCGCCAAATTTTTACCTGTGCATTCCCTATAAAGGAAGCAGGGCAGAAGCTTTAGCCAAATGTATATCTATGATTTGCAAACATTAATGCGGAGCAAGAATTTTCGGATTACAGACTACTACAAGACTAGTATTGTACTGACCGTTACCCAATGGCTTACATGCATGGTTAACAAAGACTTGACGTGTAAGGAAGGCGTTTGACAATTTTCAGGAATTGTACATTATGGGAGCGTCATGAGGCAAGTTAAAAGAAAATTTTGTGACTTCTGGCAAAAGAATATCAACTGTCCTCAGAGAGGCGGGTGCGGCCTTTTATCAATTATTTAGTCATTCATTTATTCATCATGTAAATGAAAAGAAAATTGTAGACGAAAAACAACTGGCATCAGAGAAGTAGATAAAGTTGGATGTCATTACTGGGTGTAGTTTGGCACGCCCACTACACAGAGACTAAAGAAAATAAGCCAATTACTAGACAACTCCGGGTACGAAATAAATTCCGTTCCGCAGACAAACCTGGTCAGTTGATGTTTTCGATCTCTTCAACAAGGCCGCGTTTTCTACCCTCTTCTTGGTTCTCCTTGTATTTGGTAAGTAAGCCCCCTTTGCAAAGTATTTCCTTAAAAGATGAAGACATTTTATTGTACGTTTCTGCTTGAACAAGCTAAATATGTACAGACCAATCCGATAAAGCTCTAAGTACTTCTAGATAAGCTAAGTAAAAGTACGTTCGCTGTATGAACGTCTTATCTTACTACATGCGTCTACGTCTACAAAGTTTAATGTATGCTAGCATGTACAGGTTCAGCTTCTTCTCGCTTCTTAAAACAGCTGTAAATGGAAAGGCAGATAAAGCTTAAGACATAAGGTCAATCTAATTAGCTAATTGGAAAGACGTACAAGCTACAAAGTATTTTAGATACAACCATAGCACTACAGAGAAAAGGAGACGCTATCTATAGATTCTTTCCGAATCAAAGTTTAACTGTAATTTCCAACATCAAAGACTGAAAATTAGCCGAAATTTCTACTGTCCATTTCTGTAAGTAATATGTAAGATCTCTTAATCACCTACGAGCAATGCTTAACAAAATTGCAGGACAAAGACTTGCATTTCTACAATTTCCAAGTAATATTGAGACGTTTTACACTACGAGCGATCAATTCCACGGCTGTGGACATGATTTGGGGTTTGTGGTCTTTGTTGTCTGCTGTCCATAAATATATATATATATATATATATATATATATAGTCTCAACTGTCTGCATTTCTTGTCACTTAAACACTATATAATATCAAGCTCTGTACAATACAGTTTGTTTCGTGGCATTTTTGTTTCGTAGGGTCGGTACAAGCCCCCGGTATATATTCCTCTCCCGGCATTTTTCCTTTCCCGGCATGTTTTCCTTTCCCGTCGTATTCCCGGATAAAAATCGCGAAACGACGTCCACCACCCCCCCCACCACCCCCGAAAAAAATTTCGCCAAGGCCCTAGAGACGCCGGTGATGGAGGCTGATGCGATCGTAGAAAAAAAAAAGAAACCGCGCGCACCGTTGAAATCCAAGTGATAATACCCCCTTTCCACTAGGACGGCGCTCTTGCCCCGCTCTCTCTCTGCGACCAAAAATTTGACAGATCGCTCAAGAACCTCTATAGAAAAGAAACGAATCTTTTTTTGCATTTTGTGTATTCTATTGTCTTCTCAGTCACAGTTTAACGTTTTCTATGATATACCCAGTGTGAAAGCGAAGGTTACACATATCCTATTTAGGTCGCAGTGAGAGCGCAGCGCGATCGCCATCCAGTGGAAAGAGGGCCCAAGAAAGATTGCACACATGCCTAAAAGCATTGTTAAGAGAACCGGTAAAATCGCCATTAAAACATGCATTTCTGTCGCCAGATATGTCGTTGACAGACAAGACTAATATAATTATACTGACCAGCACTTATGGCTCACCTGCAAACATGTAGTTAACAAAGACTGGAGGTGTAAGGAATGTATTATATAGGCATGTTCCTTAGTCTATTATATAGTAAGCTTTTGACGAATGTGGCAAGTTATAAAAAAAAAACTTTATTGACTTCTGGCAAAAAAAGATAAACTGGCCTCGATCAGAGAGGTGGGTGTGGCCTTTATCAATTATTTAGCCATTCAGTTATTCATCATGTAAATGGAAAGAAAATTGTGGAAAAAAACAACTGGCCTGGAAGGAGATAAAATCGGATGTCATTACATGGGTGTGGCTTGGCACGCTCACTACACAGAGACTACAGAAAATAAGCCAATTACGAGACAACTCCGAGTACGAAATAAATTCCGTTCCACAGACAAACCTGGTCAGTTGCTGTTTTCGATCTCTTCAACAAGGCCGCGTTTTCTACCCTCTTCTTGGTTCTCCTTGTATTTGGTAAGTAAGTCCCTTTTTTCCTTAAAAGATTAAGACCTTTTATTGTACGTTTCTGCTTGAACAAGCTAAATATGTACAGACCAATCCGATAAAGCTCTAAGTACTTCTAGATAAGCTAAGTAAAAGTACGTTCGCTGTATGAACGTGTTATCTTACTACGAGGGCGGTTCAAAAAGTAATTCCACTGGTTTTATAACAGGCTCATTTTTCCATCGAATGAGTTCAAATTTGGCACAAAGGTACAAGACTATATCCTCTTGAGATTGAGATATCTCGATTTGAGGGTCATATTTTAATGAGAAACTGAGATGATTTTAATATGACCACACCCTTAAAAGCTTGTCAGGAGATCAGTTCCTCTAGATCTTACCATTTTAAAACTATTGTAGGAAGTTGAAATTTCATCTGTATAATAACAAATGTTTCTATAGCTTACATGTCAAATTTCCTGTTTGAACAAATAATGGTTCAGCTTTTAGAGCCACTAGAATGAAGCGAGTTGCTATATTACATACAGTTTGATTCATAGCCAAATATGTGATTTGTTGAATAAAGGTTTTTGTAGACTGCTTTTCCATTAGCCGTCAGATGCGAAACTTGGCACAATTATTAACTGTTTTAAGATCAAGAAATGTGTTAGGTTTTCTTTTTCTCAGTTAATAAAAAATTCGGTTATGGAAACTTTAAGCAGCCCACCCCTAATCCGCCGCTAATTACGACCCTGACGACCTTACTTCACACCAGTAACGAAAAAATAATAAGTGATTGTATTCAAAAGATGAAAATATGCATGTGGCTTGTAGAGAAATGCAACTTGACACATGTGCAATTTTAGTTTTTTACAATAGCTACAAGTGATTCAGGGACATTACCAATCGCACGTTAATTAACCCTCTAATTTCTTCCGACTGGATAACAAAGGTGTGATCATCTTGAACTCAACTCAGTCACTCATAAAAATCTCAACAACAAATTGAGATATCTCAATCTCAAGAGGATATATTCTTGTACCTTTGTGCCAAATTTTAACTTATTCGATGAAAACATGAGCGTGTTATAAAACCAGTGGCATTACTTTTTGAACCGCCCTCGTACATGCGTCTACGTCTACAAAGTTTCATGTATGCTAGCATGTACCGGTTCAGCTTCTTCTCGCTTCTTAAAACAGCTGTAAATGGAAAGGCAGATAAAGCTTAAGACATAAGGTCGATCTAATTAGCTAATTGGAAAGACGTAAAAGCTACAAAGTATTCTAGACACAACCAAAGCACTACAGAGAAAAGGAGACGCTATCTATAGATACTTTCCGAATCAAAGTTTAACTGTAATTTCCAACACCAAAGACTGAAAATTAGCGGAAATTTCTACTGCCCATTTCTGTAAGTGATATGTAAGGTCTTTTAATCATCTATGAGCAATGCTTTACAAAATTGCAGGACAAAGACTTGCATTTCTACAATTTCCAAGTAATATTGAGACGTTTTACTCTACGAGTGATCAATTCCACGGCGGTGGACATGATTTAGGTTTTGTGGTCTTTGTTGTCTGCTGTCTATAAAAATATAGTCTCATCTGTCTGCATTTCTATATAGAATACATCACTCGAGGTATCTGTTCGACCGTGGGTCGGATCGCCCGAAGGCCGGAGGGTGATCCGACCTACGGGAGGGCTGGGACTGAGGGTGACGCGGAATACACCGTGTTGTATTTTATTTATGTCATACCCACCTTTGAAAACCCCTGTTTTGATGCGAAATGCGCCAGAAGTTCAAGAAATTTGGTGCCCTCGAACCAAAAGTGTTGCAACAGCACTGTTCCAACGTCCGAATCAGGTATTCGAATTGCCAACCGAGTCGTATTCGGCCCGCTCGAAATGGTTCGCTTTACTCGAAGAAAGCCCGTGTGATACGCCTTTCGAACCTGTGCGATACGGAAGCGTACGGCCCGGTCCGGAACACCCTATCGAACGTTTTCGCGTCACAGGTATGACATAATGTCACTTACACGCTATACAATATCAAGCTCTGTACAATACAGTTTGTTTCGTGGCATTTTTGTTTCGTAGGGCCGGTACAAGCCCCCGGTATATATTCCTCTCCCGGCATTTTTCATTTCCCGGCATATTTTCCTTTCCCGTCGTATTCCCGGATGAAAATCGCGAATCGAAAAAAAACAATCTTTCACCACAAGGCCCTAGAGGCGCCGGTGAAGGAGGCTAATGCGATCGTAGAAAAAAACAACAACAAAGAAACCGCGCGTACCGTTGAAATCCAAATGATAATGCCCCCTTTCCACTAGGACGGCGCTCTTGCCGCGCTCTGTCTCTGCGACCTAAAATTTGACAGATCGTTCAAGGAACTCTATAGAAAAGAAAGGAATCTTTTATACACTTTGTGTATTTTGTTGTCTTCTCAGTCACAGTTTAAAGTTTTGTATGATATACCCAGTGTGAAAGCAAAGGTTACACATATCCTATTTAGGTCGCAGTGAGAGCGCACCAGGATTGCCATCTAATGGAAAGGGGACCTAAGGAAGGTTTCACAAATGCCTAAAAGCATTGTTAAGATAACCTGTAAAATCGCCAGTAAAACATGCATTTCTGTCGCCAGATATGACGCTAACAGACAAGACTAATAAAATAATACTGACCAGCACTTATGGCTTACCTGCAAACATGTAGTTAACAAAGACTGTAGGTGTAAGGAATGTATTAGATAGGCATGCATGTGCCGTAGTAGTAAGCTTTTGACGAATGTGGCAAGTTAAAAGAAACTTTATTGACTTCTGGCAAAAAAAATAAACTGGCCTCGATCAGAGAGGCGTGTGTGGCCTTTTATCAATTATTTAGCCATTCAGTTATTCATGATTTTAAGTTGAAAGAAAATTGTGGACAAATTCGGACAAAAAACTACTGGCCTCGGAGGAGTAGATAAAATCGGATATCATTACATGGATGTGGCTTGGCACGCCCACTACACAGAGACTACAGAAAATAAGCCAATTACGAGACAACTCCGGGTACGAAATAAATTCCGTTCCGCAGACAAACTTGGCCAGTTGAGGTTTTCAATAGTAGCAACTTATCATGCTCGGGAAGAATCGAGAAAAAGTTTGGACCTCCGATTACAAAGTGACTGGAGGGTATCCTCCGTCGACAGAGTATTATAGTCTGTCTATGTCTTAGCTTGAGTGTTCGCACCTATATTTCTATGTTCCGTTTGCCGCATTCGTATGTGGTTTGGCAAGTCGTCTGTACTTAGTTGCGCGATGATGCACGTTCTTTTATTTCGCGGTAGCTGTTGTTATGTCTATGTTCAAAGTTTCTTCCACAACATCTGTAGACGAAGGAAAACTTAGATTTTACAAAAACTTAAAAACAACATACGACATGGAAAACTAGTACCATAGCAACCTTGAACTGCGCTCAGCAATATGTAAGTTAAGAATTAGTCCGCACCCGTTAGAAATAGAGAAAGGGAGACATAAAAAGCTATCTGCCCATGAAAGAATTTGTAAGCAGTGCACAACGAAGCAGTGGAAAACGAAACACATTTCGTCTGTGAATGTCTTTGATTCGATGCTGAAAGAAACACACTATTCGAAAAGATTGTCTAAAATCATACCTACTGTTTGGGGTATCCCTGACAATTTTCAATATTTTTAATGTGGTGTCGTTCTTTGGAGACGTTGATTTTCCTGTTGATGCGTTTTACATTTGGTAGTAATAGGTACGCTAGCTTTTCAGTAAGTTTTTGGTATAAGTCGATGTGACGTGTTCTGAATGTGATATAAACACAATGTCACACACCAAAGAAGACAACACCACCGACAAAGAAGCCATAATTACGCAACAGAGTATGTTATCTGCGGTCACTTGTTGCTTTCTTGGTGTGGTTGTTTACTTATGGAGCTTTATCATCTCTTTCATGAAGAAGTACACAGATGTTATTCGATACCCTTCATCACGTGTTCTTCTTTCTTTCTTTGTTTTACTGGAAATTTCCGTGAGAAAGTTCAAGATTTTTACGCTTTGTTTTGCAGCAGGTGGACAGAATGGATCACCGTTTGGTGTGTTTGACCCTTTTCCTGGTGTTACTGGCGGACACGGTGAGAGGCCAAGGTAAGAACATGTTATCAGTGCATATATAAACTAGAAAGGCCGGTATTTGCTAATAAGCAAATTCAGCAATTTTCACTCCGCCTTTCTCCTTATGCAAAAATGGACTGTTCCAAAATTGAATTTGAAAAAGAAAATCACCCAATGCGAGGATGGACACTTAATGTACATTTAAGGTCTTAACCCGAAACTTCAGTTTGTTTGTTGTTTACTGTTGTTTTTTTACTTATTTATTCATGAGAAGCTAAAATCGGCCTGCAGGACGATTTTTGGCGCACGGTACGTTTATGCTAGTACTGCAATGTTATCGCACTTTTATTTCTTGATTTGGCCATATCAATTTGATTATATGGATTAAATAGTCAGATAGAGTCAAGTGCATCCGTGCAACCAGCACGCCCGGATGATGATGATGATGAATTAAATCCTCTGGGAATCCAAAAAGTGATGCGAGCGTGAGAATAAAAAATTGACATAAAAAGTTGCCTTGACTATAAAATCAAAGTAGTAAAGAAGGTTGAACCAATGACTGATCATACAGAATATAGTATACCAAACAATAGATTCTCCATCTTTGTTCTTCCACTTCCTTTTTGACCACGTAATGTAGTTACTTTTTCCAATATTTGTTTTTGCAACCCACGGCATATATTTTCTTATTTTACGATTTAGAGCATAGTTAAAAACTTTATTTTGTTATTTATTTTGGAAACGGCCGAAAATTGGAAAAACATTCAAGGTAGCAGAACAGTATTTATGCGCGACCCCGGGTCTATGACGCGGGCACATAAAGTAGTGCGGATAAACTTGTTATAGGAGTGGTAAAAAGCCGTATTTGAGAGGTAGCCAGCTGCAGATATAATATAATAAGGTGTCGACCCTGAGACTCGTTAAAAAACAGGGAATTTTAAGGGGTAACAAGCTAGTTATTCTTGATATGGTCATGGAGTTCGCCATCTTGGATTTTGGACGATTACATCATCAAATCAGCATAATTTATTCATGTTTAATTATGAAAGATATTCTAGATAACATAAGATTATATTTATGCAAGAATATAGCAGTAATATAGCAAATAAACATGAACAATACATTGTTAGAAGTAAAATTAGCAATTTTCGTCGAAAATGGCTATTAACAAACGGTTGCCATGGATACAAAAATGGAAATTGTCCAGTTTTCTGTAGATTGTTGCCAACTAAATTTCAGAAAAATTCAAATTGGTGGCTCTAGCGTATACCGTTCTGACGTTTTTCGACATAAAAGTCGGTACAGGCCTCAGAAGCCCCCCCCCCCCCTGCCTGAAAGGGGTTTTAGAACCCACATCAGGGCCCGTAATTCATTTTTCTGCACCTAGCTTAAGAAATTGGGTGCACCAAAAATGTTTGCGTGCACCACTTAAATTGAAGTTAGAATCTAGTAATAAAACATAGTTACAAGCTATCAAATTCTTAAACAAGTACCATGATAGAGATTTTTATTATCTTTCTAACACTTAGATGTCAAAAATATGATGTATACTAAGTATACTTTGATATCTTTACATACACATACACAAACATAAGAAAATATTTGGGTGCACCCTGTGCACTCACGGAAAAAGATTGGGTGCACATCTTCAATTTTGGGTGCACCTGCACCCAGGATTTCGAGCCCTGCCACATGCATAGCAAATAGTGGTCCTTCCCTGTGTGAGTGGATCTAACCGCCTGCCCTGCATGTACAGAACTGGTTCACAAAGTAAAGTGCATTACTTGCAATTGTGACAAACCTGCTCTTTATTTTTTTTACATTCCAATATTGTAGGGCTAATTTCTTATGATATGTTCTATATATGTAGTATGAAATATTTGAAGGAAATACTATTATCATATAGCCAGGCGCCGCGGACCAATCAGAAGGCCCCGTTCCACGTTGGTTATGACGCCGTAACACGTAGATTCAGGCCAGGCAGGTGGGTATCGCTCCCCTGATTGGTCAGAATGAATCGACACCGGCACCGGTGTCGATTTGCATCGACACTGGTGCCGGTGTCGATTCATTCTGACCAATCAGGGGAGCGATACCCACCTGCCTGGCCTGAATCTACGTGTTACGGCGCCATGCGTCAGCAGAAAGGAATGCTTTGTAGAGTGTGCAGTCCATGTTAGAGTTAATCCAAACATTATTACTGTTCACATTCCTTCAAATTTATTGAATATGTACAACTATAACTTAGGATTGAATAGCAACACACTTGTCCCAGCAGAAGGGAATTTGTCATTATGTCAAGCCTTGGAAGTCTTGAATAAAGGATGTATGTATTATAAAGGAATTCGTTGCTTAAATGGGTCAGTTTGTGTAGGCTATATGATAATAACGTTAATGCCCCGCCTTATCCTCGGTGTATATGGTGAGATAATCCCTGGTCAGGTGCGATAACCACCTCATAAACCACCTCGTTCGCTACGCTCACTCGGTGGTTTATTCGGTGGTTATCGCACCTGACCAGGGATTATCTCACCATATACACCTCGGGCCGGGGCATTAACCCTTTATTATCTACCGAATCCACTGTGACCCATGATGACATCCTGATGTCCACCCTTAAGGTTCAAGGTCTACTATTGTCCATTCCCCAAGGTTGTGGACTATCAGCGTTTCAACACGTCCCCCAAACTCATTGTCGGGGAAATGTCCTAAGCAGAACTAACCGTGGTTCTGTCGAGGCCTGTGCTCAAGCGTGCTGTGACAACGATGCCTGCAAGTCATTCCAGTTCAGCACACAGAACAACTGCTATCTGATAAACAAGATCTGTACTGCTGAGGAGAAATTCCGTACACCCGCTGGCAACATGTACGATCGGATTCAAGGTTGGTGCATTTATAGCAAGTTTATCCGCGGGGTAACCTATATCAGTTGTATTTATAAACGGGGTATTGCGGGATATCAAGTTAACGACAGTTATTAAAACTACTATTTATCTAAAATATTGCAGTTTGAAACCACTCTCAGAATTGATATCATTTATAAGTAACCTGCTTTGAAATGCAACGGATGTAGATACCCCTTTTTTCCGTAACACAAGCTTATATACGTTTATTCAAGGTACCTTTCAACAATGTCATTTAACATGTTGACACTGGCATGATGCTGTGACCCCTTATCCTTTATATATCAATACTAATATTACGGTTACTACCTACATTTTACATCTATTATGCTTTTAAAAACAGCTTGGATATGCTAACTAATCTTAAGTCATATAGAGCATATACAGTGTATCATATTTAATATTTCCGTTTTTTCATATAATTAGATATTTCTTTTAAATTGCATAACAAACCAAAATTGTAGAAAACTGGAGCTTTTTGTCTTTCTGCGCATAATAAAAGTCAAATCAACCCGTCTTTGCATGGTCTACAACACTATGATTAAAAAAAAACTTTTTGTGTTTCACAGGAGAATCGAAGGCACCACCAGCACCAGCAGCAGGTATTGCCTTTTTTTTAATTCTTCGTACATTTCTTTTCTTATCTATCTTGTATACATTGCACAACGTGATGTTTCAATATGGTAAATTGGTAAATAATATCATGATTTTTGGTTGTTGTCGATAATAAATGAGATTTATGAGTATTTTTGCATATTCTTTACAAAGGCTATTACTACCCGCCCACCTTGTACAAAACTGGTTAAAAACAGCTCAAAAGTTTACATTCCAATTGATAAAAGGATTACTTCTTATGACATATTCTAATCCCTGTATAAAGTATGAATTGTTTGGAATTAATGCTATTGTCCATTCCCCAAGGTTGTGGACTATCAGCGTTTCAACACGTCCCCCAAACTCATTGTCCGGGAGGTGAAAATCTCCTAAGCAGAACTAGTGATCGTTCTGCCGAGGCCTGTGCTCAAGCGTGCTGTGACAACCCTGCCTGCAAGTCATTCCAGTTCAGCACATACCGCGACTGCTATCTGATAAGCAAGATCTGTACTGCTGGAGAGAAAACGTCTACACCCATTGGCAACATGTACGATCGGATTCAAGGTTGGAGCAGTTATAGCAAGTTTACCTTACCTATCCGCGGGGTAACCTATATCAGTTGTATTTATAAACGGGGTATTGCGGGATATCAAGTTAACGACTGTTATTAAAACTACTATTGATCTAAAATATTGCAGTTTGAAACCACTCTCAGAATTAATATCATTTATAAGTAACCTGCTTTAAATACAACGGATGTAGATACCCCTTTTTTCTGTATCGCAAGCTTATATACGTTTATTCAAGGTACCTTACAACAATGTCATTTAACATGTTGACACTGGCATGATGCTGTGAGCCCTTTTCCTTTATATTTCAATACTAATATTACGGTTACTACCTGCATTTTACATCTATTATGCTTTTAAAAACAGCTTGGATATGCTAACTAATCTTAAATCATATAGAGCATGTACAGTGCATCATATTTAGTATTTCCGTTTTTTTCATATAATTAAATATTTCTTTTAAAATTGCATAACAAACCAAAATTGTAGAAAAATGGAGCTTTTTGTCTTTCTGTGCCCAACCCAACCCGTCTTTGCATGGACTACAACACTATGGCTAAAAAAAAAAAACTTTTTGTGTTTCACAGGAGAATCGAAGGCACCAGCACCAGCAGCAGGTATTGCCTTTTTTTAATTCTTCGTACATTTCTTTTCTTATCTATCTTGTATACATTCCACAACGTGTTGTTTCAATATGGTAAATTGGTAAATAATATCGTGATTTTGGTTGTTGTCGATAATAAATGAGATTTCTGAGTATTTTTGCATATTCTTTACACAGGCTATAACTAACCGCCCACCCTGTACAAAACTGGTTCAAAACAGCTCAAAAGTTTACACCCCAATTGATAAAAGGATTACTTCTTGTGACATATTCTAACCCCTGTATAAAGTATGAAGTGTTTGGAATTAATGCTATTGTCCATTCCCCTAGGTTGTGGACTATCAGCGTTTCAACACGTCCCCGGAACTCATTGTCTGGCATATGGAAATGTCCTAAGCAAAACTAACCGTGGTTCTGCCGAGGCCTGTGCTCAAGCGTGCTGTGACAACCCTGCCTGCAAGTCATTCCAGTTCAGCACACAGAACAACTGCTATCTGATAAGCAAGATCTGTACTGCTGGGGAGAAAATACGTACACCCACTGGCAACATGTACGATCGGATTCAAGGTTGGAGCAGTTATAGCAAGTTTACCTTTATCCGCGGGGTAACCTATATCTGATTCAGTTGTATTAAAACAGGTTATTGGAAATTTCAAGTCCACGGCATTTGTTTAAACTGCGAGATATCTAAAAAAATGCAGTTTGAAACAAATTGTTTTGCGATAAATAGCCTGCTTTTGAATGCAACTGATATAGGTTATCCCTTTATTGTCAGTATTGTAAATCTGTTTACGTTTATTCAAGGTACAAAAACCCAATTTGGCATGTCGACACTGCAATGATTACCTTTGCCAGAATGGCAAGGTTATATGCTTTAGGCTTGTACGTCTGTCTGTGTGTGAACAGCATAACTCGAGAATCCTGGAATGGATCCTGATGATATTTGGTAGGTTAGCAGGGGTCGGAAAAACGAAAGTCAAGTTCAATAATGGGCACCCTAGCGGCTTGCTAAGATACTGCAGCTGAAATTTTATTTTTGATGCCTCGTGTTCTAGACCTGCTGTGGTCGTGATTTTTGTGTGATGGATAGCCCTTGGGGCAAAGAGTAAATGCTATGAGTTTGAGACCCCTAGCTGCTTTTTTGGAACTGCATAAACCCGTTTCCTTTCAAACTTTCGACGAGAATAACTCGGGAACGTGTTGACGGATCGTCATGGTTTTTGGTATGTAGATGGGCCAAGTTAAGACTTACATGATGAAATACTTATTTTGCATAATTAATGAGGAAAGTTTATAAATCCACTGCATTCCATGATAGGACTTTCAATCTTCTCACATGTGTAACTGAGAAAGAGGGAATATTAATAGATATTGATCATGCAAATGAAGACCTCATTTGCATAGTTAATGGGAAAATATGAATGTGTTGACGGATATGCATGATTTATGGAATGTAGAAAGCCTAAGTGAAGACTGACATAAGGAAGTACTGATTATGCAAATAATTTTCATCATTAATTAGAGTATTCCATCACTGGCAGTTTCAATGTATCTCTTGTCCCTGACATAATATGGTGTTGACATAAGTTATGTACACGAAATTTTGCGATTTCAAAAGAATGATATTTTCGCAGCTTCCAAGCGTATGGTTGAGGCGAAGGAGACCCTGCAAGACTTACGCGACGTCTTGCTGGATTTGGAGGAGGCAGCCGAGATCGACCAGTAGACCAGGGACCTAAAAGACATGGAAGAAGCCGGCTTGGATGAAGACGCCGAAAAGAAGAAGGGGAGCTGAAAAAAATAGAAGAAAAAGCCGGCAAGGCTGAAGATGATGAGTGAAAGTAATCCAAACGATCCTTAACTCTCAAGCGACTATCCTATAACTAGCAATAAGCTTATCGGAAGTTCTCATTTATGAGTCTCCACACAACTTCTTGTTATCTATACTTGGAAAATAGATACATATCATTCAAGAACAAGTCGATAGTAATTCAATGTGTAAAACATAAAGACAGATGTCTGGATCGCTTGAGGGATATTGTAGGTGCGGTTTTGGATTTGAGAATGGAGCACAGAAGTCGAGACAAACAAGAATTACATGTTTCTAACCTAATGGGATTTAGTTATGGGGTCCAAGTAGCAAAGTTTTGAGAGAAGTTTGATTTACATGTTTCTAACACAATGAGATTTAGTTATGGGGTAGCAAAGTTTTGAGAGAAGTTTTAAGTACAAGATTCTTACTAGAGGTATTAAGTTATGGGGTTCGAGTAGCAGAGTTTTGAAAAATGTTTGAATTAAAGGTCCCTAACCTAATTGGATTTAATTATGTGGTTCAACTAACAAATCTTTTTAGGGAACTAGGTGTTACAGGTACACACGCACGCGCACACACACGAGCACTCTAACCACAAGCACATTTATATGATTTTACACATATCACAAAAAATAAACCGAACGCCAATGATCTCAAAGTCACACAACACCTTTTTATGATCCATCGATTTGTAACAAAGTTTTATGATCTCAGCTCATGTTCCATGATGCAACCTTCCAACCAAGTTTCTTACAGCTTATGGAATTCTATTGATGAACATTTTAAATTTATGGAATTATAATAAAGTTGGTGTTCGGTTTAAATACATGGCCTGATGTCCTTTATTTTGTAACTTGTGTCAGTTAAAGATTGACAGAATAAGTCAAGTCAAACTTCCTTCCCGCGCCTTATGGCGCATAGGGCGGTGCCCATCTCCGTTTCAGTAGCCCTGGGCCACACAACTTTGTGCAATCACTACAGCTGGGGGCTAGTCTACTGGTAGTGGCGGGTGTTCAACTTCCCCGAATGCTGAGTGCTAAGCAGTGAAAGTAGCATGTACCATTTTTAAAGTCTTTGGTATGACTCGGCCGGGGATCGAACTCACGACCTACCGAATGCAAGGCGAACACTCTACCCACTCGACCATTGCACCGGTTGCTCAGAATAAGCAAGGAGCTTTAATATCCTTGGAATAAGCTAAGTCAGTATAATTACAGTTATTTCCAGTGAGTGGCTCAACCAATGAGATGTCGCCTGTGGACAAACTAAGGAAAATTTCCAGAGGCAAATTCTAAATCATGCAAACAATAAATTATGCCATCCATAGGGATTTAGATATGAGGGTTAAGGCACGTGCAGACACTTACGTCTGTTTATGTGAGAATTTGACAATTTCCCTAAAGAGAAAAAGAGATGGCCAAAAAAACTATGCTAAGAATTTGCGGCAAATATTTTGATGCTGCTTTGTACTACATAGTCAAAAAAGCGTTTTATTTTTAAAATGCCAAAACTTAACGGTTGCGTAGATGCCGTCCATACAAGCGAATTTACATTGATCTGAAGAAAATTGACGGAGGGTCAGTTAATATGATGTAGTCATTGCGATATTGCTTTCAGCTGTTAGCTCAGGCATGCCTGGAATCTATGTGTTACAGCATCATAACCAACGTGGAACGGGGCCTTCTGATTGGTCCACGGCGCCTGGCTATATGATAATTACCAATCAAGACACACTCTGGATATCAAGTCAGACTCTTTATTTTTTGTGGTATTCAAATTCCTTTAAGAAGTTGTCACATGATTGTCTTTCCAAGGATTGTCTTAAAATTTAGAACCTTAGGCACATAATTCTTTTCTTGTCTATAATACCTTAAGGCCACACCATACCATATTTCTAGAATATGATAATATGTCTTATTAAAACTGCCATAGATTAAAGTAAATGGTGGGTATAATATAATAAGGGATGTCTCCAACTCTAGATTTTATTTGGAATCCCATGTTGTTTTGTTGTTATTATCAGCTAGTAGACCTCCAAAAAACTACATAGTTTACATTCCTGTTAAAATCACAAAACTAACTAATCATTAAAAACGTGGGACTTTTCATCAGCCACTGCCTCCAAAGAAGAAGTCAAACCTCCCAGTAAAGTATGTAGAATCATAAGATAGCTGTATAGAATAGACACTTGTTACTTTTTTACTGTCTGTAATATTGCAGTTAGCCTATGGGCATGGATTTGCAAATTATCATTATCTTTTTAAGTTAACAAATTTAAAATACATTTTCATCGATTTGATGTCATGAAGCTTACATGTTTGGACTAATAGGGTAAATTTTTGCCCATCCCGATAAGCAAATTTCCATCCTGGGAAGAGAAGGAATGGTTCTGGAGACAGCCCATATGATCTTGCTTCTATAATTGTTTGTTTATTTTATTTATCCAGGGGTACATGTCGCCTGGCCGGCATTTTTCAAAGATCCCTGAGGGAAACCCATAACAATAATCGATAACATAAAATCAAATAAAATCAAATTCCCATGATAACAATATAAAATCGAATTGCCATGGCTTAAAATGCTGTCTGCCTTGTTGGTGTCAGTAATGCCTAATTGGCATAAATAGAATATACACAAATCCAGCATTTTCCAGGCAAATGTTTAACTTAAGTTAGCGTATCTAATTGTGATTAGAGTGAAAAATTTTTGTGGATAATTCCACTTTTTGCTGATTATCTTATCAAATGCTCTAATACTGTAAATGCAGAAACTTTTGCGGTGGCTAAATGTTCGCAGTTTTCGTGGTGGCTGCTTCACCACAAATTTAAACCACCGCGAACATTTTTCCATGGCAGTAAGAGACACCCTGTATAAGCTGATTGGCCAGTAGAACAAAGAGCTACACTCGGATTGGCCAAACATAACCAGTGGAAAACAATATCCTCAGGATATTGTTTTGTGTAAGCTGATTGGCTGATGGTAACTAGACTAGAGGCTATAAGCAAGTGTGTTACTACTCCCTTGTCATTCTGATGAAGACTTTTGAATAAAAGTTTAAAACCGGTAAATCGTTGTGATGATGATAATGTGCCTAGCCCTAGTCCCCATGCATGGCCATGGCCTTAGCAATGAGCCTGTCTGTCATTGGTGCGCTGTCCTTAAGGGCCTTCCTCTCCAGCAACAGGGTTCTGGACAAACAACAGTTTTTGTTAGCACAATTTCATTTTGTACACTGTATAATACTACTTACAGTTAATAGCCTGTCACAATTATGATAACCAGCCAACAAATAACCCATCTGTAGCTATACCCTCTAATGGTTTAATCCCAGTCATAGCTAACCTACCCAGAGCTAATCAACCAACAGTTATAGCACCCACTGGTAACCCATATACTAGTATGTATCCACAGCTAACTCACCAAAGGCTAACCCACCCACAATTAACCCACCCACATGCAGATAACCCACCCACAGGTAACCCACCCAACAGATAATCCTGACCTACAGATAACCCACACACAAAATAACCCACCCATAGAAAACCCACACACAGATAAACCACACACAGATAAACCACACACAGATAACCCTGGTGACTCACAGATGACCCACCCACAGATAACCCAACCACAGATAACACACCCACAGATAACACACAGATAACCCACACACAGATAACACACAAATAACTCACCCACAGATAACCCACCCACAGATAACCCACCCACAGATAACCCACCCCAAGATAACCCACACACAGATAACCCACACACAGAAAACCCCCACACAGATAACCCCCACACAGATAACCCACCTGGCCAGCTGGTGGTGACGTTTTTCAGTTGACTTGATGGCAGCATGGATCAGGAACAGGTTAAACAGATCACGCTGCGAAGGGAAGACAATAAAAAATAAATCAACAAACTAGGGTCCTCTCTAAGATGATATCTTTGACAGTATATAAAACAGAACACTTCAATGCTCACAAAGTCACAAATGAGAAAACTGCAGAGGAAGAAAACTGCCAGAAAACAAATGCCAAAGTTTTTCCCTCAAACCAAAGTCTGTCTGCAAAGAACTCAAAACTTTCAACTTAATAACCAACAATAAAATCCTGGGCAAAACCATACCATCCAACCAAATATTCAGGGACAAAATTATGACTGTCACGGTTTTTCACTGGACACTGGATGATTGGACATTGGGGCCCAGTCAGAAGCAGTGACAATTTTGCCCCCAAACATCTGCTTGGAGATAAAGCCAAAACATAGCCCCTTGCCAAGTTATCTTTAAGTTAACTAAAGAGGGTATTTCACTGGACTGTGGTACATTGGTGGCATCACTAATTTCTAGACTGAACTTGTGTTATTAATTACTTGACTTTATAATGGAAATATACAAAACATGCCAAGTATGACTAAAAAGGCAACAAAACACCCAAAGCTCTGTTTTATCAATGAAATTCGTGGAGCACTCTGTCAAATTGCCTGGCCACAGCAATGATGCTAGCATACCACAGCTTCAGTGAGATGTATGCCCTTAACTGAGAAAAGCATTGCTCCCTGAAGACAGTGTGAGTGAGAAATCTGACCTGTGCATTGCTGCCCCCTATGGTGGCCACTTGGTATTGCACCAGAGCCAGGAAAGTTCCTTTGTTTGTTATCTAGTAGGAAGTTAGCTTTTATTTAATATAACTGAGAGAAGTATTGTTCCCCTAAGACAGCGTGAGTAAGGGATCTGGCCAGTGCATTGCTGCCCCCTATGGTGACCACCTACTACTGCACCAGAGCCAGCCAAGTTATCTAGTAGTAAGTTAGCTAACATATAAGTGACAGAAGACAGTGTGAGTGAGGAATCTCTGCAGAAAAACTGACCTGTGCATTGCTGCCCCCTATGGTTACCACCTGGTACCGCAGCGGAGCCAGGAGGTCCACAGCTCGAGCAAAGTCTCCTTCGTTGTAGGCCAGAAATGCCTCGCACATCACAACACCAACATTCTTAGCAACGTCAGACTGTGTGCCCTGGTGCTCACTGTTGAATATTGTCAAAAAGTTGTAAAATTCTCATTTCAAAAACATAAACAATAGATAAATAGACCACAAAACTCAATCTAAACACGCTAAATGTAACACAGTAAAATCTGCCATCAGAATGTCAAAAACATAAGTATTACAGACTATAGACAGATAGATAGACAGATAAAAATTTAACAGTGGTGACCCTAACAGGTAGTCCTTAATAAAATTATGCAAAGGTTGAAACTAGTTGTACAGGTTTGAAAAAATTATAAAAAATCATAAAAATTCTAAACTGAATATGAATTGACTTTTGTTTTCACCATTTTTGTCCAGTTGAATCAGAGATTCAACAAATTAGTTAGGCCTACACTATACTAAAATACCTGACAAAGGCCTTAAGAGCGTTGACGAGTTTCTTGGCCGTCTCATGCTGCTTGGCCCCGAGACACGACATGAGGACATGGAGGTCGTTAAAGACGAGGATGTGATCGTCAGCGTGGGGACGACAGGTCTCATACAGGTCCTCCCACCTGCTGCCCACATCCACACCTGGGCAGGGGAAAGGGAAAGTTAAAGTTTGTATTCACACCTGGGCAGGGGAAAGGGAAAGTTAAAGTCTGTATTCACACCTGGGCAGGGGAAAGGGAAAGTTAAAGTTTGTATTCACACCTGGGCAGGGGAAAGTGAAAGTTAAAGTTTGTATTCACACCTGGGCAGGGGAAAGTGAAAGTTAAAGTTTGTATTCACACCTGGGCAGGGGAAAGGGAAAGTTAAAGTTTGTATTCGCACCTGATCAGGGGAAAGGGAAAGTTAAAGTTTGTATTCACACCTGGGCAGGGAAAAGGGAAAGTTAAAGTTTGTATTCACACCTGGGCTGGGAAAAGGGAAAGTTAAAGACGAGGATGTGATCATCAGCGTGGGGATGACAGGTCTCATACAGGTCCTCCCACCTGCTGCCCACATCCACACCTGGGCAGGGGAAAGGGAAAGTTAAAGTTTGTATTCACACCTGGGCAGAGGAAAGGGAAAGTTAAAGTTTGTATTCACACCTGGTCAGGGGAAAGGGAAAGTTAAAGTTTGTATTCACACCTGGGCAGGGGAAAGTGAAAGTTAAAGTTTGTATTCACACCTGGGCAGGGGAAAGGGAAAGTTAAAGTTTGTATTCGCACCTGGTCAGGGGAAAGGGAAAGTTAAAGTTTGTATTCACACCTGGGCAGGGAAAAGGGAAAGTTAGAGACGAGGATGTGATCATCAGCGTGGGGATGACAGGTCTCATACAGGTCCTCCCACCTGCTGCCCACATCCACACCTGGGCAGGGGAAAGGGAAAGTTAAAGTTTGTATTCACACCTGGGCAGGGGAAAGGGAAAGGGAAAGGGAAAGTTAAAGTTTGTATTCACACCTGGGCAGGAGAAAGGGAAAGTTAAAGTTTGTATTCACACCTGGGCAGGGGAAAGGGAAAGTTAAAGTCTGTATTCACACCTGGGCAGGGGAAAGGGAAAGTTAAAGTTTGTATTCACACCTGGGCAGGGGAAAGGGAAAGTTAAAGTTTGTATTCACACCTGGGCAGGGGAAAGGGAAAGTTTGTATTCACACCTGGGCAGGGGAAAGGGAAAGTTAAAGTTTGTATTCACACCTGGGCAGGGGAAAAGGAAAGTTAAAGTTTGTATTCACACCTGGGCAGGGGAAAGGGAAAGTTAAAGTTTGTATTCACACCTGGGCAGGGGAAAGGGAAAGTTAAAGCTTGTATTCACACCTGGGCAGGGGAAAGGGAAAGTTAAAGTTTGTATTCACACCTGGGCAGGGGAAAGGGAAAGTTAAAGTTTGTATTCACACCTGGGCAGGGGAAAGGGAAAGTTAAAGTTTGTATTCACACCTGGGCAGGAGAAAGGGAAAGTTAAAGTTTGTATTCACACCTGGGCAGGGGAAAGGGAAAGTTAAAGTTTGTATTCACACCTGGGCAGGGGAAAGGGAAAGTTTGTATTCACACCTGGTCAGGGGAAAGGGAAAGTTAAAGTTTGTATTCACACCTGGGCAGGGGAAAGTGAAAGTTAAAGTTTGTATTCACACCTGGGCAGGGGAAAGGGAAAGTTAAAGTTTGTATTCGCACCTGGTCAGGGGAAAGGGAAAGTTAAAGTTTGTATTCACACCTGGGCAGGGAAAAGGGAAAGTTAGAGACGAGGATGTGATCATCAGCGTGGGGACGACAGGTCTCATACAGGTCCTCCCACCTGCTGCCCACATCCACACCTGGGCAGGGGAAAGGGAAAGTTAAAGTTTGTATTCACACCTGGGCAGGGGAAAGGGAAAGTTAAAGTTTGTATTCACACCTGGGCAGGGGAAAGGGAAAGTTTGTATTCACACCTGGGCAGGGGAAAGGGAAAGTTAAAGTTTGTATTCACACCTGGGCAGGGGAAAAGGAAAGTTAAAGTTTGTATTCACACCTGGGCAGGGGAAAGGGAAAGTTAAAGTTTGTATTCACACCTGGGCAGGGGAAAGGGAAAGTTAAAGCTTGTATTCACACCTGGGCAGGGGAAAGGGAAAGTTAAAGTTTGTATTCACACCTGGGCAGGGGAAAGGGAAAGTTAAAGTTTGTATTCACACCTGGGCAGGGGAAAGGGAAAGTTAAAGTTTGTATTCACACCTGGGCAGGAGAAAGGGAAAGTTAAAGTTTGTATTCACACCTGGGCAGGGGAAAGGGAAAGTTAAAGTTTGTATTCACACCTGGGCAGGGGAAAGGGAAAGTTTGTATTCACACCTGGTCAGGGGAAAGGGAAAGTTAAAGTTTGTATTCACACCTGGGCAGGGGAAAGGGAAAGTTAAAGTTTGTATTCACACCTGGGCAGGGGAAAGGGAAAGTTAAAGTTTGTATTCACACCTGGGCAGGGGAAAGGGAAAGTTTGTATTCACACCTGGTCAGGGGAAAGGGAAAGTTAAAGTTTGTATTCACACCTGGGCAGGGGAAAGGGAAAGTTTGTATTCACACCTGGTCAGGGGAAAGGGAAAGTTAAAGTTTGTATTCACACCTGGGCAGGAGAAAGGGAAAGTTAAAGTTTGTATTCACACCTGGGCAGGGGAAAGGGAAAGTTAAAGTTTGTATTCACACCTGGGCAGGAGAAAGGGAAAGTTAAAGTTTGTATTCACACCTGGGCAGGGGAAAGGGAAAGTTAAAGTTTGTATTCACACCTGGGCAGGGGAAAGGGAAAGTTTGTATTCACACCTGGTCAGGGGAAAGGGAAAGTTAAAGTTTGTATTCACACCTGGTCAGGGGAAAGGGAAAGTTAAAGTTTGTATTCACACCTGGGCAGGGGAAAGGGAAAGTTAAAGTTTGTATTCACACCTGGGCAGGGGAAAGGGAAAGTTTGTATTCACACCTGGTCAGGGGAAAGGGAAAGTTAAAGTTTGTATTCACACCTGGGCAGGGGAAAGGGAAAGTTTGTATTCACACCTGGTCAGGGGAAAGGGAAAGTTAAAGTTTGTATTCACACCTGGGCAGGGGAAAGGGAAAGGTGTATTCACACCTGGTCAGGGGAAAGGGAAAGTTAAAGTTTGTATTCACACCTGGGCAGGGGAAAGGGAAAGTTTGTATTCACACCTGGTCAGGGGAAAGGGAAAGTTAAAGTTTGTATTCACACCTGGGCAGGGGAAAGGGAA
The DNA here is from genome assembly GCA_019207045.1 of Branchiostoma floridae x Branchiostoma belcheri. Lineage (NCBI taxonomy): Eukaryota > Metazoa > Chordata > Leptocardii > Amphioxiformes > Branchiostomatidae > Branchiostoma > Branchiostoma floridae x Branchiostoma belcheri. The sequence goes on along the minus strand of CM033024.1, from coordinate 31,883,426 downwards.
AGTTAAAGTTTGTATTCACACCTGGGCAGGGGAAAGGGAAAGTTAAAGCTTGTATTCACACCTGGTCAGGGGAAAGGGAAAGTTAAAGTTTGTATTCACACCTGGGCAGGGGAAAGGGAAAGTTAAAGTTTGTATTCACACCTGGTCAGGGGAAAGGGAAAGTTAAAGTTTGTATTCACACCTGGGCAGGGGAAAGGGAAAGTTAAAGTTTGTATTCACACCTGGGCAGGGGAAAGGGAAAGTTAAAGTTTGTATTCACACCGGGGCAGGGGAAAGGGAAAGTTAAAGTTTGTATTCACATTTTTGCAGAGAAAAGTGAAAGTTCTGTCTCACACCTGACTGAGCAAAGTGAAAGTAAATGTTTCTCTAAACATCTAGGTTGACAAAAATGAAAGAAATGAAACAAAAATGACAGAAATGTTTCTCTTTACACCTGGACTGAACAAAGTGAAAGTTAAAATTTCTCTTCACACCTGGGCAAAGAAAAGTAAAAGTCTATCTTACTCTTCACACCTAGGTAGAGAAAAGTGAAAGGGCAACACAAAGTGAAGGTTCATGTTTCTCTTCACACCTGGGCAAAGAAAAGTGAAAGGTAAATATTTCTCTTCAAACCTGGGCTAAGAAAAGTGAAATTAATGTTTCCCTTCACACCTGGGCATTGAAAAGTGAAAGTTTCTTTTCACACCTGAACTGGAAGATGAACATGGAACAGGGCCTAGGATAAACTCCAGTAACTGTTGCAGGGAGTGAAATAAGTCAGATCCAAGTTTTTCTTGCCCTCTTGCTCAGTTCTAAGTTCAAATGTCACAGTCAAAAATCAAAGAAATGAACAGGAGTCCCTTAGGCCACAAAGTATTGCCTTGTTTCTCTGACAGCTTAAGGTAAAAATATATGTCAAGAATCAGACAGTGGTTTCTCCTGTCGATTGGACAGATGAGGAGGCAGACAGGCTATTTACCTGTTTGCCTGACCTGCACAGGACTTTTTATGTTGAAGGAGGGGTGTGCAATTCCTTCTCCACCCTCTCGTCTACTGGAGCACTTAGTCTCACAGGGGCAACTGTATGCAACGTGTGAGGTGGCTCCAGCAGATGCAGCTTTGTTGTTCGGAGTATCCGTCTCCTAGGAGGACTTCCAACCAAGGATGTAGACTCGTGTGCCATGGTGGGTGCGTCATGCCCGAACATGCCCCTAAGGCCTGTCTCGGCCCCATAGCCCCACCAAGCCACACAAGGCCACTAGATACTCATTTACACCTGAGTTAAGTGAGGAAAGTCGTGTAAAGTGCCTTTCCCAAGGGCACAAGATCGGTGACACAGCAGCTGGATTCGAACCCGCAACCTCTCGGTCTCGAGCCGCAAATGCTGCCACTGCGCCACGCGGTCCCACTAACAGCATAAAAGCAGAGGGAAGGGAGGAAAACAAGAACACTCATAAGCTGTGCATCAAGGCATAAAGTTAGCTTTGTTTTTTTTATCTTATTACTTTTCCAGATAAGCATATTTCTCGTTGAAGAGCTGCTAAAGTCCTACTTACCCCTACTCCACAGAAAATCCACGCAAGTCTCGACCTAGTTCTCACAACTCTCGCGAGAACTAGATCACTCTGTGAACAAGATGACTGGTAGCCATCGAAAATTTGGAGGTACGTGTTTTTACCTTTGAAAAGTAGTCTTGATGACAATTCTATTTACTTATATATAAGCATATTTCTAAATTCAAGAATAAACAGATTATGTGGGTGTGTCCTTACCTTCCATATTGAGCCTGTACAGCAGTGAGGAAGCGTCCACAATGTCCAGTAGAGCCCCCGAGCCTTTAGAGCGGGCCCCGCACTCGTTATCATAGATGTCCAGTGCAGCCGTGTGCTCACCCTTCTCTATGTGGTACACTGCCCAGTGCCAGTAGTTGTGGCAGGCAAGCATGCCGCAGGTCTGTGCAAATTGGAAACAACTTGCAATTGAAGGTGAATGGAGATGGCAGACTTCAACCCTCATACAGAAACAACTGCAACGGACAGACACACACATGCACACACACACACACACACACAGACACACACACATACACATACAGTCACACACATACACACATGCACACAAATGCGCACATACACACACGCACACACACACGCACACAAACACACATGTATACACTCACACATACAAGAGGCGGTGGCAGCAAATTTTATGTGAGCTACTGAATATTGACGAATTTGATTATATTTTAGCATGCTGAGTACCAAAGATGCACACATGCACACACATCAGGGCTTTAGCCAGCGTCCGTTTTTCCGTCAATTGACGGAAATTTGCTGCGTGTGACGGAAAAAAATTTCAACCAATCCGTCAACCTTGACGGAAAAAAAATCGTTGATTGAAGCAAGAAGGCAATTAGTTGAAAAGAGGGAAGCTACGGCTTGGGGACGCCCGGACAGCCCATTGTCGGAAAGCCACACACTGTTTGTTTTGCTATTGTCATGATTGTTGATGATTGTGTGTCGGCACCCTTTCGCATACGATAATCTCATTAAAAACCCGTTTTTCAAGGTCTCACTCCAAGAACAGTGCATTCTACGAACTTTGTTTGGAATCTTGACACTCATCAAAACCTAACTTGTACGCTAGCGTGCCAGGGCTGGCCGTACAACTTATTTTCGCTCGCCCAGCCGCGCCGCTTGCGACAACGCAAGGTGCCAGTCGCAGCTAAAAGAACCGGCACATCATGCTATCCACAAATAGTTTGATCAAAAACATAATCTTTAGGATCTAAAATGTTGCACGGTTCTCTTCAGCGGGAATTTTGTTTTTGTTTTGACGAGAAAACGCTAATTTTGCAGCGACACAGATGAGATACCCACACCACGTTGTTGTTGGCACACTTCCGGGTTAATTCAACGCCAAAATTCCCCCAAATGCACCATAAATCCGTATATGAATGCATGTTTTCTCAAAAGAGTCTTTCAGTAATTGTGTTCTTAATTAGAAAATTGTCGTGTAATAGAAAAATATAGCGTTCTCCTGCCTTTACAAATGTAACATTTTCAAACAAATAAAATATTTGAACGCTGGTGCGCGCGGTGCATCGTGGGTCGGTATCCATAGCTTTACCAATCAGAGCGTGGGATCTGAGGAGACGCCCCTCCAGATGTTACGATCAACCAATCAACAGTGCGTATTGAGAATATGTAATGTTAGATTTGCATACCCCACGAGTTGATTTTAACGCCGTGTTTTTGCGGGGAAAACGCAAAGAAATGATGTTTTACTGTTCACATTATTACAAAACGTCAGCGTGGTGTCATATTTTCTCCCAATGACAACATTTATATCGGACGAGGTAGACATTTTTGCAGTCAATGACGGAAATTTTTACGCGATGACGGAAAAAAAAAGATTCTTGACAGGAATTTTCCGTCAATGGGAATTGGCTGACGGAAAAAAATCTCGAGCTGGCTAAAGCCCTGACACACATACACAATTGAACACAAAAAGATGGTAATCACAGAAAAAATTACACATAAATTGAGTGTATAAATAAACATACACACACATTATTATACAAACAGATAAAATTTGATAGGCCTGGGGTAGGAAACTTCATCAACTCACATAGAAAAATGTTTACGTAGAGCTGTTCACAGACACACAGACAAACTCAAAGTACTAGGTATCTGATGAGACACCAAAACATTTACCAGGTAAGGGTAAGTGTCTCAGAAAGGTTGTTTCTTTAAGAATAGTGTCTCCTTACGTTCCAGTCCGTCATGGTCATGGACATGAAGGCTATTCCCTCGTCCTGCCTCCCTCCCATCTCCAGCACATGAGCCATGGAGTGGGTGGACCACGCATCCTTCTGGTTCAGCTCCAAACCCTGAAGGGAACCATCATCATCATCATCGTTTGACATGCTTACACACGATGGGTTATACCGCCCCTTACGGGGGGACATACCCTTTTGCTGGCTAATTACAAGATGGGGATGCGCCAGGTCTCCCGGCCGGGTAAATGATGTAAATCACTGTATGGCTGAATATGAGACAGAGGTTCCCCAGGCCTCCATCCGGGTAATTTACCGGGGAAACATCTAAGTAACTAGAAAGACAACATTTTGCAAAAATACAAAATGTTTTCCCTCTGGCCTTGTGTCAAGCTACTCACAGACAATACTACAAAGGGCTCAAAATACCTGGTGACCTGCATTTACAGGTTAGTGCAGGTAAAATTGGAGCTGTGCAGGTATTTCTGGTGTCTACCTGCACCTAACCTGCACTGGTCCATGTACAGGGTTTTATACAAAAATGTACTATGATGTAGGTGTACATTGTATATAGATTGTTATTACGCTTCATTGACTGTTACCACCTATAGAGTATATTAAAAGAAAGATAGCAATGGTTCGTGAACAATTTTTAAATTAGTATGATTCATCATATACTTCCTAAGTTCCAGTATTTCAATCCCTGTAACGTTATACCATTGGGCTCACCCAAAAGTAGTGTGTGCGAGTAATAAAAAGAGTTGGGGATATAAAAGGGGTATCAGAGTAGACTGACGTGATAGCCAGTCCAGGTAGCCAGGCCTGGTGCACAGCCTAGCTTTTTCTGTAAACCTTTTCTGCTAGGAAGAAGAAAGAAAAAAAAATGTACGTTTTCTCCTTTAGGAAAACATAATAAGATAGTAAAATTTAAGCTTTACACAAAAGATATACTCTGATGAACTTCTAGTGTTACCTTGCGAGCTGCTTTCTCAGCTTGATCATAGAAGTTTGTCTCCACCAGACCAAAGGAATGCATCCCATACAGGTACCTAAACACAACGTTAGTAAATAGACTGTACAATCCTTGCTTAATTTTGATATCATCAAATGTCTATATAGCAATTGGACTTGTGGCTAACAAAATATACTGCAATTTTCATACAGTATCCTTTAAAGAGCAGATCTATGTTTCCTAGAACTGCTATTATAAGTTGCCAATATCGTCAAATATGCTAAATTTTCGGCAATATAGCTATAAGCATTATAACCATCCACTGAGGGGTGTGTATGCAACCATCATGTAATATACCAGAGTAACACAGTTCCACACTCAGTCTGTCAATCTAACCTATAATGTAATAACTGAAAATTAGCATTTGTATGTTGGACAACCTTGGTTGTCAACTTCATCAAGAAAGTGACTCTGAAAAAACAATAAACACTATACACAAGAAAAGGGAAGGGAAAGTCATCTTGATCCAGTTTAGCTCACTGAAGAGCTAGTCTTCCACTGGTCATGACAGAGAGAACAGACGCCATGTACAGGGGAAATTCCCCAAGCTGTTTACAACAAGCACAATGAACAGTGGACCATGGCTTAACATCCCGTCCTAACGACTGCAACCCTTTCTGGTAGCATGCATGTCGAGTGAGCAACACAGTCGGGATCAAACTCATAACTTCTACAATGTAGTTCCAGAGGCACTAACCACTGGACTACACACGCTATCTAGTTTGGAAGAAGAGTAACACAGGAGACTCACGCATAATGAGGCATGCTTGGTTTCCAGGAAGGAAACACCCTAGCAATGGAGTCTCTCATGGGGGCCCCCTGGCCCAGGTAGAAGTAGGTGTCGTGGGCCATCTTGATGGCCAGCATGTCGGTCGGGTGTTCCAGTGTTATAGCCTCCCACTTGTCACAGGCTCCTGTCAGGTCCCTGAAACATTACAAACAAACAGCTGCAGTTGTAGTGGGAACTGCTAGGGGGCAGAAGCACATATGGAATGGACTTCTGTAAAATTTAATGCAGAAATGTTCGCGGTGGTTTTATATTCACGGTTTTCCATTTTTCCATTATAGTTTTTGACTACAGTCTATGGTGCTACCGTAAACTTAAAACCACGGCAAAACTCCATTTTTCCACTTCCGCGAAAGTAAATCCCCGCGAACTTAATTGCATTTACAGTAATTTACAGTATAAGTACATATATGGAATATACTAATAATTTATTTTCATTGATAAGTGCCTCACCCCTGTGCCCACAGTTGCACAGCCTCGGCATGTTTCCTCTCCCGAGGGTTCACTCCGTTCTTCTCCACAGTTCTCCTGAAATCCTCGACCCCTTCCCCCTGTAACTAACATTGATAAGTGCCACACCCCTGTGCCCAGAGTTGCACAGCCTCGGCATGTTTCCTCTCTCGAGGGTTCACTCCGTTTTTCTCCACAGCTCTCCTCAGGTCCTCCACCCCTTCCCCCTGTAACTAACATTGATAAGTGCCTCACCCCTGTGCCCAGAGCTGTACAGCCTCGGCATGTTTTGTCTCACAAGGGTTCACTCTGTTCTTCTCCACAGCTGTCCTCAGATCCTCCAGCCCTTCGCTCAGATCCTCCACCCCTTCCCCCTGTAACTAACATTAATATTGATAAGTGCCTCACCCCTGTGCCCAGAGCTGTACAGCCTCGGCATGTTTCCTCTCACGAGGGTTCACTCCGTTTTTCTCCACATTTCTCCTCAGGTCCTCCACCCCTTCCCTCAGCCCTGTGTCTGTGTAGATGGACTTCCCTGTTCCCAGCAGCTCCAGTCCGTTGGTAAGGACTTTTCCCATCACTATAGGGAGTAAAAAGATTTAAATGATGATTTCTGCTATCTTACAACAAATATGATAAAAGACTTAAACAGATTTGATTTTATGTACACTTCATTAAAACATTCAATTTGTTACTTTTGAATTTGTTTTTTTATCTTACATGGAAACAGTCATGATAATAATTTCCATCCGAAAATAGTTTCATCAGGTTGGTAGAATATAGGACATAGGAGAATTCAACCCCAGTGATGAACCGGGACGAGGGGTGATACAAGCTTATCCACGTTTGGGATTGTTTTCTCACTGCAAAAGCGCCACCTACATATCGGCTACATATAGCGGTGAGAAGCAGAACTCCAGGTAGAAGCTCGTGAGGAAGGTGTCTGAGAGACATTGAAATGTAAGCAATGTACAAGTGTACTAGTATAAAAGTACCTGCTGGTTGTGTAAAAAGAATTCTCCTATAATCCTATTAATATTCATGTTATACAATAAATGTTATTCAATATATCAAAATAACAAATGTTCACAATACTAGTAAATTGTTTTGTACCATATACACCTAAGGTACACATTTTCACTGTGATACTGAAGCCTGATGGTACAAAAAATGGGCTATTCCAACAGGTCAACAATCAACCAATTGCAAGCATGTACCAAAGTTTGGGTCGGCTTGAAGTAGGCGTTCCAGACTGGCGTCCACTCCCCCAACACTGGAGTCATCGTACCAGCCAACATACTGCAGAAAACAACACAAGTTTCAGTACATGCAGTTTGACCTCAGAGAGAGAGAGAGAGAATTCAAAGAAAGTTGGACTTGCACTGAGTATCTAAGGACAAAGTGTCTTTGAATACATCGTTTTATATAGACCAGCAGGCCTCGTGCGCAAAAGTTTGACCTCAAAATCCTTTTAAACACAGCAATCAATGTATCAATGTGCCACCTAAAGCAAATCATGCCAACCAGTGACAAGCAAAGTACATGACATTGTTAGACAGTTACGCTGCTTTTTGTGATCACTACAGCAGATTCCACTGGTACGTATAGTGTGGGTTCAACTATCACACTCTTTCCAAAATGCTAAGTGCTATTAAAGCAGAAATTTTAGCAGCATGGCCCCTCAGCCATTGCACAGATGGGTGGCAAATTTATTTATTTATTTATTTTTTTTTTTCTTTACTTTCTACGCGTATTTACTGGTTTAAAAAGAGTGGATTTATCATTTAGCAATCATGCACTGGAAGTATGTAGTAACTGATGGCTTTCCGGCATTTGAAAAAATACACATTGCAAAACATCGTGCTGATTGTAGGATCCATTCAAAATAGAGGTGCTGCAGCCTACATGTACATCTTTTTTTTTTTTTTTTTTTTTTGACAGCCTCCCATAAATTATTTACAGCATAAAGGAACCAAATCAAGCGAAATCAAACATTTGAATATCAAAATTAAGCATAACTGCATGTATATCAAGAACAAAAGCGAAATCATAAGCACAAAGTTCCCCACTTACCCCGATGCTTCTCCAGCTTCCCCCTCCGAGACGCAATAAGACATTCTGTCTTTTCAAATACCGATGTAAGTGTTTTAAAGGACTGGAAATTTAGAATTTTAAAGCGTCGGGAACGGAAAATGAAAATCTTACCCAATAGTATAATTAAGTTTTTTAAAGGGGGTGCACTTAAAGATAAATCTCCAAACATAACAACAAAGGAATTTAATTCTAATGTCAATCTTATTTCTTGTTTTAGCCAAGTTTGTACATTGTTCCAAAAAGATATCACATGAGGACATTCCCAAAAGATATGAATGTACGATTCTTCCTCACTTTGGCAGAAAGAACAGGAACTAGATTCAATTAAATTCCAAGTTTTTAAAACTTTGTTGCATGGTAAGAATTTATAAAGTAAACGGTACTGAAAATACCGAGCATTGGGGTCAATAGTACATTTAGACAAAGCTGTGAATACTTCTCGCCATGGTATGGGTCTATCAAAATAGTAAAACCATGATAATCGTACTGTATGGGCAATACTCACTTCATTTGTATGGACAAGAAAGAAATTATATAACAACTTATTAATTTTGATATTTCTTAACCACATATGATTATATTGGCGTGGTAAACATACAAGCTCTTTCGAATGGTCAGTATTTAATAAGGTTTTCCATGCTTTAGGGATTGCGGATATAAGCTGTTGATATTGAAACCGCTCACAACTGTTAGGATACACTAAACAGAATTCAGCGTACGTCATAATATTTCCATCTGTATTTAACAAGTCATTTACAAAAATTATATTTCTATTAAACAGAGCAGTTTGAAAAATGGATTTATTATCAACAGTAATGTTGGAATTATTCCAAAGTATTTGTTGACGCACATCAGCTGGCGTCGCGGGTTCAACGTACTGAAATTTGTACCATGCTTCTAAAACTTCAAAGATAAAATCCTTATAATTAAGTGTTTGCGCTGAAGATAACTGCATGAAAGGAAATAAACCCAGATTAAGACGAGGATGAACTTTTATAGCAAAAGAAGTAAACCAATCCGCATGAAAAAATAATTTGGGTACCCATGAAGCTTTCATGGTGAGGTTAAAGGCAGGTAAATTAATTAACTTCAAACCACCATTTTCCACCAAATTGTATAATACTTTTCTAGCTACTCTTTCCGGTCCATCTTCCCAGATAAAGGAGAAGACTTTCCTCTCATAAATTTTAAAGAACAAATCATTTGGGGAAGGTAAAACCTGAAATAAATTTGTAAACTGGGGAACCACCAGGGAATTAACAACTGTTATTTTGCCATAAAGGGATAAAGTTTTGCCTTTCCATGGGCGTAGTAACCTGTCCAGTCGTTCCAAACGGGGTTCAAAATTTACATTGACAAGAGTATCCATATTGATGGGAATGTGAATTCCCAATACATCCACACCACCGTCAACCCATTGAAATGGTAGATGGGTGGGTAAACAAAAATTTGTAAACTTTAAACAGCCTAATCGTAAAATTTTGCACTTTTCGGCATGTAATTGAAGACCAGAGATACTGGAGAAACGTTCTAAATCAGACAGCAATGCATAAAATGTCTGCAAATTGGGTTCAAACGGAAAATTCGAATCATCCGCATATTGAGAAATCTTAGTACATTTACCATTAATATTCAAACCTCGAATTGAATGATTGGACCTTATCTTAATGGCAAGGACTTCAACCGCTATTACAAAAAGGTATGGCGACAAAGGACACCCTTGGCGTACGCCACGATTTAATATGAAAGGATCAGAAATGTATCCATTATTGATAACTGAACTTATTGATTTTTCATACAAAACTTTTACCCACGTTTTCAGTTGTGGGCCAAAGTTAAAGTAATCCAAACATTTAAACATGAAATCCCACCTTAAAGTGTCAAAAGCTTTCTTATAATCAGCGATAAATATTAATCCTGGCTTTCCTATATCTTCATAATGTTCAATAGTGTCTAAAAGTCTTCTTATATTATCTCCGATGTATCTACCCTTAATAAACCCTGTTTGATCAGTCTCGATTATATCTGAAATTACCTGTTTAAGTCTAAGCGCAATACACTTCGACAAAATTCTAGTATCGCAGCAAAGAAGAGTAAGAGGGCGCCAGTTTGTAATAGCAGTTGGGTCCTTGTCCACTCCCTTATTGTCTTTTTTTAAAAGTAATGATATAAGGCCATGTCTTTGAGTATCTGAAAGACACCCATTGGCATACGAATAATTGAAACATTGTAACATAGGTCCTTTAAAAACATCAAATAATTCCTTATATACATCTACAGGGATACCATCTAACCCTGGTGCTTTCCCAGACTGAAACGAAAAAATAGCATTTTTTAATTCATCTACGTTAATCAAACCTTCGCAAGCTTGTTGTTGGTCATTTGATAATCGTTTACTGTAGTTTGTTGGGAAAAATCCATCGCAATTAGCTTCTGTAAGGGGCACTGGTGTTTCCTCAAAAGAGTATAATGTGGAATAAAAACTAACCTGATCGGACAAAATATCTTGTGGGTTGAAAATAACCTCCCCGGATGGCCTCTTAAGTCTATGAATATTTTTTCTAGAATAATTTCGACGAACTAAATTAATAAAATACTTTGTACACCTCTCACCCAATTCCATCCAGCGTGCTTTTGATCTGATTAAAATACCATTTAAACGTTCATTGTATAAAGATTCAAGTAGTTTTTGCTTACATGCTAATTCATCCAGCTGGTCAGGAGAGGGGCAGGTGGTATTGTCAATTTGAGTTTGCAAAATATTAATTTCATTAATAAGTTGTCTTTCTTTAATAAGGTATTGTTTCTTTTTCCAGCTAGAAAACTTAATGCAGTGTCCCCGAAAGAAACATTTTGCGGCGTCCCATACAACTTGCGGATTTGCAGTACCTACATTATTTTCAAAAAATAACTTGTTTTGTTTGTTGAAGAAACGTTTTGTCCTGAAGGAGAGATTGGTTGAATTGCCAATAACCAGGGCCACGTGGGAACTCCATGGTTACAAACGCTAATGTAATTAAGTTATGATCGGACTTAAATTTATCGGCAATACAACATTTTGTAATTCTATTAACTAATGAAAAAGAAATAAGAAAATAGTCTAATCTACTAGCGTGGAGCCCGCGACGCCAGGTGTAACGAGTAGTGTTTGGATTTCTAAAACGCCAAATGTCCAGCAAATCAAATTTTCCTTTTAATTCGGAGATAGCTTCCAGTGCATTAGGATGGTAATTACGTTGTCTAACACCTGCTCTGTCCATCAAGGCATTTTGCACCGTATTAAAATCCCCAACAACAATAAGATTATCATCACTTATCTCAAAAGTATCTATGACTTTCTCAAGTTCTTTAAAAAAGGTACGAGAGTCGTCATTTGGCGCATACAAATTGACCAGACAAAAATGGGTGGCAAATTTTAGTATCAGAATATTTTTGAGACTTTTATATAACACCCTTAAACTGCCAAACCCAGATATATCCGGCACACATATACATGCCCTGTGTGCCACAACCGGATCCGGGATAGCGTATTCCCCCAAAGTAGCAACTTTCATTTGCGCGCGTGTAGCGCACGAACCCCAGAAGTTAGGGACTTCGGCCTTGTTCGGGGGTTCTTTTTGGAGGTCAGCAGCCAACCCTGCTGCACTGATAGCATTTTACAGGGCTGACACTGTGGCGGTTTAAGGGTTAAGGGATAGTCTTAAGACGCTTACCTGTGTCAGGACTGCATCGTACATCTTACAGGCATCATTACTGGTGGTGGAGAGAGGAAGGCCAATCTTGCACCATTCCTGTTAAAAGAATATTAACAATGTGTTGATGGAGATTAGACATCCAGGTAATATAAACAGTAAGATATGCCAAAAAGCAGATACTCAAGCAACTGGATATGATTTTGAAAACGGTTGGACGTTTCAGATAGTATCCGCTATCTTTCATACACAACAGGTGTTCGAAATAGACAGGATTTTTCAATGCTACAATGTGTTATCTAAGGCTAAGGGACCACAAAAAAAGTGGTCACATTGGCCAGGTTGTAATTCATGTAGTGGTGATCACTTGGCTCTGGTTTGACTGTGTTATAACCTTATTCTAGTAAGCATTTGCAGGTAAACCTACTTCCAGCATTCTCTAACTCCTTGTTCTTTTTACACTGAGTAAATCTGCATTTTTAAAACTTTCAAAAGTTTTAAAGAATATAAATTAGATTTGACTTGAACGACATCCCCCAATATCCAACCCTTGCAAGACGTGGAACAATAGATGTTAAACTGGATAGCAGACTTGAAGGGTTTTATTAAAGGGGACCCGGGGTCCAAATTTCATACTGACAGAGTCACCAAGTGCATGGTAAGCGCTACAGGCACGTACAGGCACTGTAAGGGGGTCAGGGGGGATCAACCTTCCATGGTTCAGGATTTAAGAGGATTTTAAGTTAAAATGGTGCATTCTGAGGTATCCTGAGGGGCAAAATTACTGTCAAAAATGTCAGTCTTCAGCTGTAAACTACTTAGTGCCATCCCTGGCCAATCAGAATTCCGTGCTTGTCAGATCGGATCTGCTCCCCAGTGTAAGGGCCTCTTCAGTGCGTCCTATTTCTTTTTAGTTTTAGAACAGTGAGTCCAATTGATGCCTGGACGCATGCCTGGCTACTAGTAAGTAAAAGCCTGCCGGATAGTGTGTGTGAGTGAGATTACCTGACAGTCCCTCCACTGGCTGTGCATCTTTTATCACCCTGAAGGAATAGGGATATAGATATTGACAAGTCACCATGTAAATACAGTGGAAGATGGACAAAATTTTATCTGTCAATGTTCATTTGCAATTCTGAAAGACACTGCATCTCCCATGGCCACTGCATAGAACAAAAAAGTAAAACATGCAAATACTTTAAGTAGAAATAGGTTTAAAATACATGTCAATTAACTTATAATTTCTCTATATTCTGTATAACGTTAACGGGAGGGGCCATACTTCGACACCCGTTCTAAGTGGATGCGCATGGCTTTTGTCAATGTACATTTTACAGTGAACTCATCAAAAACAAGTTAAGATCTTGTATGCACTGTTATTGAAGCTGTACAGATATATATTTCATTTAACAGTAGCGTTCCGCACTGTACTTTGACAGCGCACGAAACTTACGGCAGGTTTTCGGCTTGCGTCCTAGCAGAACGTTCCAACACAAAAAAGGGGTCCAAACTCCGACATAGTAACAACCAGACCATCGCCGTGCATTTTTAAACAACTTATGCAAATAGAATAGCACTAAAAGTCTTCATTATATTTTTTTTGTACCAAATATGGGTCATATTTTGTATTACGCGACTTATTCAAATACGGTGTGTTAAAACGTTTACCTCTCACGGTGAGACCAACTTACCGCAAAACGGCAGCGCATTGTTACGTTGGACTGTGGCGGCATTTTCGCTTTTCGGCTTCCTTGATTGCCATTTCATCCTGTCTTTTGGCAGCAGCAACGGCTACAGGATTTTTTAAGTCGGTAGAGATCGATTTTTCTTGAATGTTTGTCGCTCTACGGACGGGTTGACTGAGTTCAACGTGTTGAGCATCGCTCGCCCGCCTGCGTGCGTGATAGTAAAATGGCGGAGCCCCGACTGGGTGAACATTGTGGCATCATTTTAGCTCCGTTTATCCAAGCCAGTTAAAGGCAGAACAGAACACAGGTATTATTTTTCGGAAGGCTAATAAACATCATTTCTATGTGTGGTGGTATTTTTTCACATGTCGTATTTTGCGAAGAATAATTCAAGAGTTTCCCGGGCCATGGTCTCGATACGTTCGCTCGTCAACTTGCACGGAAGGCGTCAAACTTGTGCAAGTTTTTCAATCGTTATCTGTGGGACTTGCTAACTTTGACACATACCCTGACTTTGTAGTTATTTACAACAAGGTTTAGTCTACAGCTAGTTGTACTTCTCATGTGCAGGCATCTATGCATTTCTCCGCAACAATGATTTTTAAAACCTGTCGAACTTTGGACCACTGTCGAAGTATGGCCCCCTCCCGTTACCACTGATTTACTTTATTTGCAATTACCCTTTAATAGGGCATGGTCATGCAATAAATTTATCATCATTATTATTATAAAAACATTCAGTGATTACAAAATGGTGGGCTCTCAAATACCTGCACTGACCATGACCTCACATACATACCTGCATACCATGCTAGCCCCAAAGGGACGGTATATTACACATACCGTCCCAAAGCGAGCCATCCAAGAGATCCAACGTGTGTTCACTGGGCCTTTAGTCTTGCCCGCAGCGCCGGATTCTTGAACTCCCTAGATTCCCAGCGCACTTACCTGCCTTGACGGGGCTAAAAAACAACTCCAGAAGCCCCAAGGTTATCCACAGCAGCACAAAAAAACAAAGCTCCATTCATAAAAGTCGCCGGCCGGCCATTTTGGTCATTATTAATGCGAGAATTTGACCCGATGTGACCCCCACATCAACTTTGGAAAAATGATAGCAGCTCATTCGTCCCCTGTGGTTTCTTCAGTTTAGTGTCCTTGAAACTTTGAATTAAACTGAAGAAACCACAGGGGACGAATGAGCTGCTATCATTTTTCCAAAGTTGACGTGGGGGTCACATCGGGTCAAATTCTCGCATTAATAATGACCAAAATGGCCGGCCGGCGACTTTTATGAATGGAGCTTTGTTTTTTTGTGCTGCTGTGGATAACCTTGGGGCTTCTGGAGTTGTTTTTTAGCCCCGTCAAGGCAGGTAAGTGCGCTGGGAATCTAGGGAGTTCAAGAATCCGGCGCTACGGGCAAGACTAAAGGCCCAGTGAACACACGTTGGATCTCTTGGATGGCTCGCTTTGGGACGGTATGTGTAATATACCGTCCCTTTGGGGCTACATACCATGCATACAAGTTTTGTGCTTTTTATCCTAAATTCAATAGTACAAATTCTCTTTCAGTAACTTGTATCAAAGTTAAAACCTTAAAATGTCAAGTTGTATTGCAAAAAATCATTGGATACAAACCAGAAAGCTTGCAGAAACCAAAAGAATGTACACGTCCTACAAGTTGTGTTTCTTTGTGGATCAGGCAAGAAAAATAACACCTGTAAAGGTCATAGGTTAAAGGTTGATATGATGATGCAAAACCACCACCTTGCGAAATTTTGTCGAACTGCAACCTGGATGCCCTCTTGAAGACTGAACGCCCTCAGTAGCTTGTTTGTCTTGAAAATTGCCCCTTTTTTCGCGATTTTCTACTCTTGAGCAAAGTCTACATTTAGCAGCTCAGTCTATAGAAAACATAGACTTACCAGGTTGGTAAACCTGTGTAGAGTCGGGCTTTGTTTTGTGAAATTTTGCCTTTGTTTTTTTTCTTTCTTCTTCTTCGCCCAAACAAAGAAGCGCGCGCAAGCAAAATGGCGTACCAACTGTATCGGAACACAACCATCGGTAATACTCTACAGGAGAGTCTGGATGAGCTCATACAGGTATAGACTCCTAAATATGTATTTTCAGGGATTAAATAGTGCCGCATGTCATTTTTTAAAGAAGAAACTGAGAAAGGTGAAACGTCGAACCATGGGGAGGGGGGCATATGCATACCAGACAGGTTTGGTTGTTTTTCAGTAACATTTGAATTTAGAGCGTGTTGGTCTAGAGTGGAGAACTCTACTCTAAACATTGCCCAAAATAGAGGACAAATTGGCCTTATGATTGCGGTTATTGACTTACATATAGGATAATTTTACAATGTAGAGCAGAGCAATTTAGAGTAATAAGTTAGAGTTCTTCGGTTGGGTAGGAGTAACACTCCAGAAGTAAAAGCTTCTGGGCTTAATCCCTGGCATGTGAAAATGTTAATCCTAGAAAGACAAAAAAAACGCTTGAAGTCCTAAGACTCTACGCCAGTAAGAGTCGCAAGACCAACAGTATTTACTCAACTCAGATGGAGATACATAGCTAGCTTGAAGTTCAGATAGATTCATCCTACATGTAGATCACAGATGGGTAGTTGAGTTCCCATGTTTGAGTCTTTTGAAGAGGGTACATTAAAGGACACCCTGCCAAAGGAATTGTGCCGTAGGGATGAGTTATTAATAAAGGTCTACTGACTCTACTGTAATGGTACAGAAAATTCATGTCCGGTTCAGGTCCAGAGAATCATTTTTCAGATTCTGGTCAACTTCAACGTCAAGACCTGATTGTCTGTGAAAACTTCTGAATGGGCAATACACACTAGCATTTTAAAATCTAACAAGTTTGACTACATATAAACTTGGTATAAATGGCTACAAACTCTTCTCTACTTTTCTTTGGCCAGTAAAGTTGTGTGTAAACCCCCAAACATGTGAGAAGATATAACGATTAATGTGTTCATTTTCAGTATTCAACCCAAAATCCGCTCCACTGATTTTTTTCAGGTCCGTCCAAGAGGAAAAAACAGTTATGTCCTGCTAGCTGCTACCCACCCCCACTGCTCGGGATTCAAACCAAGAACATTATGTATGTGTGATAATGGTTCTTCTGTTGTTGTTGTTTTTCTCCAGTCCCAGCAGATCACCCCTCAGCTGGCCCTACAGGTCCTGTTACAGTTTGACAAGGCCACATATATATAATTATACATGTGATAACAGTTAATTGATGTGTTGTTGTTTTTCTCCAGTCCCAGCAGATCACCCCTCAGCTGGCCTTACAGGTCCTGTTACAGTTTGACAAGGCCACATATATATAATTATACATGTGATAACAGTTAATTGATGTGTTGTTATTTTTCTCCAGTCCCAGCAGATCACCCCTCAGCTGGCCCTACAGGTCCTGTTACAGTTTGACAAGGCCACATATATATAATTATACATGTGATAACAGTTAATTGATGTGTTGTTGTTTTTCTCCAGTCCCAGCAGATCACCCCCCAGCTGGCCCTACAGGTCCTGTTACAGTTTGACAAGGCCATCAACAACGCCCTGGCAACCAGGGTCAGGAACAGACTCAACTTCAAGGTCAGACACAAAACGTTTTTACTGTTTATTTTTTTTACTGTTTATTTAGTTGAACAAACTAACACTCCTGACGAAGGTCACCGGACCAAAAATTTGAGGTGAGCAATTTGTTGTGTGACAGTTAAAAACGTCAACATTTATTTAGTTTGTTAAAAAAAATGTTAACTTCAAATCCTAGAAGATAGAAGAGCCAAACAAGTGTAAAACACCTCCGCCTCATATAAAAAGATGTGGAGAAAGATAAAGACATTTAGGAACCTTTACACATTGCAAAACACTTGCAAGTTAAAATTCCAATCACCTGCAATGTCAACAATGAATTATTCATCAATAATCAAAAATTGTGTCAATAGATATATTACATATGTCCAATTTAATCATACACATTGAAAAAATTAGAAAATCTTCATAATTTTATACCATCTATCTTCATGGCCAACATAGTTTCATTGTATTGTGTCAGTTTTGTAAATATCTATCTCCTAAATCTACAAGACTATGTACGATTCTGATAAAAAGCTTATCTGGGAGTGGGGGTCATGTATCTTTTATTTGCAAGTGTCTGGTGACAAAATGTCTCCATAATGATTATCCACCGGGATCCTGGAGGTTAAAATCCTACTACTAGTACTAGTCTACCTTAGAGCTCTTTCTTCCAACAATTATTGTTTTTGGCTGGTGGTTACTTTCGTCACGTACTTGTGCAGGTATGGCCTCTGGTGCATGATTTACTAGATGCAGGTGCTACTGGGATGGGTCCATTTGGGAGAGACTGGACCGTCACATGTCCCAATGCTGGCACTGGGGTGTCTGTGGGTTGGAAGACAGCAGACTTGGTTTGTACAGCAGTTAGTGCTGGGTTTCCTTGGTGCTTCTCCATGACCCCTGTTAAGATGGACTCCTGGTGGAGAAAGACAACTCCTCCCTTCGCCATTTCTTCATCCGCTCGATCACAGGCGGCAGCCAGCTTACTAATGTCTAGTAAAATACTGTCCCTGGCTTTCTGTAACATTGTCATGTTTTCGTTGTCGATTTTCTCAACTTCAGACAAAAGGCAGTCCTTCCTTTCAGTCAGTTTCTGCACCATTTGGTTGTAGGCGGCAATTATGCTTTCCTTTGTCTGCTGCGTCTGTTCTTTCAGGCCTCTCTCCTTGTCTCTCAGACTTTTGACAAAAGTGCAGGACCTCGCCAAGTTGTTTCTACCTGCGTTGATAAGTGCTTGAACCGGAGCCTTTCTTTCCAGTGCGGCCTTTTTCAGACTTACTGTGCAGTGGTCGCTGTGATTTTGATCCAAACACTCGTTACAAACTGGCACGTCGCACTGCTGACAGTACAACTTGATCTCTTCAGTCTGATGCAAGACGCACCGATCTTTCGATTCCCTCTTTCTCTTAACCGGTGTGACCTGGCGTTGGACTCTCATTTGCAGAGTTGTAACGAGGATGTTGTCTGGTAAAGCTTTGACGCCCTGGGGTGGCTTCCTTGCCCATTGACTGCAGACTGGGCACTGGAAGGTTGTTTTACTCACTATTAACTGCTGTAGGCAGTCCTGACAGAAGGTGTGCTGACAGGGCAGCACTTTCGGCTTGTTGAACAGCTCCAGGCAGATGCTGCAGGTCAGTTCTTCACGGATTTGTTCTCCCAGACTCAACGTTGCGACTGGCCTGGCTGCCATTTTGGTTTCTGAGTTTCAGTTCCTCATTATCAAGCTTGACTATATTATGCAAATATTAAGTCATAGTTTCAGTAGTGAGTGGTGGGTTTGTTTGATGGTGAGTCATACTAGTTTTGGTCCATGATTGATTGGCGTGTCTGCTGTCTGCTGATTGGCTCTTAGTTTACATTAGCCTTTAGGCCATGCCAATTTATACTCTTGGTTCTGTGACATTTTCAGATGAAAGCAAAAAATAGCATTTAGTAGATCATATGAAAGAAAAATTCAATATGATTGTATACACTCCATAAAATTGAGTGGCCCAAGGCACAAACCTGGTCCCCAGGTTTTGTTTTTACTTTGTTTTTCCAGGTAAGAATTTTTTTTTTAATCTGACAACCACCTGTCCACATAGACCAGAATTTGTTACTGGTCCCCTGAGTGGCCTTCTTGGTCAGGTTTCTATGTATAGCTATTGATTCTTTCTAAAGGTCTCTGATAGACAATTTAACAAATATAGGTGGCATGTTTACAATGATCGTTGGCATTGCTTATTCAAAAAATTTTCAGCCCCAACTCTGGACAAAGTCCAGGTTTCATGATGTTTGTCCTGGACTAACATACATGTATGTGGAACACTTTTATTTTGTACATATTTGCATACCATATTTTCTTGATCAAAGTATGCACCCTAATTGAAATACACACGTCATATAATTCTCATACAAATCTATGGGACTAAAAGCTAAAATTATGGAAGAACTCAAATGAAGTATGCACACCTTCAACAAAGCAATCTAGAACACATCTTTCACTGGATAAATTCAAGTTTATATAATTGTTCTTCTCTTTTGCGAAGTAATTTCCCAAGAACTTTCAGCACCTTTCAATTTCAAACAATTTTAAAGTGCGTACTTAGTCAAGAAAATATGGTAATGCTATAATATCTTTTTTTCTAATGACTTTTAACAATGGCAGGAAGAATCATATTGCAGATTTAGTGCAACTCTCATAATGTTTGCCTCCTGCTTATTACAGTTCCCTTTGCTGCGAGATGAATATGGTTCAACAGTGCTGCTGACTATGACTTTTCAGGTTGGAAAGATTTTGGAAAAGCAACAAAAAATTTATGAGCCATCAATCAATTATTAAGTGCATGTTTCTAATTTTCACGTCTGAATTTTGTATGGACAAGATTTCAAATTTGACATGATTTTGAAAATCCTGATTCTTGAATAGCATCTTTTGTTTCCATCATAGAAACACGTGCTGTCAGGCTAGATTTCAAATAAGTTTAATGTTAGATTTTTTTAAAAGCAATGCTGAACTATATAACCAACAAAAATGGACTTACTAGTACCCAAATTTTTGACTGTCCAACTCCAGTCTTTGTCAACGAATCCAATTTAGGGAAGGGGGTACCAAAGGTATTGGTTCTCAGGTATCTTATTGTTGACATGAAAATATAGCAAGTTGACACCATAAAAGCAAAAAACAGGGAAGAAAAATTGAATATGATTATATTCACTCTGTAAAACTGAGTGCACCAAGGGATAAACTAGTGCTGCATACCTAAACGTAACACCAGGTACAGGTACCGAGGTTTAGGTACAGGTAGTGGTGCGTACCTAAACTCATTTTCAGGTTCAGGTCCGGATTCAGGTCCAGCAGTTCAGGTTAAGGTCCGGACAAAAATTGCATGTTACTATGATGTTAGCATGAATTGAAATGCAATGTAAAAAAATACATGAAAATGATGGACAGCCAGTGTAAACACGAACTGTTTTTTTGTCTTTTTCCATTGCAAATTTCACTGTCTATGGGAGGTTTTAGATGGTTTAGAACAAAAAAAGGGAATATAAGTGACATTGCTTTTTGCAAGTCCGGACTTAGCTCCGGACAGTTAGATTTTTTTTTGGACTTGTACCTTCAAGTCCGGGCTTTAGATACGCACCACTAGGTACAGGTGTGGACTTTGCTTCTAAATATCTACCCAGAACACAGATTAAGTTTCTAACTAAGTTGTTGTTTTTTTGTTGTTGTTTTCTGCAGGGCCACTTGAGAACCTACCGCTTCTGCGATAACGTCTGGACGTTTGTTCTCAACGACATGGAGTTCCGCGACGTGGCGGACATCATCAAAGTGGACAAGGTCAAGATCGTGGCCTGCGATGGGAAAGGTGAGATATGATGGGCAGCAATTTAAGAAGTTTTACTTTTTCCTTGGAACCAGCTCCCCATCACCAAGTAAAGTATGTGTATGTGTGATATCATCCATTCAATAGCACTAACTGCAACTTAAAGTCTTGAGTCTAACTATAAGGCTACGGTCACCATTGGAAAAAAGAGCCTCTGCCAGCTAATTCCAGGTATGGTGGCCTTTTGGATTTCCCAGGTCATGGCACCAGAAAGAGGCTGCAGTTGGGCATTATATTATACAGGTTGTATTGCAGACATAAGTGCCATCTTTGGGAGTACGGGCCTGGGTTCATCTTATGACTGGCCCGCTGCCTTGTAATAAATAGATGCTGTGACCTATCCGTGGAGTAATTGGGAACGTAGGCTTACTAGGACTGCCTATATATTCATACACACATTTTACAGTCCAACTCTTAGTCTTGCCTTGGTAGTTGATCTAAGATACACTGATATGTTGCCTAGGAAGCTACACTGTAGCATAATAGTACAAGTCATGTTGAGGTTTTTGGTGTTTAGCCGGATGGGATAAGCCGTACAGTTCTGTTAAGCCAAGATATCGTAGGAAGTACCTGTGTGCCTATGATTATGAAGCTGGTGTGTCATGCCAAAGATACGACCATGCTGAAAAAAGCCTTTTTATTCTATAATTTCTTAGACACAAAAATTATTTTACAGTGTTGTTGTGATTTCTTTTAACAGTAACTGTTGTATTTTCTATTTTCTGTTGCTGCAGCCAGTGCAGGAGGAACCAGAGATGACTAATAACATCGAACATTACTACAACAATACTCATCAATCTGTCTCCATGACTACCAGAACTGCTGGGATAAACAATCTCGGAGGGCGCATCAATTTATTTTCTTGGTTGACTGGGACATTTTGGGGTATATGAAAATGGGGTATAGGTCTGGATGAAAACTTGTACAGAACGGTACATAATATGTAGTTTTACCAGACTGACTATTATACGGGAAATAACTTGCCAGGGGAGTTTTGCTAACAAGAGTTTTTGGCTGCTGATTGCTAACCATAGCCTCCCCTGGCCAATGTCTGAATTTTTTTGCCGAATTCTAATTGATCCCCTATACACCCGTAGGAAGTCCCGATTGAGGCCAGTACAAAGATACAGACCTTCACTTAAATTGTTTTCATAATCCAGTACAGGATTGTTGTTGTTATTTTCTCTACTTTTCTTTAAATGTGAGAACCATGCCAACAAATTACACTGATGTGGCTTGAGTATTTTCAATCTTCAACTGGCAGGAGAAGGGGAATTTGATTTTCTTTTCCTATGTTTTTGCAAGCACAAGTGGCTAGTTGTTGTGTGTCACATCTCAAAGCTCATAATGTAGACCACAAAAGTAGGTGTTTTTTATTGCAGATATAATTTTGAACTCCATTCATGGATGTGTTTATAAATGTTGACAAAGTCAAGCAATGTAAACTTGCTATACGATGGGACAAAAAACCAAGAGAGCTTGAGCAGCACTGTAAGAAAGGCACAACTGCAGTCATTGTATACTTTATTGTATTTCCTGTAGACATTCCAGACAAGAAGCCAGCTACATTATACTACACTTTGTATTACATGTGTCACTATAGTATATATACATAACACTCAACATTTTGAATTTGGGAACCTATATTCCAAGTTTGAAAAGCACCATGTGTGTCTTTCTATACTTAAAAGTCTAGATCTAACCTGGTATACAATTATGAAATATCATATCTTCAAGTACAACTTTTCCTCTCCATGATGGTAGTCTTATTCCTAGTATCATATATGAATATCATATGTAATATGAAAGAGCATCTTGTATCTTCCCAAGTTCAAAGTGATGGGTGTTTTGTCCATCATTTGTAACAAGTCGGTAACTGTCAGCCGTGTGATCAATGTACCATATGTAGCAAAAATAAACTCTATTCAGAACAACAGTGTACATGGCTCATGT
Organism: Branchiostoma floridae x Branchiostoma belcheri; assembly: GCA_019207045.1. Lineage (NCBI taxonomy): Eukaryota > Metazoa > Chordata > Leptocardii > Amphioxiformes > Branchiostomatidae > Branchiostoma > Branchiostoma floridae x Branchiostoma belcheri. Next base: position 31,860,531 of record CM033024.1, on the reverse strand, counting down.
GTATATAATTGTCTTTTTCAAACTAAAAAGTTTATATAGACATAGACAGCTTCGGAAATTCCGAAAATAATTTCATCAGGTTGGTAGAATATAGGATATATAAGAATCCTTTACACAACCAGTAAATAACTGACTTTGCTAACATTTCAATGTCTCCAGACACCTTCCTCAGAGCTTTTAACTGGAGTTCTGCTTCTCGCAGCTATTTGTAGCTGATGTAGGTGGCGCTTTTGTTTTGAAAAAACAGTCCCAAACCTGGCTAAGCTAAGTACATGTAAGTACTTACTGGTTGTGTATAAAGAATTCTCCTATATCCTAACTTCGGAAATTATCTTGAAGCTTTACTTGCCATTTTCAAATAGGATAACAGTAAAAAAAACTTTATTAATACATTCCTCGGTCAACATGATATTTCTTATAGAAACAACACATTTGGCATAACACTTTTGCCCTGTTCTCTTAATACAACTTTGTACAAACAAAAAGTTTTAACTTTACTCTTCCTAAACAGAAAAAGTTGTCTTCTTGAACAATGTCAACAACTATTAATCTCAGTTATATCCTCTGTATTCTTGAAATTGAAAGCCTTTTTGCCAAGCTGTTTGGTACTACATTCAAGAAACAGAAGTTTTGTTTTAGGCTGGTCTTTAGCAATATTTGGAAAAAAATACCAGAAAGTTCTTTCGCCCTCTGAATCGTCCTTGATTTTTTTAATGGTAGCCTATACCCTATGGGGTACTACATATTGCAGACAAAAGTTGATTCCATCCCCACAAAGTTTTTCCTTAAGGTTTACAACAATGTCAGGAAACTAATCTCCAAGCAGATTCCTCCGGTGGCATAAAACAGTAACATAAGCTGGGGAAGGCCACCACGGTGGCCAATTTTACCCCTCTGCCGGCTGAAGTCCTTCCCCAGCTTATGTTATTGTTATATGCCACCGGAGGAATCTGCTTGGAGATTATCAGGAAACCACATATGCAAGTCTCCCCCCCCCCCGAATATATTTCCCCAAGGTCTTTAAAGGCAACTTAAGCAATAGATTATTGAAAGTGGAAATAATCTGGACAAGGCCATCTGCTTTATATTTACATCTAATGCACTATGTTAGCACATCAATATCATCATTTCAGTGCAGAAACAATTCCTGATCAAGGCCTAATTGTTTTGGGTTGTAAGTAAGAACTTGTCTCTGGGCCATTTTTAACCAATCAAAATATACTGAAATGATGTGAATGTGGGAATACAGTGCAGTAAATGTCAGTATCATACAGATTGCCTTATCCAGAATAATTCCACTTTTAACTCAGTGATATTGCTTACTAGGTTGCCTTTTATATTGTCAGGAAACAATGATCAAGAGCTGTCCTCCTCTTCCATATCCTCTGGACCTTTACAGACCTGGTCCATGAGTAACATGAGATCCCTGTTCATGCCATCTTCATACAGTTCCTCCTCTTCTTCTTCTTCCTCATCTTCTTCTTCCTCAAATTCCTCCACTTTGGTTGGTTGCTGGAGAAAAGCACCATGGGATAGGTCCAGTTGTAGAGGGGTCTCGTTAATGTTTGATTCCTCGAAGTCCTCTTCTTCCTGTGTTGGTGAAAATATATAGGAAATCATCTTAAGATTGGTCAAAACAAGGTCTCGGGTTAAGGCACACCAACTTTTACCTTGGTTAAGATACATGTGGACTGGGTCAAAAAAGTCTTTGAAATCAAGATACATCTTGCATTATCCTCCATGCACATATGCTATTTATGTAAACGTTAGTTTTGAGCAGTCAAGAAGTCAAAATCCTGAAGTAAACCAAAAAAGACACTATCACATGATGCGTCAATTAAGGGTAGATCTAGGTAGTGAGGTTTGTAAGTTAGATCAAGCAATTATATCTACTATGTTTCTCCAAACAGAGGTCGGTAGGGAAGATTGCAACTTTCTTATCTTATGCCCCATTTTGATGATAATAATAATACTAAGATATTGGCACATTATTCTGACATATAACGAAAATAATACTAATAGTAAGAATAAATTCAAAGGCCAGTGTAAAGAAAATGGACCATACAGTAAGATTGTCACAATTCTTCCCACCAGCTTCTATTTAGAGAGTAGGTCTAGGTTTGAAGGTACTGCTTCTTTCTTCAGACTGACAAACTATGGAACTCTCTCTATGACAATTCTACTAGTATACAATCTTCAAGCCTTTAAACCCAGTGTTCACTGGTATCTCCTTGCATAATAGTTTCCACCTTACTTCATTGCCTAGAATTGGTCAATGGCTTTACTTTGAAAACAAACCCTCTTAGACTCACAAAGGACTGGCTTCAATTTTTCCACTCACCATTTCATTGACAGAAAGCAGCTTCTTGAGTTCCTGACTTCTCCTCTCTTCAAAACTCTCCCCAGCTCCGTGCTTCTCTGCTATCATGCTCTTCAGGGCCAGCTCCTCAACCTGGAGAAAACAGTAACATCTTCACTTAAAATCAGGCTTTTATTTCAGGGGGATTTTATTATGATGGGGACCACGTGGCGCAGACAACAGCGCATTGGTCTCAGGCCTAAGAGGTCCTAAGTTCAAATCCGGCTGCCGTGTCATTGGCCTTGTGCCCTTGGGAAAGGCACTTAACACGACTTTCCTCACTTAACTCAGGCAGACCTTAAACCCACACTGTGTGCCTACCATCGTCTTCCGAGACAGATGGATGCCAACCATATTACAGGGGGTACAAATTTCTTGGATCATTGTGGTAAGTGATATAATGACCATTTTAGGAGGGTCCGGGAGCATCCACCTTCCATGGTGCAGAATTTTCAAGAATTCTAAGTTAAAATGGTGCATTCTAAGGTATCCTGAGGGGCCAAATTACTGTCAGAGAGGTCAAAGTAGAAGACTGTGACCTCAAATGACCTAGTGGCATCCCTGGTGAATCAGAATTTCATGCTTGTCAGAGGATCTGCTCCCCAGTGTAAGGGCGTCTAGTGCATCAATTTTTTTGTTATTTTGAGAAAAGTTCACCCAACGACACCTGGCTAAAAGCCTGCTTAAAATGTTAAATTCTGAGGTCATGGGGCATAACGTGAGGTCGTGTGGTGTAACGTGAGGTCGTGTGGTGTAACGTGAGGTCGTGTGGTGTAACGTGAGGTCGTGTGGTGTAACGTGCTGTTGTGTGGTGTAACATGGGGTCGTGTGTGGGTTGTTTGTGGGTCGTTTGGGGGGTCGTTGGCTCAGAACCCAGACGTCCTGGGTTTGAATCCTGTGATATGCTACCACTCTTGTGCCCTTGGGAAAGGCACTTCACATGATTTTCTTCTGACTCTTCACCTGTTATACTTACCCTTTCACTAATAAGAAATGAATCAAAAGCAGTACATCAAGTTTCCCAGCCCAGAAGCTTAGTCTGGCAGCAAAATTTGCCTCTCAAAATGCAGGAAAGTTTACTAATAAGAAATAAATCAAAAGCAGTACATCAAGTTTCCCAGCCCAGTAGCCTAGTCTGGCAGCAAAATTTGCCCCTCAAAATGCAGGAAAGTTTTAAAGGGTCAAGATAACACATTTTCCCGTCAAGATAACACGTAGCGCAGACGCTGCAATTTCTGTCAGCAAAAGTTTCCCTCCTCCCCCCTACGAAATTTTCTGCCGTCGCCTCTGCAGCCATTTCTGGGGCCTAAGGCAACTGTCAGGGATTCTGCCAGAAGTCTGTTATGTAAGGGATTGTCCACTGACATTTCAGGTTTGGGTGGGTTGTGTCTGAAATGAACTGACTCTGTCGGACTCTCAAGACTGCAAGGTCTCTAAGATTGTCGTCAGTTTTCACAGTCAGGTGAGTACTTTACACAGTACAAATTTTGGGTTTTCATATGATAGCTAATGTTTGTTAATAAGAACACTGCTAACTTTAAAGCTATTCTTCCATTTTTTTTGACACTGAACAAGACAACATGATTTGTACTTTGTGCAAGGTACAAAAGAGGCCATATAGATATCAGAGGCTATTAAAGAACCCTCAACATAGGTCGATATCATCTATCGGACAACTTTGACCAATGGATGATTGTGACATCAAACTTTTGGTCAGAACATGTGACATAGGCTTCTGGTCCTTTAAACCTGAAAATAAATTAAACCTGACAGGGGTCAGAGGCCTTACCGATAGCTTGTTGGTAAGAGCTTTTTTTTCTGTCCAGATTTCGCATTTAAAATCTTCACTACATTAATTACCGTGTCAGATGAACTTTCACACGGAAATATAGAATAAAACTAAAAGTTTTTCTTCATAATGTCACAGATTTTGATGAATTTAGTTCTTTGGAACGAGTAGAGAGGATTTTGATAAAGAAGAGATTTGTAATAGAGCAAATTAGTTTGTAACTGTTACATAATATTGCAAGTGATCCTCCCACGGCATGCCCTCTGATCCCCCGTGCCTCCAGCAAAAAGATAATTGCGTAATTTGGGATCATGTCCTTGCAATTACCCAATAGTGAGTCAACTTATTGACCCAGGATTGACCCAGCATGCTAGACCTTTCTTTGTCTCGTCTTACAAGTTACACCATGAGAGGACTTGCTGATGAGGGTATGTATGGGGGGATCTTGGTTATGCTTAACAATAAATTGGGGAGGGTCGGCAATGTGTAATGATGAATTCAGGAGACCGGTCCATACTTTACAATACATATACTCTCACCTCTCAAATAGAAGTACCCCCTGGAATAAAAGTACCCCCCGGACAAATCTTCAAAATCTAATAAAAGTACCCCCTGGAATAAAAGTACCCCCCGGAAAAATACCAAATTGACATGTAAACTGGGTCTGCCTGCTCGTTTGCACTCGTTTGTGGTGTTTAGGCATACCGATGTAAACTGTGTCCATGCTACTTCTGTCCAAGAGAAGATGATAAGTAGGTAGGTTCTCGTTATTTATTTATGCCTGAGTACCGTATCAGTTAATTGTATATATAATGCACAGAATAACCATAGTTATCTTGTTCGATATATTATCTTTTTTTTCTATTTTGTAACTAAAGGTAATATATTAGATTGATTTATAGTATTCGTAATTTTGTGAAAATTTACATGATACTTGTACATACATTTTCTACTTGGAACTTGAAGCAAGACTAGTGATCATGGGAAATTTTTGTAATACTTCAAAAAGAGTGCCTACATCACACTGCCATAATCTTAGAATGTTTATCATATTTGGACTTTTGTAATTGGTTAGATTGGGCCTTGAAAAATGTCATATATGTATATATAGAGAGAGAATAATACATTTGACCTGTACATATGTAATCTATTCACAATTTGCTGTGAGCTACACGTAGTTATTACATCCCATGGACACGATGGAAGAAGAAGTGCACTGACCAAGTGAAGCTTTTAATGTGTAAAGGCTAGCTACAAATACTGTAAATGCAGAAATGTTCGCGGTGGATTAATATTCGCGGTTTTCGCGGTGACCACTTCTCCGCGAATTTAAAACCACCGCGAACATTTTACTAATATGATATTAGATTGCAGTCTATGGTGTTACCGCGAACTTAAATCCACCGCGAAAAGTCCCTTTTCCCGCTACCGCGAAATTAAATCCCCGCGAACTTAAATACATTTACAGTATCAGCACCTATTCCTCTCTGCGTTTCTTGTTATCAATTCTAGAAATTTAGTGAGAGAAAGAAGTCAAAGAACACAGAAAATATTTAACATTTTACACCTCCCCCTACATTCATATCGTATTGCTGATTCCTCTGCAGGCATTACCGCAAGATAGAAAAAAAGCATGTTCCTTTGAGCCCTTTGTAAATTTTGACTCCAGCTTTGAAACTGATACACACCAAATATGGCTTAATATATTCATCTATGAGGCAGGTCTCTCCAGGGAAACACTTTCCCACGGCTTATATGCACAATGCCCCGCCCACTGCACCATGCCTGCTGGCGGTAAAAGTCCTAAAAGGCCTGAAGAGACTTGACTCCGCCCCTTTGGGGGCGTTGTCCAGTCAGGTTTACTTTTGGGGAGTGCTGACGGCATTTGGATTTTCCAAAACATTAGAATGAAATCGGGTGGAACTGACAATAACTGATGATTAAATGACAGTAACAAACGCTCAGAAACATATATGATGGCAACAGTGCTCGAACTTTTCAAAAATATTTCATATTATATGTTGTTAGTTTAGTTTCTACTTTGATAAAATGACCAAAAGTATCTGCTATCGTGAAGAACTTTCCAACAGCCTCCCACGGCCTGATTGGAACGTACCAAGTGTCTGAGGGACAAGTGTCTGATTATATATTTTTTGCCTCCATAAAAATGATACTAATGCTGTTAAGTGGAGGAAGGCGCGGAAGTTACGAGGAAAAAGTGTTGAGAACGAGGAGGAAACATATTTGTACTAGTAGTTGTATTTGTACAAGTTCCACGAAAAAGATTGTCATACAAGAACACTCCCTCGGAAAGCCGACACTCTTTGCTTGCCACATGGGAGACCCGCCCTGTGCGTACTGGGGGACCTGATAAGTCACGTCAGGAAAGCTCCCCCCAAAATAGTAAATTTTGAGCAAAAATACCACGGAAATATCGGCAGAAAAACCCAAAATTTCAATATTTTTGGGGTCCTAGGTTAGTAATGAAAGCCCCAATTTGAAAAAATAAATAAACGTACCGTCTAAAATAAGAATGTACCGGGTGGATTTTAAGGCTGAAAAAAATAAACGTACCGGTACGTTTATTTGAGAGGTGAGAGTAGCTTGTTCAAAGATTTTAGTAATGAGTCAGTGGATTGTTCCTTTATGTCTCAAGGGGCATCTGGCAAAACAAGGATGCAAACACTGATACAAACACATGCCCACTTTGAACTTCGAGATACAAATAGTTTGTCAATAAAATTTTGCAACAGATTAAAAATTGCAAATAACATACAACATAGAATTAAAGCAAAATTGTTCTGTCTACGCCAAATGCAGAACAACGTGGCGAAAACTGTCTGAACTGTCTGTAGCCGCCACGCATCAACAAATGATGCACGCGACCAATTGATTGATTGATTAATTACAAGTCACAAAGACTTCATGGACAATGTTTAACGTTTCATGTCTATGGCTCAGTATTGGAAGGCAGTGCCCATCTCTCTCCTTCAACTGCTTTTTTCTTACCTATTTTTTACCCTTTTTACCTAATTTTTATACCTGGGCGGGGAAAGTCATGTCAATTATACTTTCCCAAGGGCACAAAGTGCTAGTGCCAACCTCAATAGGATTCCAGCATGGGGAATTTGAACCCAGGGCCTCTGAGTCATGGGCCAAACACCCTAATCATTAAGCCCCCTTTACAAATCAAGAATTTAGCTCGGCCGAGTTGTCAGCCAGCTCTAAATTACGAGGAGGTATGACCCTGATGCCGAAGAAGAAACTCTGCCATTTGTTCGTAGGCATCAGGGTCATACCTCCTCGTAATTTAGAGCTCACTGACAACTTGGCCGAGCTAAATTCTTGATTTGTAACGGGGGCTTTATGCCAACACAGCCCGCAAGCATGTTCACGACCCTTATCATTGAATACAGAACCTGGTAACATTACCTTGAGTCTGTTGAGCTGATCTTGTAGTGTGGTCTGTATAGACTGCAGCACTCTCTCCTCCTCCTCCAACTCTTGAAGCTCACTGAACATGCTTTACTACTCACTCCTGGGCTCCACCTTGTCTTGCAGTTATAAGCAGAAAACCATTATTTTCCCCATTTCATCTTACTAAATCACGTGTTGAAAGATTTTCTTCACGTTCGATACACATCACACGTATTGAATTTAAAACAGTACTTTCTATTTTTGATAACGTTCTGGCAGTTACATGTTTATAATATGTTGCGAAACAGAAGTCACAAAAGTGATATGCAACGTTGCCCAAACGTTTCTGTTACGCTTACGGAGGGAATTGAGCCCGTACCTTACAAAATCAAAAGCTTTTCCTCACTGACGTTCCGTCCAAAAACACTTGTGCACTTCTTGGGGTAGTTGATACCCCGCAAAAATGAATCTGATCGCCAAAAACATACAAACTTTGAAGGATCGTTTCGTGATTTTTGGCGACGCCTGATGGGCGAGCCTAATAGTATAGTGTGTGACCGTTCGCAAAGAATTCTAAAAACTGTACAGGAATGTCAGGAATTTTTTTTCCGCGCATCATGCCGCGCATCATGCCGGACTGAACCATTACCTCCACGGGTATGCTTTCCAGTCGCTGGGCACATATACGTGTGCACAGCAGTGTATTCTCGCGAGGCGATTTTCGATTGATCGCCGTGCAAAATTGAGAAAAGCCTAGTACTTCAGACGTACCAGAATTGTAGTATGTAGTATGGTGGTCATGGAAATGTAAACATTTGAAACAGGGGATAAAGGATTGTTGAAATATGTTCCTCGGAAAATGACCCGTGAGTCGTGGAAATCACTTCCGGGTTTTGCCGCGCATCATGCCGGACTGAACCATTACCTCCACGGGTATGCTTTCCAGTCGCAGGGCACTATACGTGTGGCGGTGTGCACAGCAGTGTATTCTCGCGAGGCGATTTTCGATTGATCGCCGTGCAAAATTGAGAAAAGCCTAGGACTTCAGACGTACCAGAAATGTAGTATGTAGTAGGGTGGTCATAGAAATGTAAACTTTTGAAACAGGGGATAAAGGATTGTTGAAATATGTTCCTCGGAAAATGACCCGTGAGTCGTGGAAATCACTTCCGGGTTCGTTCGTTTGGAGTTTGGAAAGTTTGGTGGCCTTCTTCACCCTTGATATCTTTGTTTCCATAATGCAAACTAATGTTTGAAACAAGCATTGTTTGAGCTTAAACGATGTATAACATGTGGGGTTGTGAGATAGCGATGTGATAGTTAACTTCGCCATTAAAGAACGTTATATTTTGGGTAGCGTTTGTATGTGTGTGTGTTTGTAGAAGACCACCATAACTCGAGAACGCCTGGGTGGATTGTATTGATATTCAGTATGTGGGTAGGTCTTGTTGAGACCTCGAAACGATTAGATTTTGGGTCCCCTAGCGGCCTGCAGCGGAACTTCCTGGTTTGATATCTCGAGTTCTGGACATGCTGCGGCTATTAATTTTAAGTGGTAGACAGCTCTTGATGCCGTGAGTAAGTGGTATAGGTTTGGGCCCCCTAGCGGCTTGTTTTGGAACTGCAGGACAGGTTTAGTGTCAGACTTTGAAAGGGAATAACTCAAGAAGGGGTTGACGGATTGTTATGATTTTTAGTATGTGGATAGGTTACGTGATGCTTCATATAATTCCATATCAATTATGCACATTGGAAGATAATTTGCATAATTAATTGGAAAATCGTCTAAACATGCTCAGTTCAATTATAGGACCATTGCAACATGTGACCTTTGTAACTTAAAAAGAGAATATTGATAGATATATATTATGCAAAATAAAGACCTAATTTGCATAATTAATGAGAAAATGCTTTCATGTCATTGTGGTAAATGGCGGGAATGTCATACTTGTAGCATTTAGACGTTATGTACAGGTGATCATCGTTGAACATTAATTATGCAAATGAGGTCCTTATTTGCATAAATTATCAGAAAAAGCGACAAAATCCTTCTTTCTTAACATATATTGCGCACGTCTGTTTGGTGAAGGAGATGATCAAGCTATATAATTTATGGAAATGAGAGCCTTATTTGCATAATTAATGACGAAGGTATGGGGTCGTGGAACTCTAGTTCAACATGTGTGACTTGCTCTAAGTGGTGCGCCGCATCCGGACCATGAAAAACGGCCGTATCTAGAGGCGTACGTGCGCGTATGACTCTACATCAGTTATCAATTCATAGCCGCGTAATAGGGCACTCAGTCAAACATATAGCATATGTAATTTAAAAATAGAGAAATATAGATAGACATAAAATAATACAAATTGTTATCTAATTTGCATAATCATTGAGAAATTGTTATTATATCAAAGTGATTGATGATGATAATTTCATTCTTGCAACATTTGGCAACTACGATATTTGAACGTTATTAGACATACATCAAGTAAATTAGGGTCTCATTTACATAAATTATTAGAAAATACTACAATAGCTTTCTTTGCTAAGACTTTGATATTTCTAGCATATTATTATTTAGCTAGAGAAGATGATCAACTGATATGATTTATGTAAATGACGGTCTGATTTGTAAAATTGATGAGTAGCATTTACATTATTAGTTCACCCTTCACTCACAAGAGAACCCCTTTTGACAGCAATGCTCTCTAAACATTAATCGCCAGGCGAATGGAATACGACTATTAAAACCCATTAATAGCAACAATCCTTAATATTTATAAACAATAAAACCGTCGCCATGGCAATAATTTTAATTGCCACACTTTTTACTTTTTAGCCCGCGGCGGCCATGATTGAAGGTCAAAGGGCATCAGTGGTGTACAAACGCAAATAATATACAAATTCTCAAAATAATACAGGAGAAAAAGATAAAAATACAGAATTATTGTTATAAATCAAAATATGTAGATCATGATTCGTGCAGACATACTGTTTTGAATGTATGTAAGATATTTAGCTTATTTTAAACGTGTGGATGCTGTCATTTGGTTTACGGAAAAAAAATAAGATGCAGAAAAATCTTGCGGAAAAAATGCGAGACGTCTGGGCTTCGGTTCAACTTTCTCACGCGATCTCCTGGCTACACGACAGTTTCTGAAGAAAGAGGTGGGTGCACAAGATGCCTTGTTCTTCCCTTTAACTCCAAGACGTTTCTGATTCTTCAATGAAAAGTCTTGGGAAAACGCCAGCCATGGAAGCGTCGGCAGCCTTGTTGTAATGCTCCATATGGGAACGGTTTAAATCCCTCTGATTGGTCTCAAAACGTGCGTTTTCTGCCTGTAAATGCAAAGGTCTTGCCAGATTTCAGCATAACACAAATAATCACTAAAATCAGCTATGCTGTATGCATGATAATGACTTTGTTGTTGTTGTTCAATCCCTGACAAATCCCCAGGGACCTTGTGAAATAGAAAACAGACACGAAAACATGTTTACAAAAAAATTATATCTGTCAGTTGCTGACTCTGTAACTTTGTCGTCATATCCTATATTCCTTTCCGTGATTTGTAATTACATGGCTAGTTTTAATAAAAGATCAAGGCACAAATGCATCATCATGAATTATTGATTTGCAATCCCTTAAAGAAAACTCCACTGTGAGCATGTTTATAAAGTATATATAACTTCTCTTTTGCATGGCCCCCATGTCTTGCAATTTTTTTAATTATGATTTTTGCAGTTTTATCATGTCTCAGTTAAAGATGTCATTTTTACTACTTACTGTAAATGCAGAAATGTTCGCAGAGGTTAAATGTTCGTGGTTTTCGCAGCGGCCGCGTCACGGCGAATTCAAACCACCGCAAACATTTTTCCATAACAGTAAGAGACCACAGTGCATGTTGCTACTACAAAATTTAAACCAACAGGAAAAGTCAATTTTCCCACTACCTTGAAATCAAATCTCCATGAACCTAAATGCATTTACAGTAATTAAGTTATTGTACAATTATTCCGAAGTGAAATTTCCTATCTGGCTGGTAGGAATCCATTTTTCAATCTAGAAGTATGTTCCTAAGTGTCACTAATTAGGGTTATGCATTTACAAAGTATGACTTGCTCAAAATTCCATTTGGGGAATAGGTGCACATAACCTAAAAATTTGGATGCAAAATAGAAATACAAAACCACTGAGATGCACTGGTGGATTTAGAATCAAATATTACTCGCAACTTTTCCAAACCTGAACAACTACAAATGTGACACTGTGTGTGTGTACAGTAGGAGATGAACTTGTTGCCTATTTCGTCTTAAATTTTGTACTTATTGTAGAGAATCATGTATTTGATGATCGTCCCATTTTCTCCTCAGATTTGAAGCCCATGAGAACGCTGTACCTTTCCTGAGGATGAATAACTTCCAGCAACAAACGTTCGTGGCCAGGCAGGGGTATCAGCAACAAGGCATGATGGGGGCTCTGGGGATCGGTCACATGGGTGGAGTTGGCATGCAGCAGCAGAGGATGATGGGAAATATTCAACAACAACAACAACAACAAGGCATGATGGGAGCACAGATGATGAGGATGGGACAGCAAGGCATGATGGGAGGGCAACAGCAAAGGATGGCTGGTCCAGGGATGCATCTGCAAGGTATAATGGGAGCTCAACAACAAAGGATGGGTATGCCCGGAGTAAGCCAGCAAGGTATGATGGGAGCTCAGCATCCGAGGATGGCATCACCAGTGGTAAGCCAGCAAGGTATGATGGGAGCTCAACAACAGAGGATGGCATCACCAGTGGTAAGCCAACAAGGTATGATGGGAGCTCAACAACAAAGGATGGGTATGCCTGGAGTAAGCCAACAAGGTATGATGGGAGCTCAGCAACAGAGGATGGCATCACCCGTGGTAAGCCAGCAAGGTATGATGGGAGCTCAACAACAGAGGATGGCAGCCCCTATGGTAAGCCAGCAAGGTATGATGGGAGCTCAACAACAGAGGATGGCAGCCCCGATGGTAAGCCAGCAAGGTATGATGGGAGCTCAACAACAGAGGATGGCAGCCCCGATGGTAAGCCAGCAAGGTATGATGGGAGCTCAACAACAGAGGATGACAGCCCCGATGGTAGGACAACAAGGCATGATGGGAGCTCAGCAGCAAAGGATGATGGGACAAGGCATGATGGGTAACCAGCAACATAGGATGTTGAGACCGGGGATGAGTCAACAAAGCATGATGGGTACAGCACAGCAGAGGATGATGGGATCAACAGCACAGAACTGTGGGATAGATCCTCGTGTCAATCAACAACTCATGATGCAAGGCCAACAGCAAAGGATGATGGGCCCTGTAGTCAGCCAGCAGAGCATGATGGAAATGCGACAACAAAGGATAATGAGTATCAACCAACAGAGATCAGTAGGACCAGGTCAGATGCAGCAAGGCATGATGGGTGTTCAACAGCATGGCTCACAGTTCCCACAGCAAAGCATGATGGGAACAACTGGCAACAGCCATGTTGGTGCACAGCAGCAAAGGATCATGGTAACGATCCTGCCGGAGCATGGTTCTGTCGGGCCAGCGTCACAGAGAATCGTTGAGTCGACTCACAGTGTAAGCGAGAGACAGGTTATCGAAATTAACACTGAAAACGATGCAATAATGGACGACAGACGGGAAAAACAAAATGGCGTCACACGTTCCAACAACGTCAACATCGTCATCAGCCCCCAGGAAGACCTTCCTCACTACAGTGCCCCAAGTTCAACAGCAAACACGTTGAGTCCGAGGGCGAGCACCCTCCGAACCTTGGTGGAGGTTCCCCTGTCATTCGATACTGAGGTGTCGGAGAAGCAAACGTTTACTAAAGACGTGGACCACAGACTCTTAAAGCCTGACCTTGACCCTGGAATCTTAAAGGATGGAGACGTTGACTACAGAACGCTGGTCCCGATCAGACCAGCCGAGGAGGGGGACGAAAACGTCCTTGAGACACCGCCTGACAAGCCATCTCCAAAGAAGGACATTCCGTTAAAACTCCTGGTGAAACTAAAACCTCTGAAGCCACTTCCAAAAACTCATCCCCCAGGAGAAACCTTGATGGCAGAACCTAAGACAGACCCTGAGAATTCTTCACCAAATAAAGACAGTACGGACCCACCAAAGCCAGGACTGGTACCGGTACCGAGTAAAGGGTCAGCAAGCAAGAGTAAAATCACTCTGAAGCTGATCGACAGAGGAGCAAAACAGAAACGCACAAAAGAGAACTCACATGGAAGCATTCCCACATTGCTGGAGAATAGCATGCTTAGCTTGAGCATGGAACCAACACAACAAGAGATTCTCAGTGCATTAGAAGAAGATTGCGGTTGCATGAATTTGTTCTCGACTCAAGTAGAACAAAAGACTACGGAGAGAACAGAGATAACAAATAGTGAGACGATGAAGCTTTTGTCCATCAGTGCACCAAGTGCAGCAGACAGAATGGGAATTGTGCAAGAAGGTGTAGAAGCTAAGGTAGACTCTTCTCAAAGAGAAGAAGAAAGAGACATGCCCGAGACACCTGAAGTAGTTTGTGTTACTGCTGTGCCAGGCACAAAGCCAGGAATGGGCCCTACATCTGAAAAACGCAATAATGACTTCTCTAATTCTAATTCTGGGAAAACAAAAGAACTTTCAGAGAATCACAACTTAGGACTAAAGCATGATGAATCGGAAGACGATCTGAAAGAAAACCTTCCCCTCCAAACCCATTCTAAAGGTCCCTTAAAGTCGTTTCCTCTAGCATTGCAAGACAAGGAGGAAAGACAAGCCAGGGATGATGAACTCATTCAAACATCTTTGGATGCAATGGTTGAGCCATCAGAAGTTCAGAATATCGCAATATCTTTCAAAAATCCCATCGCGGAAGCTTTTGAACCAAACAAGCCTGGATCGCCGCTCTTGAGCCTTGCTCTGAAGTTGACGAGACTTCATAAGCAAAACGTGACCAAGAGTTACAATGGCAAGCACCTCAGACGGACCATCAGCATGATAGAGGAGGGCATGGAAAACAGGAGTAGGTTCATGGGGGTGAAACAGAAGAACAACGCTGGGAAAGAATTGAGGCTAGTGATCAGCAGGGTCTTTACAAAACAGGAAGAAAGCGGTACAGACGTAACAGAGCGTCCAGCTGACAAAAATTCCTCACAGAGGTCACAAGACTCAAGGACTGTCTTTGTGAGTGAAGAAGTAACAAAAACGGAAGATGCAAGAATTTCTACTTCCCAAGACACATGTACAGAAGATTTAGAGAACCATCTGACTCCCGTGAACAATAATTTGGCGAAAGTAAAGGAAGAAAGAGAGTATTCCCAGACTGGAAATACCACCAGAAATTGCAGTAATAGTCCAAAACGAAAGGCAGTCAGTGAAGAGGACCACCCTCTGCCAAGAAAAGTGGCACGTTCCAATTCAACTCCAATATGTAGTAATGCCAAGCCAGGAACAGTCCATGGCAAACCAGAGGGGGAAATTACTAACTCACTTTCCAACGGTGCAAGGAATCTCTTCAACATGTTCTCAGAGTCTATGAATTCTCTCGAAGACTTGCAGAGCAGAAATTCAAACAGCCATGTTGCAGTTACAGGAGGATTCTCAAATGTTAGGGTGAAAGTTCAGAGTTCAGATAGCCTCAACCATGTTGTGACTGTTGACAATCCTGAAACCTGCTCACATGATAGCCAGGCTTCCATGTCAAAATCACCAGAGGGGTCAAAGTTGAAAGTTCAGCAGGACAAAGCTGTAGCCAACCATACAAAGGATCGTATAAAGTGTAACAGACAGGAAACCCCTGACTGCAATACTCAGAGAGATGGTAAATTCAAGAAGGAACCAACGGCCCACGTGACTGGTGCAAGTGGCTGCAATAACCTTGATCTTCTTGGTAAAATGTTTCAAGAAAATTGTAAGAGAGGCAGTCAAGAGACCACCTTGGAGAGAACATCTAGGTACCAGACAGAAGATGGGAGGATATCAACTTGTGTCAGTTTCTCGGGTGGCCAAGTTGAGGCAAATGCGGTCAACAAAAATCTTCACTCTACTTCTCAAAGCAATCAAAGACTCGATGTGTCTAAACTTCATTCGTCTGTCAAAAGAGAGTCATCTTCTGATCAAGGTACTGTCACTGTTGCTGAGTCCCCAGGGCGTCAGCCATCTTCTGTTCCAAACTGCCACAATATCAGCAATAGACTTGGTCCTCCAAACACTGACTTTAACTCTATCACTACTGAAAACAAAGGAAGCTACAACCATACGAACAATGAATCGCTAATACTCAATACCGACAACCATGCCCAACATACCATCAGTGTGACTCTCAACTTTCCAAAGGAGGAAAAGTCATCCCAGTTTCCAACAAAAATTGTGCACAATCTACCAAAAAGAACTCAAAGCCCTCCAACAGCTTGCAGCAGCTTACACAACATTCCTGTAGTACTTGGAAGAGAGAGTCTGACAACCAAGACTGTGGTGTCACCAAATACTTCCCCTCCTGCCAAAACTACATGTGTTCCCTCAGAACTGAGACAAGAATATCAGGTTCACAAAAGCCCAAAGACTCAGGGGAAGTTTTTCCGTGTTTGTGGACCGCCAGGAAAGGTGAAAGAATGCAGCACGGATGCCAACACATGGCAGGGAGTGAGGAAGAATGGAGTTGAGGGTGAGATACAGGTGACAGTGAAACAGGAGACGGGGACCTGTGAGGTGCAACGTGAGGGGACAACAAGCACTGATGTCAGGAAAGTGGAGTTTTCTGAGGCTGGTAAGAGCCATCCTTATCAGGTTTAAATTTGTTTAAACCTTTATTTATGAATGGAAAAAATTGAATTGGTGTATGTGGTGACTGCTATTCATTGAGGTCATGAAAGAAGAGGCAAGGGTTAGGCAAATTCTAGGTGCACTTTAACTGCAATATTTAGTTTGGCCTGCCCCAAAGGGAGTGTCAGGTATTGTGTGTGTTTACATTTTGTATTTCTGTACCTGTGTGTGTGTGTATCTACCGACTTATATGTTTCTCTCTCTCTCTCTCTCTCTCTCTCTCTCTCTCTCTCTCTCTCTCTCTCTCTCTCTCTCTCTCTCTCACTCTCTCTCTCTCACTCTCTCTCTTTCTCTCTGTTTGTGTGTGTGTGTGTGTGTGTTTGTGTGTGTTTCTTTGTTTGTTTGTTTGAACGTTCACTTATACATGAGAAACTCAAACTAGCCCACAGACTGCTTTTCATTTAGGTCATAAGGAAAGAGGTCTATACACAATTATCTTTTACATATATGGCGTCTGTGTGTGTGTATGTATGAATTCTCTCTCTGATTGTCTTGCTTATTATGTTTTTGAACTCATCATGAACTTATTATGTTTTTGAACTTATAAACCAGTGTTGCCTTACTGCTTACAACTTACCTATGTTTACTACACTATTTCCCCAGACTGCTGCCCAGAGGACCCCTCCACCTGGCCACAGGGGATCTCACTGCAGGCCATGAAGCACATTATACTGGTGGACCTGGGCTACTGGCCAGAGTAAGTATTGTTAGGACAAGCTTACTTAGTAGGTAGGAATTAGCCTTGGTGCCATCCTAGTTATTACACCAGGACTCCCATACTCCTGTAGTGTCAGTAAGCTAACTACAGTACTACTTAAACTAGGATAGGGTCGTGTGGCATAGATAGGGTGTTTGGCAAATAGATTAAGACATACGTACTTGTTCAAATGCTTTGAAAGGACCACCAACATTGAGCCCTTGGAAAAGGCAATTTTCACAACTTTCCTCACTTCACACAGGTGTAAATGAATACCAAGCTTAGGTTAGGGATCTTGTCTCTTCCTGGTCTGAGTTAATCAGTTAAATCTGTTCAGATATGCAGACTTTACTATATCCACTACAAACCTGCCATGCATGGATCAGTTTAATGCAGGCTTTTAGTCAGGCATGCGTCAACGCCTCTAAAAGACACGCTTTTCCAAGAATAACAAGAAATTTGACGCTCTTGCACTGGGGAGAAAATCCTCTGACAAGCATGAAATTCTGATTGACTAGGGATGCTACCAGGTCATCTTTGGTTATAGTCTTCTACTGTGGCCTCTGTAACTGTATTTTTGCTTTTAAGATACCTTAGAATGCACTATTTTTAATCTAAAAATTTTAGTAAAATCATCAAAAACTCTACACCATGGAAGGTGGATGCCCCCGGACCCCTCTACAATAATCACTTACCGCGACTCACCAATAAATTTTGACTCCCTATGATAGAATCCTAGCTAAAAGCCTGGGTTAATGTGTCTTAAACTTAAGTCTTAATTAATGATTGTTGGTTGTAGTTTCTTGACTGCGTTCACATTATATATAGTTCCCAACCTTAGAATATTTGCAAAATTGTGAAATATTGACATCTGCTTCAGGTTTTTCCAGTCACTACCTAAAGGCCTTTTAGCAGACACATTTGTGTGGGGATTCCAGGATGCGAAGGCGTCATGGAGGCCCCCTGTCTCCTGCGAGGAGTACTGCAGGCTGGGCAGGAAGCGGCACTTCTTTCTGCACCCTCCATGTGGATCCACTGATTCTGTAATCTCCATGGTGGTGAGTCAAATATCTCATTGTAGCTAGCATTGCCATCATGATAAGTTCTTTTCAATAACTGATGTTTTGAGTGTTTTCTATATAAAGTGGACACTTTCCTCAAGCTGCCACAGTGGCCCTCAGTGAGGCATCTGGAGTCGCATACCAGTTCAGAACTTTTATTCAGTCTGTTAGCCAAACCAGCTTCATTGTGTTTAACTTCTTCAGTGGCCATAGGCTTTGTGTTTTGTGTGTTTTCTATTTTTTCCCTTTATTCGTTTTTTTTTTTTCATCACCCCCAAGGGAAGGAAGTGTTGTTCCTGTTTGTCCATCTGCCTGCCTCTCTCTCTTCCTTCTCTCTCTCTCTCTCTCTGTGCCCCACTCTCTCGCTCGCTCTCTCTCTCCCTGTGCCCCTCTCTCTCTCTCTCTCCCTGTGCCCCTCTCTCTCTCTCTCCCTGTGCCCCTCTCTCTCTTTGCCCCACTGTCTTCCTCTTTTTCTCTCTGCCCTCTCACTCTCACTCTCTCTGTATGTATGTATGTGTATATATGTATATGTGCGTGTGTGTCTTTTTGTTTCTGTTTGTGCGACTGTTAAAATGCTTGTTTGTGTGCCTGCACTGCACTTTTTATATGTTCTGCCAAAAAGAGAGAGAGAGGGGTGTAGTCTGATTGCCTTGGCTTTAGGTTCTGCCAGGGGGCATAGTCTGATTGCCTTGTTCATCATCCCTCCAGGCCAGTAAGCTGGACGGTTACCTGCCCAGGCACCTCCCCTTCACCCTCCTCTCAGGACACTTAGGTTTCCCACAGCTACAACAGAGGTGGAAAAACTGCAGACGGAAAGCAAATCTTGTCGACCCAAACACTACCGATCTTCAGAACCATCTACAGCATCTCTTCAGTACCAAGGACAGCTCAACAAGAAAATCTTGAGTTGTTGGAAAGATTAGCCACTTAGTTTCCTCGTCTCTCAAACATTTTAGTAAGACTCTCATCAAAAGCGGAAGATGAAAACAGAGATAGTGGTAAAGGTCTGGAATGAAAACTTGTTGGAATATTTTATCTTCTTTTTTTTTGTACAAATTCATCAAGGGGTATAGATGGACATAGATGACTGTGAGGACAGTTTTTCTCACTCCTGAACCACTGTGTAACAAATTAAACTTCCTTTGAGATTCTTTTTTTGTCATCCTCCTATGTAGGGACATCCAACAGCAAAACCGCCTGTCTGGATGTACCCTGCTCTTTCAACCGCCACCCTTATTTCCTGACCGCCCTGCTAATGAGCTTATCCTTATATATGCAAGACCCCTTTTGAAAACTGAAAGGTCTTCGCTGATTGGCTGACAGCTGGTTTGGGGGGGACTTTCACAGGAACTAAGAATGACCGTTGAAAGAGCAGGGTACATCCATCCAGACAGGCGGTTTCGCTGTTGGGTGTCCCTGCGTAGGAGGATGGTTTTTGTGTACTCTAAATCACTTACGTTAGATCTAAGAATCAAGATGTTCAACTGGCATAGCTATGTCATGCTGCAAGCAATACTTATAGGATGAGTTTTCATCATTATAAACCATGCACAATTCTGTGAAAAACATTTTTGTATATCGAACTACAAGATCACATCTGTATTAAGGGAGACTGTTAGCTTTAAAAAAGAGTATGTGAAATTCTTTAAGATGTAGCAGTGTTTCAAAACAAGAGATTTAAAAGGTGCAAGATTGTTGATGCTGTACATCACAAGTGCAAATACGTGCTGTTGCAAGAATTAGAGATGAAGAGATTGAAAATGTCTTATTTTGTGACATGTTAAAGAGTTTAAGCACAAGATTACAAAGTTTCTAGTATTTCTTTGTAGAGATCATGTCTGACTCGAGTGTCATGAGATAGATTGTAGAAGATAGTTGAGTATCGTTAAATTGAATCTGACATGTGTAACAAAGTGCTCGATTGTGTTGTACTGTGGTTTGAATTTTCAGTGACAAGTACACTTTTAAAATCATGTTCTTGGGATCTGCATATATGTCATTATACAGAATAATGTACATTTGTAACTAGCCAACATGAGAGATTATACTACAAAGTACAGTACAATTCTACATGAGAATTCTACATTACCAGCAACTTGTAACTTTTTGTGGGTTTTGTTGTGGCATATGGTAGGTTTGCATTCTGATTTGAAAAAATAAAATAGAAAATCATAGCTCAAAGGATGAAATAGAATTTACCCTGAAAGTAACACTGGTGCTTGATTGTTGACAGGCCTACAGTTAGTGAGCAGTGTCGTGATGACTGTTTGTAAACTAACTTCCACTGTCATAATTCTGCTATAAGACTGCTATATTGAAAGAAAACAAAGGAGAGATATACCAATACTGCATATGTAAGTCCTGAGGTATGTCAAATATACAGGTGTTTAGACAAGAAGCTCCAATTTCCTATATTATAGAGGCCTCAAGAATAACATAGGACATTGGAGTTCTCCTTCTCTAGAAATAACAGTGTTATATAGGGGGTCAAGTTGATAGAGAAGACAACAGGCATATCCATATCAACATCTTCCTCAGAACTCGAATATCTTATGTTCTACAAGCTGATGAAATTATATATATATCAAACTTTGTTTGCAACCTTGTGCCTTGCAACTGTTGGTAACAATGTTGATGCAATGTTTAGGTATGCAAATGCATTGAACATGCTGTTTTGAGATCAACCAAGCAACCAATCTTGTCAAGTAGCAGTTTCAGGACTTTTCACAAAAGACACATAAATTTTAAGTTCATGTAATTTACCTCCAGTTGTAAGGAGTTTAGTACACACCACAATTACACAATAAAATGCAATACAATGGAATACTCATATGATATTCCAGCATATTTGCACTTTTGTACCGCATGTTCTGTGTTGTATACAAAATGAGAATTCTATCTAGTGTGCACTTATCATGTGTAAAATACAGGTTGTTTTTGCACATTCAATAGTGTTAATGTGAACTGTTCACGATTCTTTATACCTTGCATGTTTTTTAGTATTGGTGTTTTCCATTTCTATTACTTTTCTTGATATCAAAAGGGTACAAGTCATTCTTTGTAAGAGATTTTGTTGAGGTATCATTTCTTAACACTCAAGTGTGTTTGACTACGAGTACTGTTTCTTTTAGGACTGCAAAGGAATTTAGTTGGAATTTTACTCATAGAAACTCGGTTATTGTAACTCTGTTGTTAGTACTTTTGCCCTACACTGTGATGTACGTTTGAAATATGTTTATTACTCAAAAATATGCCTGCAATATACTTTGCTCTACAGTTGTTTATCTGATAGATTCTATGGATGCTCCGTGTTAGAAACAGAACTGTTGATACATGTTTTGAAGTTTTTCATTATTCACTGAACTACTTTATTGTGTCCAAAAGCTCATTTACTGAGCACAATGTTTGGACAAGGGGCTTTAAAAATGTTACAATAAATCTATGTGGATGCCCAATGTGACTATAACTGTTATCAATTTTTGGCGACGCCTCAGGGGCGTGCCAGATGGTACAGTATTGTGTTCAGTCTGCAAAAATTCTTGGAATTGTACAGAAATGCGTCCACAGGAATGCTGGTCCATAGCAATGATTGGAATTCTATCTTATATCGTATTCCGTTCCTCACAACTGCCCGGTCGGGCCCCTTTTGGGGAAATGTAGTGTTAACCCAAGTCGACAAGACTTCTGTAAAATGCAAGAACTATTCGGTGATCCATATAAAAGCGGCAATATTCAAGTAAAGAGTTAACGTCTGGAGCAGTAAGTTTAATGATTTTGATCCTTCCAAAGAAGCAGTAGACAAAGTTTGAGGAGGATGTTCTATACCTACAGCCTTACATGGACAAGGTTTGGAGAGAGAAGAAAGAGAAGCAGGGCCAGCCGCAATTGAAGTATCCAAATACTAGTACCTCACCGACTAGGACTATAGCTCTATGGTTCAAACTATTCACTATACTGAAGGACTAAGGACACTCAGTCACACTCAAACAGCCAAACAAATGTTATAGCCATTACATGATTTTACTCACCAAAGCAATTTAACTAGCACTCTTTACTACATGTACTTGCTTGTCCATCACGTTTAATTTAAAGCAGAGGTGCAGAAACGAACATCCTACATCACCAAGAGACGCTTACATCGCAAGTACAATGTTGGTTTATGACATGTTTAAATGTTTGAAGTATACATATCACAATAATTGTGGATATCTTTTATATGCTATATATTATTTAAACTGTGAACACAAATGAATTGTTAAGGTGGGCAGAAATGACTGCATTAAGATATGTTCAACTCCACTATAAACCTGTATATATTTGCGTCTGAGGAGCTAGGCCATAGGCACACAATTGCTATTAAGGGGTTACATGTAGTATTACATGTAGTGTTACTTCTTAAAATAGTACAATAACTAAACTCAAGTCTTAAGAAGTCATATGAGTTTTGTTGAAATAATTGAAGGCAAGCAAATTGAAATATTTTCTAACGCGTAGCCATTATATTTTGCATATGGCACAACTTTTGTGACATACAACAAAACATCGACCACAAATCTAGCATCACTTACTGATGACTCATAATAGCTATTGTCAAGTATACTATGTTAATATAGCATAAAATGTAATGAATTGAACTTCCGGACAGCACTGTTGAATGCTAATACCTCTTTCCACTAGGACGGCGCTCACGTCGCGCTCTTTGTGGCCTCAAATTTGACACATCGCTCAGCGAGTTGTATAGAAAAGAAACGAATCTTTTTACACTTTGTGTTGTGTTTTGTTGTCCTCTCGGTCATACTTAAACATTTTGTATGATATACCCAGTGTGAAAGCGAAGGTTACACATATCCTATTTAGGTCGCAGTGAGAGCGCAGCGCGATCGCCGTCTAGTGGAAAGAGGCCTAAGGAAACTGCTGTATCAGACAGTTGTTCACAGCTAGACTCAGGGGTAGCAGATGAGTTTCCCCAGGGTGAAATAACCTTCTTCACCACTATGACCAGTGTCCCCAAACCTGAGCTGGCTGACTGGCAGGTCATCCTTGTAGAACAGGAACCCAGAATCCTCACGCCATGTGTAATCATTGGCATTACAGTTGCATCCATTTGCTTGAGCATGAGCCTGAATGGCAAAGGAATAAGATCATAACAAGGTTTGGGCTGAACTCATGTGCAAATCATGGAAACGCAAAAATATCATGTCCTACAAAATGACGAATTTGTTATATGTTCAAGTGCGTGTATCATTCGTGACCTAGATACTGTAGTTTACTAGCGCTGTACGTGTTCTGGCTTCAATAGAGTAACTTGGTCGCATGGTGCAGGTTCATGCATTGTAGCCTCCAAATACCTAATTATTATAAGTAGAATTAGGTTTAGAATGGTTACCATTTCGCTTTTAATTACATATTCAATTTTCCATGGTTTTGCGTTATTATAATTACCTGCTTGACCACAGGCACATTGTCCACTCCCAGGACTGGCACCTCCCCAGTAGTCAGCCTGGCGACCGTCCCAAGTCACCCACCAGGAGGCTTGTGAGCCAGATGTGTAGAAGATCTCTGAATGATGGCATTCATACTGGATATGAATAATTGTGTTAGTGTAGTTGATAGCTTTTACTATAAATTTCACAGCATCATACCATTGATATCGTCAGACGTATGGTTAATTACAATGTCTTTCATGGCATCATATTCGTTAAACTTGTTGAATACTAAGACACTTTTGGCTAGCAAAGCATCAGACATTTAAAAGAAACACCATATGTTAGCCACTTTTCAACACTATAAGTTGGCCTGACAAGTAGACAGTATAAAGTTGTGTTGTACCTGTGATACTGGACACCAGGTGTTGTTGATCACCTAAAACAGGAAACTGTGCGGCTGTTATGCCGCTCAGGAACAGAACTAGCACTACACGAAACATATTCAAGTTGTCTCTTCTGAACCTGTTGTGTTCTTGAACCGTATGGATATGTTTCTCTTCTTGTTAACTATTGAATTTTGTATCATTGACTAAGCATAGCTGCGTATTGATACAGCTGAAACAAGCAAAAGCGATCCCATAGGAGCGATCGCTGTTTTGCTGGCATCCGGGGTATTCGATGATTGGTAGACAAACTGACATGAGCAGATAAGACTATTAATCAATATTCAAATTAGCACACTAGCTAGGAAGAGTTTTACACCTTGCGTCACCACATACAGTTATGATGATAAAAGTTTGACGTTAGCTACTGTTAAGATATACTAGATCCCGTGTGAGTTGAAAAAAATGACACACGTATTGTCGAATTACAGTCCCTGTCACTTCATGGTTTCTTGTTGTTACGGCTTCCGTGATTCTGTTTTGTCACCGGATGCAAAGCTATTTCTTCGTTTTGTACTTGAAAGGCCTCATGACCTCATTCACAAAAATGTCCTTAAAAGGTCCTCAGTAGTTTTATCATCGTAACGGTACCTTTTAAGTAAGTATCCTCACCAAACAGGAACTTACAAACACTCGTAGATTATAGGGAGTTCTACGTAGATGTTAAGCAACAAAAGAACGACGTGTTTGATCAAAAAAAAGCTGTCAAATAGTTCGATATATATAACTTGAAGCTTCCGCAAGGTTGGCCACACGTTAATGAAGCATGTTAGAAAATGAACGTTTTGTATCGGATCGGAGATATTTTCTGACAGTGCTCTTTGCACAGAGGACGATGGAAGCTTGCTGCCTTATGTGCCTCACGGCACGGGAAGACCTAAGATCTAAGGAAGGCTCTTTGTTACATGCACGCAAAAAGGCAGTCTATGTCTTCAGGATGAAGGTAAACATTTGCACTACACAGGTTGTCCGACAGGAAAAATTAGACGAATTGTGCAGATTTGTTGAATACAAAATCGAAGACATTACGCATGGAAATGGTATTGAACGTCACACCTGTTTATCCGGAGTCTGGTAGAGACTAGTCATGTGTGGGAGAACGGACACTGGGGGAAAGGGTATCGGATGTAGCCATATCCGAGCAGGGATATTTGCGTATTTGTAACAAATGCTAGCGAATGCAAACGGATTCGAGTTGGCTCTCTAAAATATCCGAAATTTGGATTTTTGGGATCCGGAATGAAAAGACTCAAAAATATCCCAAAATGGGATTTTCCACGGATGCGAAGTCGTTTTTTTAGGGATTTCTTTGAATACCTGGAATGATCAGATCGCAAAGAATCCCCAAACGGTATTTCCCTCGGATGCGAAGTCGTTTTTCAAAGGATTTCTTCGAATATCTGGAATGAACGGGTCCCAAAACGGCCTTTGCCGCGGATGCGAAGTCGTTTTTATAGGATTTTCCTCGTATATTTGTCATGGTCGGATCCTAAAGAATCCCAATATGGAATTTGCCGTGAATGCGAAGTCGTTTTTATAGGATTTTCCTCGTATATTTGGCATGGTCGGATCCTAAGAAATCCCAATGCGGCATTTGCCGCGGATGCGAAGTCGTTTTTTAGGGATTTCTTCGTATGATCAGATCATAAAGAATCCAAAACGGGATTTTCTGCAGATACAAAGTCACTTTAATGAATTTTCCGCACATTGACAAATCACAATATCATGTGTGCCCAATTACTTTCTTATAAAAGGCTAACACGATTTGAAATATAAAAAGAATGCACAGAATAATCTTATTCTAAACCAGTCCTGAGAAGAACTAAATGACGTAATGTCATCGAGGCCGAATCCTGTCTGCCATATGATATGTATACAGATACAATATTGCAACAAGAATGGGTTATACCAGGTATGTACAGAGAGTCCCTGTTATCTAATTATGTTAAGGGAAAGTTGAATCCTTTAACCGCCAATATAACATGACTTCTTATACTTCCAAATAGAATATAGGATCAAACGTGAATGCAATTTGACTTTTATGTAATGCTGACATGGGAGTCTGTGGCTAATCTTGCTTCTACGAATATCTGTGTCTATTACAAATCAAAGTCTTCGCGATGTCCAACTCTAAGGAATTTCCACATCCGGCTACAGGATACAGATAGTGAATCCAGCTTGTTAAGTACAACTAACATGACTTCTAGTATCAGTATGTACAGCTTCTCGCAACAGCACAAAGTCTCCTTTCTACTAGTGACAGTGCTTCGCTTCTTTTCAGGCTAGTTACGCCCTGATGGGGGCCCCAAAGCCCTTTTCCGTAGAGCGTAATCGGCGGTTTTAATTCTACGTACTCCGTAGCGGGACCGCTCGAATTCAACGTAGAGCGTAATCGGTACATTTTGCGTCGAGCGATATTGACCCCTTTAATTTAACGTATTACGTAGAAGCTAACCGGATTTTACCGTAAAACGTAATTCATATTAATTTTTCGTCAAGCGTAATCAAAGTTTCATTAAACTTAACTAGTCTACCGGCAAATTTTACCCGCGAAAATGCTGGAAATTGCGTTTCATAGGAGCCAGATTTCAAAATTTCGCCGGACATTCCTTGCGATGGCTAATCCCTTCGGCATTGGACAAGGTAAAAATATGTCGCGGGAGCGTCGCCCCACTAGTAGAAATTTCTTTACCGACCTTAGCTTAGTTAACAAGCAAAATGTGCCCCTTAAATGCAGAAAATGGCATTTCAGAGGGTCCAGATTTCAATTTTTTCCGGGCGCCGTGCGGCCCTTGCCAAGGCTTGCGACGGCTTGGGCCTCCGGCGCTCGTCGCCCTCAAAGACGTTTCTCTGACAGAAATGTCATTACATTGAGCATATGGTCTGCTAGCAAAATTTGTTCCTCAAAATGCAGGAAATGGTGTTTCAAAGGGTAAATTTTTTTAAAAAATTTCCGTACCTACCTTGCGACAGTTCGTGCTTTCGGCACCGTCTGAAAATGATGTTTGGTGTGTTGCCGTCAATAGCTTAAATCTAAAACCATGTGAATTTCTAATTGGATGCTATTTAAGCTAGCTTAGTCTGTGAGCAAAATTTGCCCTTCAAAATGCATAAAATGGCGTTTCAGAGGGTCAAGATTTCACAATATTCCCGGGGGAGCATGCCCCCGGACGCCCTGGGATTGTTGCGCCTCTGCGTTCGGTGCTACAAGTGCTGAAAATTACACATAAAAAATTTGCTGTCGCCGCCTCTGGCCAGCAAGACGTCTTTAGAAGTTAAGTTTGAATCTTGTTGATGGAATTGTAAGTTTTGTTTAGATCTCCTCTTCACGTGTTCTGCCGTCCACGGAGTTCAACCAAAATACGATAATGATTTGCATAATGCATTATGAAATTTCGTAATTTAGCGTAGAGCGTAATAAAGTGTCCATAATTTAGCGTATTACGTAGCCGGCCCTCCCGAATTTAGCGTAGAGCGTTGTCAGTACCCCCCCTTGGGGGCCCTCCCTGATCCCTCCCAGCTCGGTTCCTTCTGTGCCCTTCCTGTAGTTCAGTGTTCTCCCAGCTGTTGACACGGTCAGAGAATGTCGACCCGCCTTCTGAAAAAGAGAAAGAATAATCCCATCAAATTTTGAGATAGCTAAAGCATCCATGTTTGATGGATGCGTCCGTCAAAGTAATTAGGATGTATATGAAAAGAAATGGTGATTGGCTTGTTATACAACAGGAACAAATGCATCTGATTGTGGTATCGCCATTATCACCGTTACATTCCGCATTATCATACCAAAAAAGTCCCCCAGGAGGGCGCGGCAGAAACATTCTAGCGTTGCATAATTAGTGACAAGGTGTGATCTGCTTCCCCGGCCGGACTTTGCATTGTGTACGAGACGTCGCATATAAACAAACACGTAAACACCGTTGGAACAGAATGTTCCTATGCGAATAAATACCAGGCTTGAGACAAACATATGTGTATACAAGTACTGTTTTGATGATGATTCAAATTTTTCCCAAATAAGTCAGCAGTTACTCAGCAAGTATCATGCTTGTGACTTGTGTTTTGAAAGGCTCCGTTATGTCGTTTTCTGATAAGTTTCTGTTCAGCCCAAGCATACCAAAAGCGCTACTAACTACTAGCCAACATTGGCAACAAGGAATGTAGTCACAAAGACGAATTCAAAGCGGGTATTGTTTGGAAACGATCATTGTATAAAACATACCTCGCCGTGAGATCCGCAGGACAGTGATGTAAAATAGCTCCGGCCAGGACGCCGAACTACAAAACAGGGCTGGCTGTTTCAGTCCCTCGATCGCCGTCCCGTCCGTCGACTGCCACTTGAGTTTGGTCACCGCCTCAACATCACCCTACTACAGAAGTTCACACACGTGTGTACAAATCCATATCCCGAGTTCAACGTTTCAAAACTCAAAGTTTGAGGTACAAAAAGGTTGCGGTCCTCACGGACAACGCTGACTATCTCTCCGCTTTATTTTTAAACTGACTGATGTGCAGTCTGATTGGTCAGATAGACAACGATTGGATTACCCACAATACACCGCCCCTATGTACGGATGCAAGAAAATACAGAGTCGCATATTTAAGATATCCCAAGATTACCAACAATGCACTGCTCCAATGGAATCCCCTCCACTGGAGCAATCCACTGGAGCAGTGCATTGTTGGTAATCTTGCCACGAATGCAGAAAAAAACCATTTCGCATCCTTACGAATCCGAGTATCCTGGTATCTAGCGTAACGTGGATTGTCTCACTTGTATTGACGTTACAAACTGTGGTGTCCGAGGTACAAAAAGGGGGAAAGATATGACCAATCTAAAAAATAAAATATATGCTCAAAAACAAGAGTGCTAGCCACGCATACATAAAAAGTAAGTATTCTTACGGAAGCTGTGTTAGCATCCGCCACGAAGTAAGTAAGCAAACGAATTCTTCCGTGTTTGCATCCACCGCGAGTTTCGGATACCAACGAATGCGTTTCGGATGTGTATGGGATCCGTGATTTTTGGTAATCTTTGGTATCCGTCAGCATCCGTCAGGATGTTGCAAATTCGTATCCTTGGTATTCGTCTGCATCTGAAGACTTTTCGCTGATAAACAAGAATCCTGACCACGTATTCTTTCGTTTGCGTTAAAACTAAGTATCCTTACGAATACAATGTTTGAATCAGTTAGTGGCTTACAGATACTAACGAATCCGTGATTATAAGTAAGTATCCATACGAATGCAGTGTTATCATCCGTCACGAAGTACTGAGTATACGGGTTCTGTGTTTGTATCCACCGATGAGAGTTACGGATACCTACGAATGCGTTGCGGATGCAAGTGGGATCCGTCATTTTTTGGGATCCGTGATGGTTTTTGGGATCCGTCAGCATTTGTCAGCATACGTCAGCATCCGTCAGGTGTTGCAAATTGGAATCCGTCAGCATCCGTCTACATATTCGGTCTTTTCGTCTAGTGGGAGAAGTGTGGTCAGACTCAGGCTACTTAATATTTCATACATAGTGTGTTACTATATGTTGCACTTCTTTCCGTTCTTATCCCCTCTACTATACAGTGTCAGTATACGTGTAGAGTGAACTCATTCTAAAGCACCACAATCCTCTCTCAGGCCTAGGAAAAAAAATGTTGTGTTTCCTGTTTCAGTCCTGAAAAAATTAGGGTCGGTAGGTAGGGATTATCTTTTTTTTTTGTATTTTTTTTAGGCTGGCCAAAACTCTACTGAAACATATTACAATACAGTAAACTGAAATACATGATGACACTTGTCTTTCAATGTCAAACTTCAATTTTGTGCATGATAGATACATTTATCCTTCATTAGATGGGACAAACAGTGTTTTACTTCAATAGGAAGCAGGCTGAATAAAAATTCTAACTGGAAGCTATGTGACTCCACTGCCCACCCCAAAAAAAGTGTAGGGTCGGCAGGTTTTTTTTAGGGTAGGTAGGGAAACAAGAAACACAACATTTTTTTCCTAGGCCTCAGTGGGACATCTGGAGCCGCATAGTTCCCTTTGGAACTTTCATTCAGCCTGCCATTCACCAATAACATATTATCCTTATGCGTTTGATGAGCAATAACCGCCTTTCTGGAAAATAGGGTAGCGTACTGTTATATTATATGTCACTGGTTGAAAGGCTTGGGAACCTGAAGCTACGCAATCGAAATGTTTCAGGGTCATCCCCATGTCAGAGTTGATAATTTTCTGCGGTACAGTTTGCAATTGAATGCATCGCGTTATTGAATGCAAAATATCAATAATGTACTACCACCCGCATGCACCATCCGAAACTTTGCCTACTTTAGCTAAACTTCATCAAGGTCATTCATGACTATTCCCCAAATTTATTTTATATATTCAAAATTTCTGCTCATTACAAGGTCGTGTACGTACCTTTGTTTGTCTGAACATGATTTTATGACTTTATGGTTGTCTTTATGTATAGTGGTTCTACAGTGCGCCATGTGAAATGACATTTGATACTATGCAATACATCTAAAGAACAAATCTGAACATTTTGAGTATTTCACGTCGTAGCTGGTAGATACATGTACGTACACAAATACAACAACTACAGTAATCGCAAACTGTAACAAAATACCAGAGTTCCCAATTTCCAATGTTTTGGGAAATATGTTTTCATCTAATTAGAAACTAAGATTTATTGATGTGCTTCTTCGTACAATAAACAAGCCTGGCAGAAGTCTGTGCAATCACATTTTGAATTCGCAAAGAGAGAGACTCCCTATCTAGGTTGTCTCTAGACAGTTGCTGCTGCCATCAACCTGTCAGTCATTGGTGAGTTCTCCTTCAGTGCCTTCCTCTCTGCCAATAGGGCCCTGTAGCACAGATAGGTCTATGTTATGGACGCTTCATATCTTATTAGCTGAAGCATAACTTAAAGCACTTAATCATCAGCGCTTATAGAATTTTATTAGATTCTGGACTTACAATTCTTCCTTAATCTAATTTCCCTTTCAAGACATGTACATCTGATGTAAATTAAGGGACATTTTTTATAAGATCGAGACCAAAACATTCGGGGATGATCTGAATATACTGCCACCAGTTAACTAGACAGTTACACCAGATTACCTGATTAACACTCTCATAAAGGGGCGAACACTGTAAAGGTGCATGATTGGATAGGTGTTCGACGGATATCTGGTAAAAGCCCAACCCAACTGCACTGAATAGTACACATACATGGGAAATATTGAAAGTAAGTGGTAATGATGTAAACCTGATCATGAAACCTGATAAATGATAACCTGCGTTTTGTTTTGTTTAATGATTTTTATTGACATGTTGTATGTGTGTATGTTGCAAACTGTATGTGTCCAAGTATTATGTGTATTACTCCTGGAAGATTAGCTGTTGCATTGAATGTTAACAACTAAAGGAGTTAATGAACAATAAACAATAAACAATAAACAATAATGAACAAACCTGGCTAACTGATGGTGCCGTGACTCAGACGATTTGATGGCGGCGTGGATCA
This sequence comes from Branchiostoma floridae x Branchiostoma belcheri, assembly GCA_019207045.1. Taxonomy (NCBI): domain Eukaryota; kingdom Metazoa; phylum Chordata; class Leptocardii; order Amphioxiformes; family Branchiostomatidae; genus Branchiostoma; species Branchiostoma floridae x Branchiostoma belcheri. The sequence goes on along the minus strand of CM033024.1, from coordinate 31,828,951 downwards.
GGAAGAGGTGGAACAAATCCAGCTGAAAAAAAAAACAATTAACAGCAATCGAACATCTTTGCAATCAAGCACACAAGCTTGAAATTCTGACCAACACAATGCCTTTGCTAGTCATCCATCTAAACAAAGCAATTGGAGATAGAGGCAAACAACTAAATGACTGAACAACAAAGGGCTTGTGCAAAAATGGACCAAGAATCCATAAAATTCATAGCTTGATGGCTAATCTGTTGATCAGTTGTAACTGCACATTTGATTCCCAAAGATTGTACAATGTATTTGTTCTCACCTGTGCCTTACTGCCCCCTATTGATCCCACCTGGTACCGCACGGGCGCCATGAGCTCCACAGCTCTGGCGTAGTCTCCCTCGTCATAAGCTACAAGAGCTTCGCAAACAGGAACTCCCACCTTCTTAGCAACAGCAGACTGGGTGCCCTCTTCACTGAAAAACAACAACACATATTACAAGAGGCCCAAACTAATGTAACTTCTTCCAGAGCACAAGAACTATCTAGCACCTTATAAATCATCGCAATCCATTTAAAGGTTCTTCAAAAAAGTTTACTTAAAAACACAGAAACATCCACAAAACAAAACAAAAACTTCATGTCTACAACAAATAGCTAGAAGGCCGAAATTTGCACCAAATAAGCATCCACCATACACCTACCCACCACATAAAAATCAACACCTCAGCAAGTCCAATAACATAAACGTGTTGCTGCAATACCAAGGTCAACCAACAGGGGGCCCAAAATCGACCTCTACTATCACCACACCCACACCTAACGAAAACCATTGCAAACCTTCCAGCGGTTCTTGATATATACCCCACATAACCTCTAGACTGAAAACAGTATGGCAACAATACCTCCATCTTCATGGAAGTAACAACAGAGATTTCCTCTCCACTCTATAGTCTGCATTTACCTGACAAAACTTCTGAGAGACTCCATCATCTTCTTGGTGGAATCCTGCTGCTTGGCCCCCAGGCAGCACAGAAGGAGGTGAACGTCTTTAATGACAGCGACTCGTTCTTCCAGATCAGGCTGGCGCATTTTGTACGTGTCATCCCATCTATCGGCTACGTCCACTCCTGCACACAGGAAGGGATAGTCCGTGATCGTGAATAGGTTGGTAAATTACTGGTTAGCTAAAGCTAAGGGCACAACCCGCAGTACCTGCAATTTGTCCGTACGTTTTTTTGGAGGCCACGTCCGCCACATTTTCCTGAAAGCGTGGGGAACGACTGGCAAGAGCAGGGAGGGAGTACGTCAACACGGCAACACAAAGTTTTGCCTGCACGTAAAGTTCTACGGCGTGTCTGCGTGCTCCAAAATCCGTCGGATTCCCTTCGAGTTCGTACGGAGGCGGTACTTACCACTTACGGATCCCAAAAGATTGCCCACGTTTTGGCACGTATTTTCACGTACGGTGGGTTGTGCCCTTAGCTTTAGCTATATTTACACCACAAAAGAGCTAATACCTAGCCGGCTTTGTTGACAAACATAAAGCGAGAAATATGATTCGTAGCTAGGGGACAATCACAGCTCCAAGACTCGACTGGTTCGGACTTTATTCGTCTTTCTCCAGAAATTCTTGTATATTAAAGCGAGAAATATTTCTGACCACAGAGATCACATAGCCGGCTTTGTGAGCAAAGGAAAATGATTCTGACTTCAGAAATCACCTCCAAAACAAATATTGGACGACTCCAGTTTCTACACGTGTTTTTTTAACAAAATTTTATTCCTGTGAAAAAAAAGGAATTTCATACGGACAAATTTTGAACACTCATTGTCGAAGAATCACGTTCCTGTCAAAGTTTGTAAAACTTTTACAGAGATAGATCCGTAGCTTTTTCGGTTAGTTAACAGTCCTGCCGGGCTGACTAATGAGTAACTTTTGTACTCAAGATTCATAATAACCCTGTCACATTATCCACGATCTTCGGGCGTATCGATGGAAGATCGGTCATATTTAAGATCGACAGAGAGTTGCGCGTATTTTTCACCTGAAAACCGTCCCTGTCACATATAAGCCATACTTTGTACCTTGTACAATTGTTGTGCAATAAAGTTATCATTAAAAGTGAGGCTCGGGAGATTGCTGCAGAATCGTCGTCCGATCGATTTTCGCTAAATGTGAGAGGGGTATGAGCAATTTTCACACCTTCCATGTTGAGTCTGAAAAGAAGAGAACTGGTGTCCGTGATGAAGGCATCTTTCCTGCCCCTGTAATGACTGTCAAAGATGTCCAGAGCTGCAGAGTAGTCCCCCTTCTCCATGTGGTACAGTGCCCAGTGCCAGTAGCAATGACCCGCAAACAAGTTGCAGCTCTGCATCATATAGAATAGAGTTTTTTTGTTAAGCTAACTCCCACATCTACCGAAGTATTCAGTATATGAACATAATTATAAAAAAAATACATTGTCTTAAAATGTTTATCAGAAATGGCAACATGGATAGTTGCACAAGTTTATTTCTACAATCAAAGTTACTATAGATATAATGGACTTATATGGGCCACAACGGGCTTATTTTTTTCAGTTTGGATGCGCATTCATGAGAGTAATTTTTAAGCGTGCAAACCTTTTATAACAAACCTATCATAATCTTTTACCCTTCTATCTTATCTTATACTTACACTCCAATCTTGTAAGGTGTTTGATAAGAAGCTGATGCCTTCCTCCTGTTTTCCCTCCATCTCCAGAACATGGCACACAGCATGAGTCGCCCAAATGTCCCTCGGATTCAGCTCAAGAGCCTTTCAAAAACATCATAGTTTAATTCTGTGTGCTTCTTTGACAGAGATAATTGTATCTTTGCTTTTAAGTCCTGTCAATACTGAAAGCCAAGTTGTATCTGTGATACATTTCTGCACTTCATAACGACTTAGATCTGGACACAGTTTTTACCGATATCTGCGGAGATGTCGGGAGGGATCTAGAACGTAGGGGGTGGGACACCCGTGGCGCTTGCAGTCATAAACACATCGCGCGATTTTCAAAATGGCGTTATATGCTAATGAGCCCTCCCGAAGCCGGGACGCATCTACACGCGCGCGGAAGTTGTCGGGGACCCCTGCTAAGCTATCGGTAAGATATCGGGCGAAATTTTACCTATATCTTGACGGCGATATTGCAGTTCCATCTAGACGCTGAAAAAAAGCTGTCGGCGAGAGGTTGTCGGCTCGAAGATATCGGGGAAAACTGTGTCTAGATCGTGCCTTAGTTTTCAAGTATCGTACATTGCCGTCTAAATCGAGAATCGACGGAAGCGTTTTATTGCTATAGCGCGTTTTGTGTCTATACCCATATACAATATACTATAATGGAAGGCAATAATCTTGGATATTTCAAAATCTCGAAATCTCACCTTTCTTGCCGATTTTTCAGCTTGACTGTAGAAGTTGGTTTCCACCAGCCCAAACGCATGCATTCCGTGCAGGTACCTATTGTAGTGCGAACAAACAGAATGTAATGTGTCTTAGACGCTCATGGCGGTATGGTGGCCATGAAAGGCTGTTTTCTAGTACCTGTTCCGCCATACCTTCCACTGTATTGGAGAACCTTTAAGTTAATAAAAAAAAACTTTGTCGTCTGTCCAAAATAAATAGATAAAAGCAAAGGTTAGGCTTCTGAAGATTTGATGTTGAGTAAATTAACTGTCGTGATACCTTATGTACGACACACGTTTCCCCCTGGGCAATCATGTATAAAGCTAAGGACACAACCTGTCTACGTGCCAAAACGTGGGCAATCTTTTGGGATCCGTAAGTGGTAAGTACCACCTCCGTACGAACTCGTAGGGAATCCGACGGATTTTGGGATCACGCAGACACGCCGTAGAACTTTACGTGCACGCAAAACTTTGTGTTGTCGTGTCGCAAGTTTTCAGACGTTTTCAGAAATACGTGGCGGACGTGGCCTCCCAAAAAAAAAACGTACGGACAAATTGCACGTACGGCGGGTTGTGTCCTTAGCTGAAGGCAACTTTTCTCTAGAAATAACAAGATCTGCCATGTACGTCCACCAAACAAGATCTACACATATACTCACCCATACAGAGGCATGCTCGGCTTCCATGCCGGGAGCACCCTGGCAGCCGAGTCCCTCAGCTGTACGGAGTACCCAAAATTGCAGTAGGACATATGGGCTAACTTCAGAGCAAGGATGTCTGTAGGATGTTCCACCAGAATGTTCTCCCAGACATTACACGCACCAGGTGTGTCTCTAATAAAATGACAATGACAATGAAGTTTATTGCACATTCATGCCCCATAGGGACTAAATGCAGTCAGTTTGGTACAAAGGGAGTAAACGGAAAGCTATACATATAGTACAGTTTACATCCTTCTTCTCTCTTCTTAAAGCATGTGTATACGAACTTATATGAGTTTCTCCAGTATATCGTATACGTAGAACACAAGTATTAGATTCTTAAGTAGTGTGAGAATATAGGTGCGTTGAAAATCAATCACAAAGAAACTTTTAGAACATCCTCCATTTCTGATGGGGCTATAGCTAAAGCTAAGAGCAAAAGCCGCCTTACGTGCAATTTGTCCGTACGTTTTTTGGGAGGCCACGTCTGCCACTTATTTGTGAAAAAGTTCAGGCTGTACAGGGCGCGCAGGCGCGTCGCTCGTACGGGCACGTACAGGGGGCAATCCGCAACCCGATGGCACAAAGTTTTGTCTGCACGTAAAGTTCTACGACGTGTCTGCGTGCTCCAAAATCCGTCGGATTCCCCACGAGTTCGTACGGAAGCGGTACTTACCACTTACGGATCCCAAATGATTGTCCACGTTTTGTCACGTAGACAGCGCGTATTTGCACGAACGGCGGGTTGTGCCCTTAGCTTATGGATCTATCATGAACTTTTGACAAGTCCTTTGATAAGGACAACGAATGTACCGGTACCTTTCAGCCAGGAGACGTATGGCCTCCACGTGTTGCTTTTCCCGGGAGGTACAGTTGCCCTCCTGTCCTGATCTCACCAAGTCCTCTACATATTTCCTCAGATTCTCGTCCCTTCTGATAGACTTCCTGCCAAGTTGGAACCAACTGCTGACCACCTTCCCCATGACTTCATGGAATTGTTGAAACACAAAAGATAGCGATAAGCAATATGATGAAGGTGATCTCATTTTTGCTTCTTCATCATCGTAGTTGCATTTTGAAACAAAAGAAATGTAAGCCGGTAAGACAATTTTTCTGACAGAATTCACATTCATTTCACGGAATAATAGGGAAAATTTTGAAAACTATGCTAAACAGAATCAGAATATTGAGCGATGAAATGAGAGGTGCAATGGCAAAGTGGGTAGTGTATTTGCCTTGCATTTGGTAGGTCGTGAGTTGGATCCCCGGCCGAGTCATACTAAAACTTTAAAAATGGTACATGCTGCTTTCTCTGCTTAGCACTCAGCATTTGGAAAAGAGTATGGGAGTTAAACACACATCACTACCAGCGGACTAGCCCCCTGCTGTAGTGACTTACACAAATGTGTGGTCCAAGGGTTACAGAAGTTGAGATGGGCACCACCCCTACGCTTCTGTATAGATTTACGGGCAACTTTAAATTTTAAATGAGAGGTGGAAGACTGAGAAAAGTGTGTACCAAAGTTTGGGTCTGCTTGGTTCATCTTCTCCATTGCCCCCTTTAGGCCCCCGACACTGTCATCATCGTACCATCCAATGTACTAAGGCAATAAAGAAGATATTCTGTCATTTATGTCACTGATTAGAAGTTACCAAGTTATAATTAGTTATTAATATTAGAGCACATCTATCCTCATTTATTGTCAAAGTTAGTGACTTGAATGTTTATCTACTAAACAACTAGTAAAACATGTAACGTGAAATAGCATCATTATAATAAGATCACTGCGGTCTCTGGATCTTAGAATATGGCAAAAACATTAGCACCTGAGTGTTTTTGTCAATAATCCAAGTTATGTCAACAGGCTATAACCCGTACCGTGGGTCCAGCACTTCTATATTAGGGGACTAACAAGCACAGGTCCAACATGTAGCTTACTGTCCGCTTCTTTTTTTTTTACTTGCATGGAAAAATGCAGGTACCATTTTTGGTAGGAATCACGTTTTGGAGTATATAATGAGACCCTCTGAATGGATTGGGATACTATTTGGCAGGTTGGTAGGTGCGGTGATTTAGACGGTGAAGGTTGATGTTGAACACCTGGTGATTGACCTTGGTACTGCAGTAAGAGGAAGTTTAAATATCTTTGGCGTTGAATGTCCTGTGGTTGTGTCGTGTGATGTTTTTGTGGCAAATAGCTACTGCCATAAAGGTTAAGTGGTGTACATTTGGGCCATATAGCTGCTTGTTGTCACGTTTTAGGGTCGATTACTTGTGTGATTATTCGTTTGTGTTTCCGGACCGATATCTTTGGAACCTCTGGATGGATTGCGATCACGTTTGCTATGGGGGTAGATTTTGTGAGCCATTGTGCTTTAGCGTGCATTAGAAGTTTGTTGCAGTTTTGTGGTTGTTTCAAAAAAATATTTACACCCCTTTTCTTGATATGGAGTGATCTGGTCTTCCCTCTTTCAACCTCCTTGGGGACAGCTCTGTTTTGATGTTTTCAGTAGCATGGGAGTGTGTGGAAGGAGCTATATCTCCAGAAGAGAACGCGTGATTGCGATGATATTTTATAAATGGGTTGGGGGTGGTTGCCTTATGCTCATGATAGATTTTGGGCCTCCTTGTGCTTGAACTTGACACTGCAGGTAGCCTTTTGTATGTTGAAGGCGCGTTCCTGGCGCTACATCTCCAGAACGAAACGTGCGATCGCGATGATATTTGGTCGGTGATTGGTGGTGGTTGCCTGACGCTTTTGCCGATGTTTGATTTTGGGCATACCTTTCAATGTAAGTTGGGGGTGGTATTTGTTTGGGCCCCTTGTAGCATGCCCTGGAGCTGCAGGGCCAGTTTGGTCACAATGTTCCCCACCTACATCTGACTGGTTTACTTCTCAAGCCACTGGTTTGCTTCTGTTTAGGGTTCTGTCGCCGTTTCTTCATGGCTAGATAAATGCCCGGTTACATTATCATCTGTAGCAGAGCATTCCATTAGTAGGAGTGGGCTATGCCAAGACGGGTGTGTCTGAATGTGTTTCTGGACATTTGTGGTCAGTGAAACTTCACAAGCTTTGTAATGATTGTGATTATAGAATACTAGTATGTGGATAGGTTTTTGGAAGATGAAGGTCAAGGTCTTGGCCCCCAACGGCCCACGGAGGTTGCTCTGGAATTTCTTACCTTAACTTTAATCTATAATTCAAATGTTTTCCATAGTGGGACTTTTAAATATATGTAACATTACTTTATGGGATTTGGAACATTTACAGGTCCCAACTATGCAAATTAGGGTTTGCACTGTGACAGTTAATGTGAACATGCCATAATTCCTTGGTAAATGATACTTTTTCATATGTGTGACATGTATATGTGTAACTTACTAAGTTAAGGTGTACATTACCATGTATAGATTAAGATGTAAATCATAAATGTGCTAGCCATTTGTATAATTCATATTGAATATTATATCAAATGAAAGTCTGCCAAAAGATGGACTTTCACATGTCCAATCTATTCTATTTTGGTAGACAAGACCATAATTTGGAATAGACTTATGCTTACTACAGCCATATTTGCATACTCAATTAGACACGATAAAACAAGAAATGTACAAAAACTGAATATTTCATGCAGGTTTGAGGTCTCCGATCTCTTGTTGTTAGGATCCTAGGAGCACCAAGTTGTACCTTAGGTCTGTAGCTTCAGTACCTGTGTAACAACAGCATCGTACATCTTACAGGCTTCGTTGCTCGTTGTCGAAAGCGGTAGTCCAATCTTGGACCACTCCAATAAAATGCAACCAAATATTACTAATTCTGTTTTTCAAGATGGCAGCGAAGCAAAAGATAGCTGAATTTCCAACATCTCGGGAGTATATATCTAAAACGGCGCTAAGTGTATATAGGGTCTCAATGCAACAATAACAATAATAATAATATTTATTGCAAATTCATGCCCGAGGGCTAATTGTTGCATACAAAGTAAAGCAGCAGTGGTATAAATAATCATACTTAACAAAGAAGGAAAATTATAATCATAGATAAATCAAAAGGGAATAACGTCTAATCTAAATCTATTTCTACTTAAGCTATTTGATGGGTTTGACTTCTTTTCCGTATGCAGTAGGAGATGAATTGTCCAACATTTTCATATATAAAGGGGTTGGACGACTTAAGCAAGAAGATTGATTTTTGTTGGTCGGTAAGGTGATAAAAGCTTGGGAAAGTTTTGCAGATTTTATGGAAAAGTTTGTTTCTTTCGGAACTGCAATGTGAACATTGACAAATGAAATGTAGTTCATCTTCCACTGTTTTCCCTGAACAGTATTTACATGTTCTCTCGTCAACGGACAGGTTTTTTTTACCTGCCCCTCTCTATTTCTAGGGAATGAGCACTAATCCTCATTCTACATAAAGCGGATCTTAGCTCAAAATCTGAGTGGTATAGGTAACTCTCCATACTGTACTCAGATAATACACAGTCATGTAATATGTAAACTTCTTATTACCTGACAATCTCTCCAGTGGCTGTGCATGATGCTATATACGTACAGATCAGTCAGAAGGCCCTGTGGAGAGATATCATATTGTCATCGATTACACACATTTAAGTAACTTTTCTTCTGTAAATAATTATAAATAATAATCTTCTTCATTGATAAGTAATCCAAGTTCAAAAATATAATTGATTTGATTTACTTTATCTACAAATTGTGAAAGTCCTGTTTTGATACACAAAGTATAGCGCATAAAACAATTAATATCCATCGTGCTATTCTGTACTGTGTTCACGGCATTGTACTTTGCATTACTGCGTTGCCTTGCGTAAACAGCCAAAGGTTGTGTGTTTATGGGAGGGGGTGTGCGAGTATTGATCTTACTTGTGTGGAAATGAATAAACCACTGGATATTTATAACTGATTACGGACCTGGTGACGCCGAAGTGACCGAAATTTTTCAGGTCCGTTTTTTTCCGGACCGGTCCAATAAGTAAATTCGGTTTCACCCCTACGTAGGACACATCCAAGTGTGTTCTGGAAACAACAAGCCCCTTGTATAAGTCAACCATATGATGTCCAACGTTTTCAGCTGTGGACTTTGATCAAGTACCAAACTTCCGTGAAGGTTACGAAAGTGACCTTGATATATTTTGTCCATACAGCCTCGCTGTATTTCACGTATTCTTGTTGAACTATGTAGTTTAAAACGAAACGCTTGGTTGGTCTCCAGTGCAAGAAGCTGGCGAGGACAAATGCAACGTAACGTGTTATAGTTGATGTACACATTTCTTTAAGTAACTAGAGAGTTACACAGCTACAGCCAAAGACGGCACATCTTACATCGTTCCATTAATGACAGCAGCAAAGGCATGTTTCATTCACCTTCAAGGCTCAAGTTAATCTTGTACAGAGGACGGCTGCTCACATAGAAACACCCTACTTCACCGACAGGCTTCCGCAAGTACCCACACCACAAGGACGAACAGGTGGTCGGACGGCCTCATTTACATTACCGACTAGCCCGGGACGCCCCCTGGTGACCTTGTGCCAAATTTCAGGTCATTTGGGCCAGGAATGACGGAGATGAAGCGCTTTGAAGATTTGACAGGAGAAGAAGAAACATTACGAATACTAGAAACCTCCACGAACACATCCCTTCGCCAAATAATCATACCTTTATTCAAGACTTTAAGGTCTCATTCATGTATTATCTACCCCGATAGCAAACGACTGCATGAACGTGTGATCCCCACAAACCCACAAACGCTACCAAAACATAACCTTCTTGGCGAAGGTGACAATTAAATTATGTACACTGTTGTGATGCTTTGTAGCACAACTTTCGTAGTGGTTTGTCAAAAGCATGTAGACTCTACCAGACTCAAGCCTGGCCGAATAGTAAATGATGATAGGATGCTTTGGCCAAGTGTCTATTTACATTTCTACTGAAATTTATCATGCACTGTAGTGAACTTATAAACTTTCCTCATTAATTATGCAGATTAGTTGTTGATTTGTATTTCGTTCGTACTTAGGCTAAATGCCAAAAATCATGACGATCCGTCATCGCGTTAATATTTTCTCATTAATTTTGCAAATGAGGTTGCATTTGAATAATTGATATGTAGTGGCATTTCTGTCTTTCTCAGTTACATATGTGACAAGTTTGAAAGTCCTATCATGGAATGCAGTGGATTTATAAACTTTCCTCATTAATTATGCAAATTTGCTGTTGATTTGCATTACTAGTATTCGATTATGTAAGTCATCACATAGGCTATCTACATTTAAAAAGTCATGACGATCCGTCTATACATTCTCGAGTTATTCTCGTCCAAAGTTTGAAAGGAAATCTGTGCCTGCAGTTCAAAAAAAGCCACTAGGGGGTCCAAACTGACAGCACTTACTTTCTGCCCCAAGGGCTATCTACCACTCCACTTGTACTATATCTTCTAGCTAAAGAGAAAATATTTAAAATATCTTTACGTACGTAAATTAGATGGATATCACTCACACTTCGTTTCTCCTAGTGAACACGGCGCGTCCGGAAGAATCCAGCCATTGCGGTACCTGCAGATAGAATCCGAAAGTCTTTCCTCGCATTTGATCGGGGTATTGGTACGTAAAAACATGGTAAAATCGATCGGTGGCTAAAGAAACGCCCACCGCGATCTCGATAATCTGACATATTGCGACACTAAGTGAGATAAGCAAGGCCTGATTATCTGACCCTATTTGACCTTTCACCTCACTTGGTGGGAACGAAACAGTGGTAGCGGGAGCATGGTTTTGTCCCATATATGCAAATGAGCAGCATGCATACATTCACATGCTAATAAGTACGTGTAATTTAACATAAGCACTTTTTGTACATTTTGGTTCACACTGTACACTCCAGTACAGTTCTGTACACTCTTGTTCACTCTGTACTCTCCAGCTTCACTCTAGCGCACTCTTATACACCCTGGTACACTCTTAATACACTCTAGTTCACTCTGTACACTTTGGTTCACTCTGTACTCTGCTTCCCTCTATTCACTCTAGCGCACTCTTATACACTCTTATACACCCTGGTACACTCTAGTTCACTCTGTACACTTTGGTTCACTGTACTCTGCTTCCCTCTATTCACTCTAGCGCACTCTCATACACTCTTATACACTCTGGTACACTCTAGTTCACTCTGTACACTTTGGTTCACACTGTACTCTCTAGCTTCACTCTAGCGCACTCTTATACACTCTTATACACCATTATACACTCTGGTACACTCTAGTTCACTCTGTACACTTTGGTTCACTGTACTCTGCTTCCCTCTATTCACTTTAGCGCACTCTCATACACTCTTATACACTCTGGTACACTCTAGTTCACTCTGTACACTTTGGTTCACGCTGTACTCTCTAGCTTCACTCTAGCGCACTCTTATACACTCTGGTACACTCTTATACACTCTAGTTCACTCTGTACACTTTGGTTCACTCTGTACTCTGCTTCCCTCTATTCACTCTAGCGCACTCTTATACACTCTTATACACTCTGGTACACTCTAGTTCACTCTGTACACTTTGGTTCACTGACTGTACTCTGCTTCCCTCTATTCACTCTAGCGCACTCTCATACACTCTTATACACTCTGGTACACTCTAGTTCACTCTGTACACTTTGGTTCACTCTGTACTCTGCTTCCCTCTATTCACTCTAGCGCACTCTCATACACTCTTATACACTCTGGTACACTCTAGTTCACTCTGTACACTTTGGTTCACACTGTACTCTCTAGCTTCACTCTAGCGCACTCTTATACACTCTGGTACACTCTTATACACTCTAGTTCACTCTGTACACTTTGGTTCACTCTGTACTCTGCTTCCCTCTATTCACTCTAGCGCACTCTCATACACTCTTATACACTCTGGTACACTCTAGTTCACTCTGTACACTTTGGTTCACTCTGTACTCTGCTTCCCTCTATTCACTCTAGCGCACTCTCATACACTCTTATACACTCTGGTACACTCTAGTTCACTCTGTACACATTGGTTCACTCTGTACTCTGCTTCCCTCTATTCACTCTAGCGCACTCTCATACACTCTTATACACTCTGGTACACTCTAGTTCACTCTGTACACTTTGGTTCACTCTGTACTCTCTAAAGAGTGTACAGAGTGAACTAGAGTGTATAAGAGTGTATAAGAGTGTATAAGAGTGCGCTAGAGTGAATAGAGGGAAGCAGAGTACAGAGTGAACCAAAGTGTACAGAGTGAACTAGAGTGTACCAGAGTGTATAAGAGTGTATAAGAGTGCGCTAGAGTGAATAGAGGGAAGCAGAGTACAGAGTGAACCAAAGTGTACAGAGTGAACTAGAGTGTATAAGAGTGTATAAGAGTGCGCTAGAGTGAATAGAGGGAAGCAGAGTACAGAGTGAACCAAAGTGTACAGAGTGAACTAGAGTATATAAGAGTGTACCAGAGTGTATAAGAGTGCGCTAGAGTGAATAGAGGGAAGCAGAGTACAGAGTGAACCAAAGTGTACAGAGTGAACTAGAGTGTACCAGAGTGTATAAGAGTGTATAAGAGTGCGCTAGAGTGAATAGAAGGAAGCAGAGTACAGAGTGAACCAAAGTGTACAAAGTGAACTTGAGTGTACCAGAGTGTATAAGAGTGTATAAGAGTGCGCTAGAGTGAAGCTAGAGAGTACAGAGTGAACCAAAGTGTACAGAGTGAACTAGAGTGTACCTGAGTGTATAAGAGTGTATAAGAGTGCGCTAGAGTGAATAGAGGGAAGCAGTCTCAGTACAGAGTGAACCAAAGTGTACAGAGTGAACAAAAGTGTATAAGAGTGTACCAGAGTGTATAAGAGTGTATAAGAGTGCGCTAGAGTGAAGCTGGAGAGTACAGAGTGAACCAAAGTGTACAGAGTGAGAGTGTATAAGAGTGTACCAGAGTGTATAAGAGTGCGCTAGAGTGAAGCTAGAGAGTACAGAGTGAACCAAAGTGTACAGAGTGAACTAGAGTGTACCTGAGTGTATAAGAGTGTATAAGAGTGCGCTAGAGTGAATAGAGGGAAGCAGAGTACAGAGTGAACCAAAGTGTACAGAGTGAACAAAAATGTATAAGAGTGTACCAGAGTGTATAAGAGTGTATAAGAGTGCGCTAGAGTGAAGCTGGAGAGTACAGAGTGAACCAAAGTGTACAGAGTGAACTAGAGTGTATAAGAGTGAACTAGAGTGTATAAGAGTGTATAAGAGTGCGCTAGAGTGAATAGAGGGAAGCAGAGTACAGAGTGAACCAAAGTGTACAGAGTGAACTAGAGTGTACCAGAGTGTATAAGAGTGCGCTAGAGTGAATAGAGGGAAGCAGAGTACAGAGTGAACCAAAGTGTACAGAGTGAACTAGAGTGTACCAGGGTGTATAAGAGTGTATAAGAGTGCGCTAGAGTGAATAGAGGGAAGCAGAGTACAGAGTGAACCAAAGTGTACAGAGTGAACTAGAGTGTATAAGAGTGTATAAAAGTGTGTAAGAGTGCGCTAGAGTGAATAGAGGGAAGCAGAGTACAGAGTGAACCAAAGTGTACAGAGTGAACTAGAGTATATAAGAGTGTACCAGAGTGTATAAGAGTGCGCTAGAGTGAATAGAGGGAAGCAGAGTACAGAGTGAACCAAAGTGTACAGAGTGAACTAGAGTGTACCAGAGTGTATAAGAGTGTATAAGAGTGCGCTAGAGTGAATAGAAGGAAGCAGAGTACAGAGTGAACCAAAGTGTACAGAGTGAACTTGAGTGTACCAGAGTGTATGAGAGTGCGCTAGAGTGAAGCTAGAGAGTACAGAGTGAACCAAAGTGTACAGAGTGAACTAGAGTGTATAAGAGTGTACCTGAGGGTATAAGAGTGCGCTAGAGTGAAGCTGGAGAGTAGTCACTGAACCAAAGTGTACAGAGTGAACTAGAGTGTATAAGAGTGTACCTGAGTGTATAAGAGTGTATAAGAGTGCGCTAGAGTGAATAGAGGGAAGCAGAGTACAGAGTGAACCAAAGTGTACAGAGTGAACTAGAGTGTACCAGGGTGTATAAGAGTGTATAAGAGTGCGCTAGAGTGAATAGAGGGAAGCAGAGTACAGAGTGAACCAAAGTGTACAGAGTGAACTAGAGTGTATAAGAGTGTACCAGAGTGTATAAGAGTGCGCTAGAGTGAAGCTGGAGAGTACAGAGTGAACAAGAGTGTACAGAACTGTACTGGAGTGTACAGTGTGAACCAAAATGTACAAAAAGTGCTTATGTTAAATTACACGTACTTATTAGTACCGTGGCCGATATCAACAATGTCCAACACACTTACTTTTCTGCTCAAGACACTTACTCTTCTGCTCAACACACTTACTTTTCTGCTCAAGACACTTACTTTTCTGCTCAACACACTTACTTTTCTGCTCAACACACTTACTTTTCTGCTCAACACACTTACTTTTTTCTGCGGGAGACACTTACTTTTTTCTGCGCGAGCCACTTACTCTTCTGCGCGAGCCACTTACTCTTCTGCGCGAGCCACTTACTCTTCTGCGCTGCACTTACTCTTCTGCGCTGCACTTACTTACTTTTCCTGTGGTGCGCACCCCTCCCTTTATCAATGGATGGTCCCTGAATCAGGCCAAAGGTCACAAAGACCGCATAAAATGTAGTATTGACCGCATGTCAATCCTAAATTATCCTCCTTCGGATGACCCTATGAAATGACCCTTACCCTAGCGCGTTTTTGTGGATTCAATTTAATTCTTTTTGGTCTTTAGTATAGCATTTTGACAATGCAGATCGATAACGACAAGTCTCGATTTGATCATCACAACATCGCGTTTTGTTGCCATCACAACGTATTGTCAACTTTGAAAACATTCAGTTGAATGGTGGGTGGGCGTCTCTGACTTAGTCAATTTATTTGTTACTTAGTACACCCCTACCCCTTTGGAGACCCTACTATGTGGATTTGGTCACAAGAAATACCCGCTTCTGATTAACAATTAGATCCTGGGAGTGGCCTGACTATGTGGATTTGGTACTGCTCCGCCCACCTAGTAGGGTCTCCAAAGGGGTAGGGGTGTACTAAGTAACAAGTCCACTCCGTCCAAAGTTAGTCCGGATCCGGGTAGTAAAATTCAGTGCTCCCACCAAAACATTACGTGCGGCAACTTGGCTATTTATTACTAAACAGACGCCGAATTCTGGACAGAGGAGCTACCAAGGCCTACCTGCCTTCTTACTCCTATCTACAGAGGAGTTAAGAGCCTCTGCCTGGTTTAGGTAAACCCTGGTAAATAAAAGTTTAAAGCTGCGCGCCAGAAACGCGCGCAGAATTTGTTTTCAAAGTTGACAATACGTTGTGATGGCAACAAAACGCGATGTTGTGATGATCAAATCGAGACTTGTCGTTATCGATCTGCATTGTCAAAATGCTATACTAAAGACCAAAAAGAATTAAATTGAATCCACAAAAACGCGCTAGGGTAAGGGTCATTTCATAGGGTCATCCGAAGGAGGATAATTTAGAATTGACATGCGGTCAATACTACATTTTATGCGGTCTTTGTGACCTTTGGCCTGATTCAGGGACCATCCATTGATAAAGGGAGGGGTGCGCACCACAGGAAAAGTAAGTAAGTGCAGCGCAGAAGAGTAAGTGCAGCGCAGAAGAGTAAGTGGCTCGCGCAGAAGAGTAAGTGGCTCGCGCAGAAAAAAGTAAGTGTCTCACGCAGAAAAAAGTAAGTGTGTTGAGCAGAAAAGTAAGTGTGTTGAGCAGAAAAGTAAGTGTGTTGAGCAGAAAAGTAAGTGTGTTGAGCAGAAAAGTAAGTGTGTTGAGCAGAAGAGTAAGTGTCTTGAGCAGAAAAGTAAGTGTGTTGCACATTGTTGATATCGGCCACGGTATATTAGCATGTGAATGTATGCATGCTGCTCATTTGCATATATGGGACAAAACCATGCTCCCGCTACCGAAACAGTTCAGGGCCACTTCCTTTGCTCGTTTTGTTTTGCAGGTAAAAACCAATTTTACAGCGTTCATTCGTCATTTTTACGGTCATTACAGCAAGGTAAGAGTGCAAAGAGAATTTCCAAGTTACTTAAGTCTACGTTGGTAACGACACAGCACTAAATTTTATGTAACGTAAAAAATTATGGACTTGATCTAACTTGCTGGGCATGGGCACTGGTAAAACCGGTTTTCTGATTATAGATACAGCAAAGGATAAGGTTACGTGTTGACAAAAGACAAAGATGTTCAATGTCTTAACGTACACTGATCTTTTCAGGAATGATGACATAAAATGCTAACGTATCTCCCATTCCCAATATGTAAATTCTTCCAGCTACTGTATTATACCGGATCTATAAACTAAGCCATGTTTTTGTAGCCTTGTTGACTGTAGCAGTGAAGGCTTCTGAACATTGCTTGTAGTCATAATAAATTGGCTGTGCAGTACCAATGTTTATATCGCTCTTTCTTTAAACATGAGTTCATACAATAACTGATGAATAAGCTCTTTTGCAGATTTCACTACCACCAGGGCACCTGGTGAGGAATTGTAAGTGATAACATTAGTGTAAAATTAATTTAATTTCGCAGTAGCGGGAAAATAAGTTTTTGTGGTGGTTTCAAGTTTGCCGTAGCACCATACACCGAAGTCTCTTACTGCCATGGAAAAATGTTCGCGGTGGTTTTAATTAAGTTCGCGGTGAAGCAGCCACCGCAAAAACTGCAAACATTAAACCACCACAAAAGTTTCTGCATTTACAGTATGTCAAAGGTGAAGGCGTCGGACTTGTAAACATTCTACCTTCTTGCAGGCATCATCCAGTTCCGGACATTGCTACGCAACTGGAAATAATGGTCGAGACCAGACTGTTTATATCTCATGGGCCTTTAATTTTGCCATACTGTAAATGCATTTAAGTTTGCAGCGATTTGATTTCGCGGTAGCGGGGGAAATGGCTGTTCGCAGTGGTTTTAAACTATGCACTGTTGTCTCTTACTGCCATGGAAAAATGTTCGCGGTGAAGTGGCCGCTGCGAACCACCGCGAAAATTTATGCATTTACAGTAGTACCTACAAATCCTGTTTCCCACACATGCATAGTGAAATCTGCAGGAGATCTTATGCTAGAGTTCTAATTGTATGAGCTGTTAAAGGACAATTCTTCAATTTAAAAACAAAATTTAGAAGTTGGAGGTTTTACGTGAGTAAGGTAGAACTTTCTTTTGTGAGTGAAAGCATTTTTTCACCTTGATCTCTCACTAAGAAAACATAATTAATAGCAATTCTTTATTGTTTACAGGTCTTCACTAAGAGACTCTAAAGACCGCAGTGATGGCTGTTGACTGCAAGGGGGCGCTCTTTCTCCTTCTCTTCACCGCTGCATTGTGTGATGGTGCTTCATCTACCAAGAGCACTCAGGATCAACCTCCACACATCATCCTCATTGTTGCTGATGATTTGGTAAGTGTTACACTAAGGTAAGACTTTTGAAGTCTTCTGATGCCTCCTATGAAGATATTTTACATTTCAGTTAAAGTTTGAATTTTAGTAGTTCTCCATTATCCATATATTCACTTAATGTCAAGAAGACTATTCTATATTTGCTCTTGTATTTCTTTTCAATTTCAATTGTTCTTTGATTTCTGAACCTCTATTTTCAGAGGTCCATACCTTATATTTTTGTATACAAACAGAACCTCGCAATGTTCACTGTGTTTATCAGCTAATTCTACATGGATCCTTATTATATCACATTATTCAATTCCAAAGTCTAACTTGTTCCTCACACACAACACAAACACACACACACATATAAATTGAGACAGCCCTATATTCCAGCACACTACATAGGGTGTACATGTAACACACTCATATGTATACAAGGCCCTGTTGAGCAATTGTTTTCAATCTATTTCAATAGAATTTTTTTTTTTTTTCCATTTCTTCCATGAAATCATATGCAGGGTTGGAACGATGTGAGTTTCCACGGCTCTGACCAGATCCCCACCCCTAACCTGGACAGTCTGGCGTACAGCGGAGTGATCCTGGGGAACTACTACGTGTCTCCCATCTGCACCCCGACTCGCAGCGCCATCATGACCGGACGCCACCCCATCCACACAGGTTGGATACCCTAGTCCTCTACCCATTTAGCCTAGGTACCATCCGGATAGTAGTTTGCTCCAATGTTGGCTTCTGCTATCCTCTGGAGACTTGCGCATTCAAACCATTTGGTGCTAACGTCAGTTAATTAAGGAATGGGTTCCAGAGCACTTGTTCAATGACAACAGGCCGGCGCCCGCATGCGTAAGGGGCTGGAGGGCTCTTCCTGTGTTGGAACACTGGTTGGAATGATCGCTTGAACCCATTCCATAATTTGCTCATGTGCAGGGACCAATCAGCGCCCTTGTCCAAAATTTGGACGATTCCAGACATTAACGAGGTCCTGGATCCCAGACAGAACAGTAGAGAAGCAACATACTAACTAGTATACAGTCAGAGCTAGAAGTGACTGTATATAGTATATAATGAATGCCGGAGTGAATCTTTCCAGATGGTACACACTACCCAGGCTATTACCCATGCGCACTTCAGCTTTATTTGTCAACCCTATTCATGGCCAGCTGTCATGTAGGTCTTGTGGAATAGGATTGTTGAATCTGAAGAATCGAAAGGTTCTGCATTCAAATCCCTAGTGGGCTCCAATACTGTGCTCTAGGGAAAGGTAGTTTACAACCTAACTGACCATTTGACTTTCATTGAAAATCATAACCTGGTTCCAATTAGATATGTCCTTTATGCTGGGATTTAAAGCTGGTGTAAAAATTAATGTCTTGGAAAAAATAAAGCTGCCAACACTAGCCAACCACGGGTTTTGATTTGACAAGACAAGAACAGGAATCCAAGTAATTTTCTCACAGACTTCTTGAATTATCCACTACCAAATCCCTGTCTAAATGATGAATGTCAGTTTACAGCCCTTAGTTTTTTCAATAACAAATTTTTGGTTCAGATACACACTTTGCCAAATTAGACTCGAACCATAGCAGCAGCTAATTTGAAGCTCTCATAACAGAATTTTCATGTGATTTTCATTCCAGTCATTGCTGATCAACCTACCAGATAGAAATCATTGGGCCACATGAAATGGATGTCATTTCTGGATCGTCTGGATGCTTTCAGAAGACTTCATGCATGCAACAAACCTTTCAGAAATCTCACTCTCCTTAGTAACTACCTAAATCTAAACTGTCACTTAGAAAGTCTTCCTGATTGTGCTAGCTCTTAATTTTTTTTTCATGGAAAACTTTGCTGGAAGGCTGACTAGAAAGATAGATTTCATTTGATTTGGATAATGTGGTTGTGTGGCATATTAAACTGCAGGGTGTAAGAGATTCAAATACTGTTGGGCCAATGATCTTGTGCCCTTTGGAGAGGCACTTGTCATGACTGTCTTCACTCGATCCAGGTGTAAAAATATTAGTAGGTACCTGGCTTTGATTGGGGAGGTAAAAGGCAGTTGAAGGAGTGGGATGAGTTCCGCCTTCTTTTTCCGTACCCTAGATACAGAAGATCTAACCCAATGCCCCTAAGGCCTTAAAAACTTTCTGCTTTGGGACTACCTTTACCTTTTTACCAAGAAAGAAAACAAACAAACAAACAAAGAAGAATTAGATGGATTATATTCCAAGGCAAAGTATTTCCTGTTCCTCCTACATGTAAGTTTTTCATGGAATAAACCTTGCTTTTCCATCCTAATGCTTTACCCCGTGTAGGATTACAGCACGGGGTGATTTCAGGAGCCACCCCCTTCGGACTGCCTCTGAATGAAACGATCCTCCCACAGTACCTGAAGCCACTGGGTTATGCCACTCACGTAGTGGGGAAGGTAAGCATCCCTCTCAAGGTATTTCAGATGGGTGACAATTAACATTGATGGTGTGAATATTATATTTATCATAGGCCTACAGCATTTCGTGATAGTAAGTGCTCAACCCTACGGACTGGCACTGAATGAAACGATCCTACCACAGTACCTGAAACAACTGGGTTATACCACTCGTATGGTGGGGAAGGTAAGGATACCTGCAATCTCCAAGCAGATATACCAGTCAGGATTGTATTTTGGCGTATTTCTTTATTTGCCTGTGTGACCCAAGCGCTATAGAAAAGGAAACAAGCACCACCCCTATAAAAAAAAGGTATGGCAAGAATTTTGAAACTTTACTTCTCTCAAGAAAGAGATATAGAACTGCAGATAAAGGCCGCAAAAGACTTTCAAAGCAATCCTGACCAATCTGCTTGGAGATTAGTATATTAATGGTGCTCGGTTTATGAATACGGTGGCAAGGTTTTCCTGTAGCCCTCCCCCTATTGCCTAAAGCACTTTAACCATTTTGATCAGTTTAAATGTCCAACCATGTATGGAATAGGCCTGCAGTATTCAATGTTAACAGGTTGAATATCCTACAGACTGTCTTTGAATGAAAAAATCCTATTGTAATATCTATGGTGGCTGGGTTGTGCCATTCACATGGTGGGGGAGGTAAGGTTGCATAATACTCTCTTGCCTAGTCTGAAAGCTTGTTCAATGCTTGATCATGTTCAATGCAATGATTTTTTGCTGCACACTTTTAACATCTTCTACAATTGCAAAAATATTTTAATTTTTCTGCTAAAGAAAATAAATGATACGTCTTGTATGCCCTGTTGCTGATCAAATCTTTTCATATCTATGTACAAGTACTTACAATTTGGGTCTTATACCATGTTGCAGTGGCATCTGGGTATGTACGCATGGGACTATACCCCGACCTATCGTGGGTTTGATTCGTTTTTTGGCTACTACACTGGGGCGGAGGGCTATGTGGACCATGTCAACGGGATTCATGCCTCGGTAAAGAAATGTGTAATGAGAGGCAACCACTTGTAGATGTCATGCCAGAAAATGCAATTAGGAGATGCTAATCTATTTTGTTGTTTCTTGGATTCATGAAAATAAATGCTGAACTGAAAAATCAAGATGTAAACAGAGCCAGAGAGGAAAGTTTGTAATGTGTACTTTTTTTCTTTTGAATTGCAACAGCACAATACAATGTGGAGTACCTTGCTCCATTTGCTGGTATTGTGGTCCACAACACTTGAGTGGATTTTTGTGGAAAAATTGATACGCAAATTTTCCTCCCAGCCCTCTGTTGACTTCTTGCTTGCTTAATTATTCAAGACCAAGGAAATAGATTGGCGTGGCTGAAAACTTAGGGTACTCCTCATTGTGCATATAAACCTGGTACTGAGTCTACCATGGATTGGCCAGGATCTCTTCGGGGCAGATGAAGCTCTTGGCCACCAGGGTAATATTTTGCAACTGAAAGTGGTTTTACGTGGTAGGAGTTTCACCTAATTAACACTAAAACGTCTTTCAGTTGCTTAAAAGATTACCCCAGCGCTATCAACAGAGAGCTTCATCTACCCTGAAGAGAACTTGGCCAATCCCGGTAGATTGAGTACAAGGTAATAATATCAATGTGTACTAATGACAAAGACAGGTACAGAAACGTCTTGGAATTCATGATACAAAAATGTCTTGGCATAACATCTGCAAGTGTGTTTTGTTGTTTGTCAAGCTTCAGTTTACAGTTCTCTTGTATTTTTCTTTTCTGTTCTGCTGGACAGTGGCACCTTGGCCACCATGCATGGGAATTCACGCCAACCTTCCGCGGGTTTGACTCCTACTTTGGGTACCTGACGGGGAAGGACAACTATTATGATCATACAGACGATGAGAGTAACTCACCAGAAGAGGTTAGGGTAGTCAGTGAGCCCCCCTCTCCACTAGAAGCTGTGACGGGGTCAGGGCTTTAGCCAGCTCAAAATTTTTTTCCGTCAGCCAATTACAATCGTCGCGAAAACCGCTAAAAGTAATTAGATGGACTGAACTGAGACCTTGAAAAACGGGTTTTAATGAGATTATCGTATGTGAAAGGGCACCGACACATATTGTCAACAATCATAACAATAGCAAAACAAACAGTGTGTGGCTTTTACGGCCGTGGACAGCCTCCCCAAGCCGACTCCACCAAGGATTTTTGTCCGTCAAGGTTGACGGATTGGTTTTAAAATTTTTCCGTCAGACGCAGCACATTTCCGTCAATTGACGGAAAAACGGACGCTGGCTAGAGCCCTGGACGGGGTTGTCTCTAGGACCCGTCCCTCCAGTATTGGACGGAAATTTACTTGTTGGGATGGATCAAATTTTTCCCTACTGTTCCCAAAATCTGAACGCTAATCTAACGTGACCCTGATGAAAGCATACTTTTGAAAGATTAAAATCATGACAGATTTAACAATAAAAATCAACAAAATGGGCTCCAGTTTACGAGTGGGACAATTAAAAGCTGGAGACAGCCATGGGTGACAAAACATTTTGACACATTGATCAACAAATTTCAGAGGCAAAGAACACATCTTTAACATACAGTATGTTTTGTTAACAAAATGAATGAAAATCAACAAAATGGGCTGCCATTTACGAGCGGGACAGTTAAAAGCTGGAGACAGCCCTGGGTGACAAAACATTTGACAGATTGATCAACAAATTTCAGAGGCAAAGAACACATCTTTAACATACAGTATGTTTTGTTACCGGTATCTATTGAATCATACTTTTATGCCATGGATCATATTCTAATTACTAAAGCAAGGGCAGGCCTGTCTCCAGGACCTGCACCCAAATGGAAATTTGCTTGTTGAGACGGCTACAAATTTCTTCCATCCATCCCAAAAATCTGAACTTCAAGACACGACACCAATGAAAATGTATTTCTGTAAGCCTAAAATGAGAGATTTAACTTTTTAATGTATGATGAAAATCAACAGGATGATGATCAACACATTGAACAGGTTGATCATCAAATTTCAAAGAACATAATCCTTTTTAAAGGGTATGCAATGGTGTCTTTTAAATCCATCTTTTCTATCATTTTCCAATTACTTAGGCTCACACAGAGCAAAATTTTAGTTGCTTGTGTCGCCCAGAAATCGCAGTTTAGTGGAAAGGGGGTTAACACTTGTCACTTAAGATTTGGAAGGACCCTGGAATTTGGATAATTGCAATTCATCTAGAGTCAAGAATCACTGTAATCATGAACTTTATGTGAGAATGGCGTCACCATTGTTTACAGAAAAGCTCTTTCAATTGACATGGGATGCAAAAAACAAGAAATGTTTTTAAACATCTAAAAAACATTGGGCAGAATATGGAGAGAACCATATGCAATCAAGTTGTCACTGGACCTACACTGGAGTTTCATATGTCAGTTGAAAAGAAAAAATTCTTTCCTCCACTTGATAATATCCTTATTTCTATACAATCTCCTACAAATGTACTTAGTTTTAAACATTTTTGTCAGAAATTGAAATTCTTTTGTGTCTTTTCCAATCAAAGTGACAAATGTTAGTTTGATTTTAGTTGAGGAAAGCACGACCTGGGGAAAAGATTTAGGCGGATTGGCCTTGGGACATGTTAGCCCGATTGTATCAAATCTTTGATAGTAACTAGCATCTTGGTATATTGTCTCTTGTAATTTGGGAAGTAACACCCTTATTAATGATTACAGCTGGGGTATAAGGGACTCGACTTGCGGAACGGCACGGAGCCGGTGTGGACTGAAAACGGGACGTACAGCACGGAACTCTTTGCCACAGAGGCAGAGAGAATCATTGCTAGCCATGACACTTCCAAGGTAATTTTTGTTTTATTAGTTCAACTGTCACATACAGCCAGGGCTGCAAACTAGTCTGTAGAAGTTTATTACAAAGGGCTGTCATAGTGTAACTATATCCCAAGGGAATGAAGTACATGTAATGTTTATTGCTCAGTTGTCAGCGTGTTCGTGGTCTATCAGAGTCGCTGCAAGTCGTAATGTACACAATATTGCATTGCCATACATCCTCTGTACATTGTGTTACATATGCTTGAGGTTACTGTGAGATATATTTGAATACTAGTCAAAATGCTGTTTCTTAATGTGAAAATTGGGAATGGATGGTCCAACCCAGGCCAATTCCTATGTACATGTAATTGGATATGATAAAGGAACCCCTGCTGACTCCGTTGGACTGCCCTTAAGGCAGAGTTAAAGCATCATCGGAGGCAGACAAAGCACTCCCTCTCCCTCTCTCTTGCATTATTCTTGTATTTGGGCTACTGGCTTTATTGTGTCCATGAGTGTATGGATGTATTTACATGTCCGTCTGTGTGTGTTTCTGTCTATGTGTGTGTGTGTGCATGTGTGCCATCTGCATGCAAAGAGTAAGTGTTTGTCTTTTTCCTTCCCCAGCCGCTGTTCCTGTACTTGCCCCATCAAGCGGTGCATTCAGGGAACCCTGACAACCCCTTGCAGGCCCCCCAGAAGTACATTGATAAGTTCCCCCACATACAACACCCCGGGAGGAGGACGTTCGCTGGTAGGTGCAGACTTTCTCTTTAGACTGTGCTTTCGTGTTGGTTTTCCAGTTCATTCACTTACTCACTCACCTGTCACATGTCACTCACTCACTCACCTGTCACTCACTCACCTGTCACTCACTCACCTGTCACTCACTCACCTGTCACTCACTCACTCACCTGTCACTCACTCACCTGTCACCAACTCACCTGTCACTCACTCACTCACTCACCTGTCAATCACTCACTCACTCACCTGTCACTCACTCACTCACCTGTCACTCACCTGTCAATCACTCACCTATCAATCACTCCCCTGTCACTCATTCACTCACCTGTCATTTACTCACTCACCTGTCATTTACTCTCTCAGTTACTCACTCTAACTCACACTTATTTACTCAGTCACTCCCACTCACTCACTCCCACTAACTCACTTATTCAGTGATCGGTCACTCTCACTAACTCACACTCACACACTCATTCACACACAGGGTCACTCGCTCTCAGTCACTTACCTGTTTATGTTATCTGTGGTCAAACAGGTCTGCAATCTGTACTTTATTTCATTCAGAAACTCATTGACATATAAACAGTTTTCAGACTCATGTCAGTTGCTGAAGGAAAAGGTTGTGGATGCCATCTGACTCTTTAGAAACTTTATCCAGTTGCATGATTTATTTTGCATAATAGTAGAGTAATGTCACAATCCTAATTTGCATGTTGTTCCTTCAGCTATGGTCTCGGCACTGGACGATGCAGTAGGTAATGTGACCAAAGCTCTGTCTGCACGCGGGATGCTGGAAAACTCTGTCATCATCTTCACGACCGACAACGGCGGTCCTGCGGCCGGCTTCGACCAGAACTACGCCAGCAACTGGCCCCTTAGGGGGGTGAAGAACACGCTGTGGGAGGGGGGCGTACATGGCACTGGGTTTGTCCACAGCCCCCTCATCAAACAACCCAAGAGGACCACCCACGAGCTTCTCCACGTTTGCGACCTCCTGCCTACGATTTACGAGCTCGCCGGCGGAGACTCGACCGAGTTGAAGAATCTTGACGGCACGAATGTCTGGGAGACGATTTCGCGCGGGGCACAGTCGCCACGCGTGGAAGTACTTCACAACATCGATCCGAAAAGGAAAACAGCAGCCCTACGATACGGAGACTACAAAATAATCCTCGGCGAAGCCTACAAAGGAGCTTGGGATGGATGGTACCCTCCGGAAGGCGTGACGACCAACCACAGCGAAGAAACGAATCACGTCCCACGCTGGTCTGGACCGTTGAAGATCAAGTGCGGTGAGAAACCTGCCAATGTGTCAACCAACTGCAAACCGCGGGACAACCCTTGCGTCTTCAACATCAAAGAGGATCCTTGTGAGTTCAACAACATCGCTGACTGGAACAAGCCGCTGGCAAACTTCCTCATGGGAAGGCTCGAGGCTTACAGCAAGACGGCGGTGCCGATACGGAATCAACCGACGGATCCCCAAGGGAACCCGAAGTACCACGGCGGTGTGTGGAGCCCCTGGATTAACCTTACAGACGCTAGCATGTCCACCAATGAATTGTATGGTCAGTAAGTTATAGTCATTCCTGCACCAGATGGTGCATAGGGCAGTGACCATCTTTAAGTTAGTTTCAATAGCCCTTGGGCCACTCAACATTATGCAATCACTAACAGCAGGAGCTGATCTACTGGTAGTTGTGTATGTTTTACTGGTAAACTAAAACTACCATTGATACTATTCCTCAAATGCTGAGTGCTAAGCAGAGAATGCAGTATGTACATTTTTTGTACCATTGGGCTTTTGGTATATTTTCAAAACTGGCAACAGGGATTAAAATGTAGGGCTGATGCCAACTAGGATTTTTACCAAATGTAGACTGTAGGTGGCCATACAAGATTTCTTTAGATATTTAGGATCTCTTTGAATTTCAAATTCTATAAAGTTGAATGTCTTTATAATCATGAAGAGAAATTTGGAGAAAAGTAAACATATTATTATATAGTGTCATAAGGTGAAAGTATTCAGGTGTTGGGCAGTACTTCATGTGAATACGTTCAACATTGGTTGGGGTATGATAAGTAATTAGCTGGTGTGTTACCGAGAAGGCCATTTTTACCACCTAATAGAATGTAGATGCAGACAGATATATAGAATGTGATGTATTTGAATCCCAGCTCATCATGTTATTGGCCTCCTTCGCATCTGTCTTGGAGCATTGGTGTTTATTTTTGGGGAGTGCTGATTCACAATTTTCAACATATGGGCCCGTTTCTAATGTCAGAAATATAATTTGTAATTTGACCCTTCTAGAAGTCCAGGCACATCTGTAGCACAGCTAGCCATATGGCCCATATATTAAAAATCGCCAAGCTACGCCCCGTCAAAGATAAACGTCAGCACTCCTAGATGCAAAGAATACTAAGGTGTTACGAAGATCAGTACCATCAGGGTTCTAGCCAGCATCCATCCTTCCATGTGCGACAGACAAAATCGGTATGTAAAGACCTTAAACAAATTAAATTATGCAAAGATTTCCGTAAATTTAGCACAGATACCATATGTGCATTGAACCGAGCCAAGTCTACTCTATCAGCAAAATTTGCCCCTCAAAATGCAGGAAATGGCATTTCGGAGGGTCTTAGATTTCAAAATTTTCAGACCTCCCTAGGAACATCACATGAAAGCCTCTGGTGCTCAACAGGACTTCCGTTAAAAATCCAGGGAACAGAAAACAATTTCAGGCTGGCTAGGACACTGGATATCAGTGATAGGGTAACAGGGTACACAATGAGGGTTAGGTCCCATGCTCTTGAAAAGTATACTTCTGGGAAAAAATAGAGATAGACCCCAATGTGTGCAATGGCTTCAAGTAAAATCAGTTGTCATGCAGTGCCTTACAAGTTATATGATGAAGTCAAACCTATTCTTTATAGCAACCACTGAAGAGACTTGAAAAAAAGGTCACTACTTATAATAGACAAATTGCCACTATAAACATGTTAAAATGTAAATTGATTTTAGTTATTGGGGATTCAATTTTGTAGTTGGACCACTATAGAGTGACCAAAATGACCAGGTGGCACTACAAGAATACTATGCAGTTATGTATATACTATTTTATGTTATTTTGCATTTTTTGTATATGTTGCTTAGTATCATATCACCCAGAACCACTACTGAATAAGGATAAAAGTTGCAGAATATGATCAGTTATATGCAAAATCAAATATGATGAAAGAGATGGAATTAGAAAAGGCAAGATAAAGAAATGAATATTACAAGAGCTTGAAAGGATGATTTCAAAGCTAGAGATAGCAATGTAGACTATGATGCGTAGCTATGTCAGTACCTATGTAACCTCCTTGGTGATAGAAAGTAAAGTTTTCCACCAATGACTGTTGTGAGATGTTTCTTTGTGTTTACAGGCTTGAGCAAGATAAATTCATTTGAGTATTTGGTGACATTCAATGTCACAAACAAGAAAAGGAAAGACATGGATAAAACCTTGTAAAAGTCTATTTCCAAGTTGTGAAATGTCAAAACCTGAGAATGAGTGAGATACAGTCATTTTCAAAACGCTGCTAGAAAACTTGCCACATCAGCGAATTACATTATAACATAAGTTTTTTTTTAAATCAATAGTTCATGTCATGTATGATTTTTCACTGCTACACTAAAGTACGATATACATGTAGTGCCTAAACAATTTACATGTCCCAACACTTTCCCAAGTTTTCTATAGGCTAGCATTAATATTATTGTCGTCAGTATCTTAAACAGATTTACAGCTGCAAAGCTCTTGCAAAGAGGCAATGTGTGCTTGCATTTTTCAAGCCTTATGAATGATTTATTTAAAAACAATCGCATCGGTGACAATATATGGCAATGTACAGATACTATAATTCCTTATGTACTGTTATGTTCACGGTTTTCAGGGTGATGACTGTAATGTGAACTTATCATTACTGATAACAAATATACATGAGACTTTTTAATGCCCACCTGCCGCCAACGTGAACACTTAGTTACGAGAACAAGTTAGATTTTCTCAGATCGTGAAAGTTTGGCACCGAGTTACAATCTAGCATTTTTCAACAAATCTCATTACTAAACTAGAGTTCCATGACCCCATACCTTCGCCAAATGACTCTATGTTTTACAACTGCTGTATTAATTGTGTTCGTCATTGATTATGCAAATAAGGTTCTCATTTGCATAAATTATATGAATTGATCATCTCCTCCCACCGCCAAACTGACGTGGGCAATCTATGTTAAGAAAGAAGGCTTTTATCGCATTTTCTGATAATTTATGCAAATTAGGACATCATTTGCATGATTAATGTTCAACGATAATCACCTGTACATAACTTCCAAATGCTATAAGTAAGAATTTCCCGTCATTTACCACGACATTATAACATCTTCTCATTAATTATGCAAATTAGGTCTTTATTTTGCATAATACATATCTATCAATATTCTTCTCTTTCTCAGTTACAAATGCCACATGTTGCAATGGTTCTATGATTGAACTGAGCGTGTTTAGACAATTTCCTAATTAATTATGTAAATTAGATTTTCATTTGCATATCTAATATGTAATCATATAAGCATCACTTCAGCTATCTACATACCAAAAATCATGACAATCCATCAACCCCTTCTTTAGTCATTCCCTTTCAAATTCTGACACTAAACCTGCCCTGCAGTTCCAAAACAAGCCGCTGAGGGCCCAAACCTATACCACTTACTGTCGGCATCAAGAACTGTCTACCACCCAAAACTCATAGCCGCAGCATGTCTAGAACTGGAAATATCAAACCCGGAAGTTCCACTGCAGTACCGTAACAGGTCACTAGGGGCCCCCAAAATCTAATCGTTTCCAGGTCTCATTAAGACCTACCAATATACCGAATATCAATACAATCCACCCAGGCGTCCTCAAGTTATGCTGGTCTTCTACAAACATAGATAAATACATACAACACTCGTTCTCATTGAAATGTCGAAAATGGCATTTTTTTGGTCGAAAAATAAATCGGCTTTATTTTCAGTGAAAACTACGTGGTTGTTTATGAAAATTCCTCTTTTAACCATAGCCAAAAAATGGCAACTTATTATTTTCGGTCCCATTGGTAATGCATTACAGGGCAGGTAGCAAACGTTATCGGTAACGTTTGTTACAACAGTAGACTTTACCGTGTTTTCTTCGAAAGGACTTACCTTATTGACTAAATCATTTAGGTATAAGTAGATGTCCCTAGGAACATTTAAAAAGTGGGCAGCTTTTTTTTACACCAGGTCAAATAGATAGCTATAAGACAGCATCGAACAATGGTAACGTTTGTTACAGTCATTTCTGTACAACATTTTGTTAAGCAAGGTGGGATACAAATGACAGTCAACAACCCTTTCATGTTTCTTTAGAAAGCCAGAAAAACTGTACAGCGTCACAAAAACGGTCATTTTTAGTCTTATACGTGGATAATATAACCGTGGCAACCATCGTACTCATGGTGGTAACGTTTGTTACAGAATCTGGCGACAGGCATAAACCACCTCACACAGCCTCCAAGATCAGTGATAGTAGCGATCTGACGTGATCGGACAGAGGGCCTGGTCAGCTGGTTTCACCTACCGAACAATCATTCTGGGAACTGAATTGTTACATTTTTGGCTACTATTTGAATTCTTCGTTTTTTCTCAGGCGACAGCCATTTTTTAGGAGGTGAAATCCAACCAGTGGCTATAATAATCTTCCATATCATCAACCAATACAAATGTTGTTGTGCATCTTTTGTAAAACATTACAGGGGTTGTAGAAAAATGAAGGAACCAGTGCTGTTGTCTATAATTTGCTACATATCAAGGCGTAAAGTCAGGCGACAGCATTTCGACATTTAAATGAGAACGAGCCACAAACGCTACCCAAAACATAACGTTGGCATTCTGGTGAAAGTAATAATAAGATACATACACATAGATCATACCAACGTACTTCTTGAATGCTGAAGAGAATTTTCTTTTTCACAATTCACCTCGAAGGCTGCTCATATTAAAGTGACCGTAAACTGGTCCTGCACGTAAACTGGTAACCTTGCGCCACGTGTGTTGGTTTATGTTATGTGTAGTCAGACTGACACCCCTATGTTAAGATGGTTCAGTCCTCCTATAGTTTATAGTTTAAATGTAAAGACGTGACTTCAGACTCCTGGCAATTTTGTTCCCTCCCCCTAAATGTTACTGTTGATAACAGCAAGGCGACATTTCGTATGTATTTGCCGCATAGCAAATTTAGCTCGGCCGAATTGTCGGTGAGCCTCCAGGACATTTTAGGCTGGAGTAAGATCGGCTTTTTGGCAATTACGTGGGCTTCGGACGATTTCTAGCAGCTCGGCCGGCGTTCGCGGGGCATTTCCAGCTTAAATTCAGCGAGGCCTCGGCGACGATTTTTAATGAGATTTTGGACTGGTGTATCGCAAAATGTTGATAGTATTGTTTTAGGGTGCCCGTCCATCCCACGCATGCAACTCAGTGAAAGTGACACTTGTATGGGCGTTTCTCGAGGTTGAACTGCCCTCTGATGACAGAGCACTAGACCCGTCTAGACAGTTGGCTGCTGTTTTTGCACTGCTCGTATTGCTAGCTATGAACTCTCTACCTATACTCAGTAACTGTTTATCCGTACCTTCAGTGCGGACTTTGATAATTGAACGATTTCTAAGTGGACAGAAAGTCAATTAAGTTTCATCGAGAGACTTGATTCTAACCGCTTATTTGAAGGAATGTTGTATGGTTGAAAGATTATCCAAAGTAGTCATCCACATGAATGACGGTGTTAATGAGTTTCGTGTACATAGGATGACAGTCGACCATATAACAGAACAAACCCATCTGTAATATTGTCACGTACAGGCTTACGGCTGTTCTCACTTGTTGAACAGGTTCGTTGCACTTGCACCGATGGTAGCCTAACGAAATAGATAGCTTGTTTCGTGTTATTCAACGCTCCGCATTTATCACAAAAGTGTGGTTTCAATCAAAATGACTTTTCAGATATTTTTTCCTTTTCTATGACAGGTTGTAGGATTATAGAAAACAAGCATCGAAATGATTTAGAAGCTTAATGCCAGAAAGGCATGCATAAATACTGTAAGCACTAATTACAGTCTAAGGCCACCCCTTCCCTTAAGCTACTGTAAATGCAGAAATGTTCGCGGTGGTTTAATGTTCGTGGTTTTCGCGGTGGCCACTTCACCGCGAATTTAAAACCACCGCGAACATATTTCCATGGCAGTAAGAGACTACAGTGTATGGTGCTACCGCGAACATCATAAAACCACCGCGAAAAGTCCTTTTTACCGCTACCGCGAAATTAAATCCCCGCGAACTTAAATGCATTTACAGTATGTAAAAGAGTGGCCTGGATCACCGGAAACGCGTCGGTCTCGGTTGTCTTCGCGTTTGGGTCAGTCCACGATAGACGTGCACTGAGTCGGTGCCTTTCGGGGGTCCCACCATGAAAGCATTTGGCCTGCTGATCGTGATGGTTGGATTTTTCTGCCGCGGTGATGCACAATTTCCGCGGGTGTGCACCAACGATGCCTCATTGAAGAGGAAGGAGTGCTGCCCAGTTCCGAGTGTTTCCGACGAGCCGTGCGGCGGGCCTGGGCGGGGACACTGCGACGACACCCCCGACCCCACCGTGGAAGACGACGACTGGAAGGACGCGTACCAAGTGGACGACCGGCGCCACTGGCCGACAGTGTTCTTTAACAGGACCTGCGCGTGTGAGGGCAACTTCGGCGGGTACGACTGCACAAGGTGTATCTGGGGATACCGTGGGTCGGACTGCAATATAAGACAGCCACCAGCTATACGCAGGAACATTCGGGACCTTAGCGATCAGGAGAAAAATACGCTCCAGAGCTACTTTGACCGCGCGAAGAAGACTACCAGCGACTTCGTCTACGCTATGGAGTTCAAAGATAACATCAAGGGAAGTGAAGACTTTGCCAACGTCTCAGTGTGGGACTTCTTCGTAGCGACGCATTACTACTCCAGCCGCTTAACCATGCCACCCGTCATTACAGGTATTTTTTTTTATTGCAACATATATTTACAAGACGTGGTGACGGCACACTCAAGTCATGATTTATATTCATGCCGCCACCGCAAAAGAATACAAATACGGAAACGTGCAATAGTTTATGTATACGCTCGATCTTTAGCTGTTATGTACAGTGTAAGGCCACACCGACTTGATCTTATGGATATATGTGCGCGCACCAATTTTTGCCGGTCTTTACAAAAAAGAAAGGGAAATTGTGCCATTCTGGGAGCTACTGACAAATATTAGCTACAATGTCGAGGTGGCATGTCGCCTATACCCCCTCATAGCTGGCTAGGTGACATAATCATCGACTGGTATGCCATATATGTGGGGCAGGGCTGGGTAGGGCAAGGGTTGGGCAGATCAATTCATTTGACTTAGGCCATGTTGATTTGATTGCATGTATGACATCCGCGATCGCATCAATTTTCGGACGTTTCCAAAAAGAAGTTTTTCACCACACTGTAGATTGTGCAGAGCAGCTTTAAAATGAGCACATATGTGCCGTAGATTGAAAAAAGTATCAGAAATCATATAATCATATACCTAATGGCATAGAATGCCAAAATAAATCTCAAAGAAAAAGATGTGAAGGGGCAAAGAAAAAAAATCTATTGTTGATAGGGATAGGTACCAATACAGAAAATTCATGTATGGGTCCAGAGGATCATTTCCAGGTCAGGACGGAACCTGGCCTGATTGTCTACGGAAACTTGAGAATTAGCAACACTCAAAACAATGGCAATTGGTCAATTTCGCTACAAAGGAATCTGTTTGGTGGATTATCCGACTCCCACTGGGATTTTAAAATCCCATCTCCATGTATCAAGGCTAACTGTCTCTGTTTTTATCGAATCGGTCCAAGAAGAAACGTTTTGCACCCGAACGATGTACATACCGGTCCCTACACCTAACTGTTGGTATACCATACTACGTGTTTTTAGTGATATAGTAGTGCGACCTTGCCTCAAGGAACCCGTGAGCTATACCGGCGGGGGACCAATATTGGTCCCTGGCAGGTTTAACCATGCCGGGCAGGTTACAGGCGAGAGGCCAGACGAAAGACAGTACACCTTCCCCTACACCTACACCTCACCCTTTACCCTACTACCCTTACTCGTACCCTTACCCCTCCCCTTGGAGCAAGCGCTTGGGTGTCGGCGCAGCGGTTGACATGAACTCTGCCGCAGGCACTCTGAAACCCCCTGGCAAACCAGTCGTCTCGGTGGTACCCTGAAGTTAGCAGCCGTTTCGGCAGCCGATTCCAGCAGCCGATTCCAGCAGCCGATTCGGGCTATAGTAAAACTAGCATCCGATTCGAACACATCACTATCTATCATTATTACCTCCATGAAATGTCATGGAATGGAGGTTATATTTTCTGTTATGTGTCTCTGTCTGTGTAGATGATTACTCAAGAACGGCTGGATGGATTGGTTTCATACTTGCTGTGTTGGTGGGGTGTGATAAAAGCTCGAATCGATGAGATTTTGGGGGCTGTATCTGTCGTTATAATCGATGTAATAATATCAGAAATCACCCCTATATTTGAGATATATTGGTACAGGCATCGTGCTCTATGTGTTTGTTAATGGGCTTAGCTCCAAGCAGATGGTGAGGTGACAGCTGTTTGCGGAACCCCGAGTTTTTTTAATATGATAATTAGTTTTATTTATGTCTGCTTAGGATATCATGGAGATGTGAAGCGTAAGTTAGTATAATTGTAAGCAGTTGAGGTACATTTAACGATAATGCTTAACAGGTATGGATGTCGCACATACTGTACTGCTGATTTGAGTGACATGGTGATTAAAATGCCATTAGGTCCTCTCATCTGGGTTGGGTGTCAGAAGTTTTATGGGCGATACAGTTGTTCTGATTTTGTTACGATAAGGGACAGTTGTTAGTTGTCTCTTTCGTAGCCAATGGTACTTGTTTTTTAGCAGACGGAGTTGGCGCCAAGTATTCATCTTACAGTTGGTGTAGGGCTGTCAGAGGAAAGTGTGCATCTCGTTTTTGTACCGTGTGAACAGCTGATGTTATGACATATTGGTGGAAAATCAAATCACCATCTGACTAAAGTTGGCCACATCCCTTCTAGTCTTCTTTCTGAGTTTCCCAACTTCCTCCCACCACACAGCTCTGAGGCACATAGTCAAACCTCAATAATGCTGACAACCTTAGACATTTTAAATGCCAAACATCAAGCTTAAGGAACACCACGCTACCATATGCCGTCGACCTCTTAAACGCACATTACACAATTAAGTGTCACATTTTGATAATTACTAATCAGATGGACATCCTCTGTGTCATTAAATAAATACACCACTACTTTCCCATAACATTTATATTATATAACCATTACTCTCAAATACAACCGACTATAAACATACATACCATCCACAAAAAAGCAATAAATATTTCATGGAGATATGAGGTCCCCGAACTCTAGTTTTCTTATTTATCCCATTTATCAGATTTCCCCAGTAAAAGTGACCTAAATGAATCGGCAACGCTTCCTTGAAGAGGTTAGTGAAAATTTTAAAGTCAGGATATTTTAGATGGGCTAAAAAGAACAAAAATAAACAAAATGATTATAAGAGCGTCCTCTATTGACATTAGTGCAAACTGCAGGTAATCTTAAGCTGCCGGTCATGATGGCTTACAGTCTTTTTAAAAGCTACTGATAGCTAACGATCTATTGCGTCCTATAACAGTTTCAAAACTTACCTATTGGATTTAATTAACCTTCCTCAGGGAAACTTAAAAGGGATTTAAAACTTCCAGCCTTCATAGCTACTGTACGGAGTGGACGCCTTTCTGCTACCAAACTAAATTAGACAGGTAAACTTCAGTTCAGTTATGATAGCTTACAGCCGCTGCTTCTCATACAAGTTTTAAATTTTACCTGCCAGATTTAATTAACTTACCAAAATGACAGTAATTGGGTACATGAGACTAGGATTTCAAACTTCCCTCCACTATTGCTTATGTAGTAGAGACGGGCTTTTATGTTACTAAACTAAATTAGGCAGGTAAACTTCAGTTCAGTTGTGATAGCTAACAGTCTAGTACGTCTTGCAAAAGTTTTAAATTTTACCTGCCGGATTTAACTAACCTCCCACAGGGACACAAATGTATTACAAGATACTAGGATTTCAAACGTCCCGCCACTTTTGTAATGTACTGGAGAC
Organism: Branchiostoma floridae x Branchiostoma belcheri; assembly: GCA_019207045.1. Taxonomy (NCBI): domain Eukaryota; kingdom Metazoa; phylum Chordata; class Leptocardii; order Amphioxiformes; family Branchiostomatidae; genus Branchiostoma; species Branchiostoma floridae x Branchiostoma belcheri. The sequence continues at coordinate 31,793,056 of CM033024.1, read as the reverse complement.
GGGCTTTCTGTTACTAAACTAAATGAGGCAGGTAAACTTCAAAGATCACTAATGATCGCTAACAGATTGGTACTTCTTACAAAAGTTTTAAATTTTACCTGCCAGATTTAATTAACCTCCCACAGGGACACTTTAAATGTATTAGAAGATACTAGGATTTCAAACTTCCCGCCACTATTGCTAATGTAGTAGAGACGGACTTTCTGTTACTAAACTAAATGAGGCAGGTAAATTTCAAAGGTCAGCTATGATAGCTAACAGTTTAGCACTTCTTACAAAAGTTTTAAATTTTACCTGCCAGATTTAATTAACCTCCCACAGGGACACTAATTGGGTACAAGCTATACTAGGATTTCAAACTTCCCGCCACAAATGCTAATGTAGTAGAGACGGACTTTCTGTTAATTTTGAAATAATAAGTTAGAAATATTTTATGCGAAACAGAATACTTCTATCAGTTTGTAAATAATGGTAACAGCATTTTGCCATTAGTTACCATTTTCTACCATTTTTTGTAATATTGGTTCAGTGGGATAGGAAGAAAGCAATTCGCACATCCTTGCAAAGTATGGTTGGGTGTCAAATCAAAGGCCTACCACAAAGGACCCACCCGTGCTCATCAGTGAAATCTAAAAATATACCAGGCAGACAAAAGGGGCTAACTTTTATGGGGCAATAAATTAATTCAACCATTTGGCAAGGTTTACCATTTTTTGTAAATATTTCTAAAAGTGAAAGAACCCCGCAGATGTTTAAAAATTCTTGTAAATAAAGAGATTTTTGTGTGATCTCTTTTTTTTTCAAATTGTTTCCAAATTATTCAAAGGAATTCAAATACATTCAAAATTCCATATTAATTTTTTTGAAAAATTATAACTGTTGGGGCTTAGATATTCTTTTATTCCAAATAATTCCAACTTATTACAATTATTGTCTCAAATCCCTCGTGGTATCTCGGAATAGACTCTATCAAGAGTAGTTGTGATGAATTTTTGATAAGACAATAATCTGACTGGATTTAATTTACCCATTATGTACTGTACGAGCCATATCTATGACGCATAGGATTTCTACAAATTTGCCTAGAATAATGCAACATACATGTAACTTGTGTAATTCTTGTCCAATTGACATCACACCTAACGAAAGTTACAAGCAGCAGAAGAGTATATTAAAAACTAGAGTTCCACGAACACATGCCTTTGCCAAATAAACCAGGTTTGTTATGTATAATGATGTTTGTAGGTATAAATGTCTTACTCATTACATTTTATTTCATATGCCTGGAGTTGGTTTATTAAATTTCGCCATTAATCATGTAAATTACATCTTAATGTACATAATTAATATCAAATTGTATCAAGCATTACTTAAGCTATCAGCATACCAAAAATCATGACGATCCTTTCATCCCTTCTTGACTTATTCTCTTTCAAAGTCTGAAACTAAATTGGCTCCTGCAGTTCAAAAAAAGACGCTAGGGGACCCAAACATACACCTCTTTTTCTCTGCCCTCTTTTGCAGTTACATACGTGACAACTTTGAAAGTCCTATCACGAAATGCAGTGGATTTATGAACTTTTCTCATTAATCATGCAAATTAGCTGTTAATCTAAGTCTTCACTTAGGCTATCTACAAACAAAAAATTATGACGAGATGTCAACACGTTCATATTTTCTCATTGATTATGCAAATGAGGTCGCATTCTGGCAAAGGTAATAATTAGGAGGTATATTTTTATTGAGGTATATTTTCCCTTACAATAGTTGGCATAGAAACAGGCCAAACATTTTCAAGGGTTTTATTTTCGGACCTGTACGTACCCTTGAAAATGTTTGGCTTGTTTCTATGCCAACTATTCTAAGGGAAAATATACCTCAATAAGAATATACCTCCTTATTCTTAATTTCGGGCATAATCGTCTAATTGGCAAACAATTGCATAAAAAGCATAATGTTCCACCTGGACCATAGAACAACATACCTTAAAATGATCGATAGACATCACGCTGTCATTCTATTATCGTGAACTAAATAAGTCCTGGGTGCGGTACGAAACCACATTGCTATGCGTCTTCTGGAATAAAAAGAAGTAGACTATTAGCTATTTTAGCAGACATTTCAAGTTCAGCTGCCTTATTTACTTTAATCAATAAAAGGAAGTCCGAATACCACTACATTAACAACAGTGGCGGGAGGTTTAGAATGCTTGTCTATTGTACCAAATTAGTGTCCCATGGGAGGTTAATTAAATCCGGTAGGTAAATTTTAAAGCTTTTGAAAGAAGCACCAGACTGCTATCTATCTTATCTGACCTTTAAAGGTTACCTGACTAATTTAAGGTTTAATGCTAAAAAGACGTCTACTCTTTACAGTAGTAATAAAGGCCGGAAGTTTAAATCCTAGTCTCTTGTACCATATAGTGTCCCTGTGGGAGGTTAATTAAATCTTGCATGTAAAATTTCAAACTTTTGTATTAGACTGTTAGCTATCATTAATGATCTTTGAAGTTTACCTGCCTCCTTTAGTTTAGTAACAGAAAGCCCGTCTCGACTCATCAACATTAGCAAAAGTGGCGTAAAGTTTAAGTTTCAAATCCTAGCCTCATGTACCCAATTAGTGTCCCTGTGGGAGGTTACTTAAATCTGACAGGTAAAATTAAAAACTTTTGTAAGAAGTAACGTTACCAATCTGTTAGCTACCATTAGTGATCTTTGAAGTTTACCTGCCTCATTTAGTTTAGTAACAGAAAGCCCGTCTCCAGTACATTACTATTTGAAATCCTAGTCTCATGTACCCAATTAGTGTCCCTGTGGGAGGTTAACTAAATTTGGCAGGTAAAATTTAAAACTATTGCAAGACGTACTAGACTGTTAGCTATCATTACTGACCTTTGAAGTTTATCTGCCTTATTTAGTTTAGTAACAGAAAGCCCGTCTAGATCTCTACTACATAAGCAAGAGTGGCGTCTTGAAATCCTGGTATCTTGTAATACATTTGTGTCCCTGTGGGAGGTTAGTTAAATCCGGCAGGTAAAATTTAAAACTTTTGCAAGACGTACTAGACTGTTAGCTATCATTACTGACCTTTGAAGTTTATCTGCCTTATTTAGTTTAGTAACAGAAAGCCCGTCTAGATCTCTACTACATAAGCAAGAGTGGCGTCTTGAAATCCTGGTATCTTGTAATACATTTGTGTCCCTGTGGGAGGTTAATTAAATTCGGCAGGTAAAATTTAAAACTTTCGTCAGAAGTGCTAGACTGTTAGCTATAATAGCCGACCTTCAAAGTTTACCTGCCTGATTTAGTTTAGTAACATAAAAGCCCGTCTCTACTACATTAGCATTTGTGGCGGGAAGTTTGAAATCCTAGTCTCATGTACCCAATTAGTGTCCCTGTGAGAGATTAATTTAATCCGGCAGGTAAAATTGAATATTTCTATAAGAAGTACTAGACTGTTAGCTATCATTAGTGATCTTTGAAGTTTACCTGCCTTATTTAGTTTAGTAACAGAAAGTCTGTCGCTGCTACATTAGCATTTGTGGCGGGAAGTTTGAAATCCTAGTCTCATGTACCCAATTAGTGTCCCTGTGGGAGGTTAATTAAATCTGGCAGGTAAAATTTAAAACTTTGATTTTGTAAGAATAACTAGACTGTTAGCTATCATAGCTGACCTTCAAAGTTTACCTGCCTTATTTAGTTTAGTAACATAAAAGCCCGTCTCTACTACATTAGCAATAGTGGAGGGAAGTTTGAAATCCTAGTCTCATGTACCCAATTACTGTCATTTTAGTAAGTTAATTAAATCTGGCAGGTAAAATTTAAAACTTGTATGAGAAGCAGCGGCTGTTAGCTATCATAACTGAACTGAAGTTTACCTGCCTCATTTAGTTTGGTAGCAGAAAGGCGTCCACTCCGTACAGTAGCTATGAAGGCTGGAAGTTTTAAATCCCTTTTAAGTTTCCTTGAGGAAGGTTAATTAAATCCGATAGGTAAGTTTTGAAACTGTTATAGGACGCAATAGATCGTTAGCTATCAGTAGCTTTTAAAAAGACTGTAAGCCATCATGACCGGCAGCTTAAGATTACCTGCAGTTTACACTAATGTCAATAGAGGACGCTCTTATAATCATTTTGTTTATTTTTGTTCTTTTTTGCCCATCTAAAATATCCTGACTTTAAAATTTTCACTAACCTCTTCAAGGAAGCGTTGTAAAGGTCACTTTTACTGGGAAAATCTGATAAATGGGATAAATAAGAAAATAATGGTAAATAGTGATGTGTTCGAATCGGATGCTAGCTTTACTATAGCCCGAATCGGCTGCTGGAATCGGCTGCCGAAACGGCTGCTCACTTCAGGGTGGTAGGATCGGTGCTAAGTGTCACAGGTGATATCACGGACGAGGTGCAGAGACGCATCGGGCTAGCCTCTTTATCCTTTGGGAGACTTGCATCCCGGGTGTTTCTCAACAAGGACCTCACAATTAAAACCAAAGTGGCAGTGTACAAAACCATCTGCCTGTCTATCCTCTTGTATGCTAGTGAGGCCTGGACACCATACAGTCGGTACATTCGCATGCTCGAGCAGTTCCACATGAGATGTCCGCAAATAATACTCGGGCTTAAGTGGTGGCACAAGGTTCCACACGCTGAGATCCGACGCAGGGCTGACATCGAACCACTGGAACCACTGCTCCTCCAGAGGCAACGGTGAGTCGGCCACGTCATACGCATGCCTAGCAACCGCTTACCGAGACACATGCTGTATGGGGAACTCACCAATGGCAAACGAATTGTAGGGGGTCAGCATAAACGTTTCAAGGACAACCTGAAGGCAAACCTCAAGAAGTGTGGCATACCCCCGCAGGGTCTCGAGGCCTCTGCTGCTGACAGAAATAGATGGAGACCGGAGTGTGCTGCAGGAGTCGCCACATTCACCTCCAGCTACAACCAACAGTGTGAAGAATGAAGACGCCGGCACCTGCCAACTAGTGACACATGTGGACCCACACCCAGCAACTACATTATGTGATGAGTGCGGGAGGACGAATGAATCCAGAATCGGACTTATTAGTCACCAAAGAACACATGCGGTCAACCTGATGTGACGTCATCGTCGGCACCGACGGACAGCCTTAGCAATCCATCATAAGTTTTAGTCCTATGTCCAACCTTAGATTTCATACTGAAGGCAACTATTTTTTGGCGAAACTTGTTTGCAGAGATTATAAACTTTATTTCAGGATCTTTCTGGGCAAATCTGGACACGTCTTCCCCTCTCGGCGTCTCTCGGTCGAACCCCCTGTACCCAGCCGCGTGTCGCTTACCTAACTCCTCTCCATCTGGTCCCAATTACCCGGGTGACACGTCCCCACTCCAGGTGTGATCACGCTGTCACCTCGTGACACCCGCATCAGGTTTTTAGTTCCCAGGGGATATCATCCGTATAATCAAATCAACATGACCTTAGATTAAAAAATTCATTTGTGTACGGATTTAAAGTCTTAAAAATTGTATCATTGAATTCATGAATCCTTTATCTTTCCGCGCGCATGAATTATCGGATGTCCAGAAGATGTCTATAAAATCAAGCCAGTGTGGCCTAAAAGATGCCAAGTATAAATTGATATCACATTTAACGGATAAAATTGCATTCCTTATCACAAATTTTTAGTACAAGTTTCATATTTTCAATTTTGATATTAAATCTAACAGGCATCTGTGAGACGGAGGCGGACTGTTTCCTAGACTTCGCGCACGAGGGTGTCGGTTTTCCCACCTGGCATCGCGCGTACCTGCTGGAGTTTGAGCGGGCCGTGCAGGAAGTCAACAACGACCCCGACTGGACCTTGCCGTACTGGGATTGGGGCGCGGCGGTTGATAACCAGTGCGACATCTGCACCAACGAGTACGTCGGCGCCAACGATGAGGACGGTAGCCTGGACTCGGGGTCTGTCTTCGCTAGCTGGGGGACCATCTGTGCTCACCTAATCCCGTTCGAATGGAACACCCGCAGGAACCACACCAAACCGTGCAATGTGACCAGAGTGCTAGGAAAGCTGAAGAGGAACCCCGGGAAAGCGGACACGGACAGCCTCGGGGAGTCAATGGCTCACCTGCCCTTGGCGACCGAGGTGGACTTCGCCCTTCGTTTCCCTACGTACGACACGTCTCCTTACGACAGGACCTCTAACTGCAGCTTCCGGAACCTGCTGGAGGGATATGCCAACACCAGCACCGGCAAGTACCAGCCTACCATGTGAGCTGGATTTTTTCTACTTTTTATCAATCTTTATTTTGTACTGCACGATGTCGATAAGCCGCACACGTGCAGACTGGTTCAAAAGTCAACACGTGCAGATAAGATCTATATTTGCATAATATTTATCTATTAATATTCTTCTTTTTCTCAGTTACAAATGTCACATGTTGCAATAGTTCTATAATGGAATAGATTGGGTTTAGAGTAATTAGACAACGTACGCGAAGGTCATGAAGTCTATTCTACTATTTTCTCTGTTATGCAAATGTTGCCCTGATTTGCATAATTTACGTTTAAAAATGTAATAAGGACATAAGTGCGTGCTGACCAGTACGGAGTGTCGTAGCTCGTACCTTCAGCGGTTCTCTATATAGAACTCGCATCTTAGCTGGTAACCGGTACGCGTCGTAGCGACATGTTAAGAAGGGGGTGTATGAAATATTCAGTGAAAGGTCGTTATTTGGCTGTGAAGTAGATCGACTCTTGGTGGGCGTGTCTACCTCAAATGTTGCGCCCCGGCTCTGCTGTAGCTTACCGAAAACCGTGGATGAGTAATACTGCGCCATGACATCTTCAGCTGCTTCCTCCCTTCATTGGGGGTTTCGCCCCCTAGCAGGCGGTCTCACTAAATACCGAAAACAACCGAAAACAACCGAAAACAACCGAAAACAACTTGACATCTACCGAAAACAACCGAAAACAACTCGTAAAATACGGAAAACAATGAAAACAATTTGATATCTACCGAAAACAACTCCATAAATACCGAAAACACCTCAATAAATACCGAAAGCAACTCAATAAATACCGAAAACAACTCGAAACCTCCTAAAACACGCATGAACAACCGATCAGATCTCTAAAACAGCCGGAAAATGACTCTTAAACAACTACTTATTGCTATTTTATTTTCATCTACTCGTTACTATCCCTTGCATTATTTTCTCCTTGGCCGAGGGAGAGAATGGGGTGATTCTGGAGCATTTTTGCAGCAAAGGGGATGTAGACTGTGGAAACACCTTTCTATCACACACTGTTTCATTTTGATCATTTAGTTTAATCCAGAATAAGGGGCCTCTGTGGTGTGTCCATTTAAACCGATTTGTTGTGATAGCTGAATGCGTTAAAATTGAGCAAGAAATGTACTAGATTGTTTTGGTTGCTAGAAAAAAAAATGTAGTACACATGAGGTAAATGTGCAGCAGGCAGATTCAACAGTAATTAATAAGCAAACCCATTTTCGAAGCAGTTTTGTCGGGGGATAGTAGTGACTGCGATTTCATGTTGGGGCCACTACTACACCCCCGCTCCACCGTAACCTCTGCTTGGAGTTACACAATAGATGCCAAGTAGTATAGATATCCATTGATGAGTTTGCGAGTTAACCAAGCAGTCCCCGTTTATAACATACAGGATACTTACAGGATAGGTGAATCTAAATTCGAACATTAATATATTCCAAAAGGCAAAGGAGATCGCTGACTCTATTATTACTAATATTGTATCAATAACATGGGTCGTCCTAGCCTAACTTCTGTCCAAAATAAAATCAAGATTATTAAATAATAACCCATTGAAATGATTGTCTGTTGTTTATGGTTGTGTCGAGTTGTTTTCGGTAGTTAAAAGTTGTTTTCGGTTGTTTTCGGTAGTTAAAAGTTGTTTTCGGTTGTTTTCGGTATTTAGTGAAAGTTGTTTTCGGTTGTTTTCGGTATTTAGTGAAAGTTGTTTTCGGTTGTTTTCGGTTGTTTTCGGTATTTAGTGAGACCCCTAGCAGGACCCCCTCCGGGAGGCGGGGCAGGCAGTGTGGCCAATACTGCCTAGTCATGACCTTTCCAATCACGTTCTTTGCTTTGAATCCAGATCTACCGTGATAGCCTTCTGGTAGCATCTCTCCTCCTTTTCCCATTTACACCAACTGCTCCTAGTGCCTTCCACACTGACTGGCCAATAAAGCCTCTGGTCCCGACCTCCACTGGGAAGCATTGTGTCTTCCATCCTTGGTCTTTGCAATTCTGAACAAGTTCCTGATACTTCAAGGCCTTTCTTTCATGGGCTTCCTCTAGTCTCTCTTCCCATGGAACAGTCAGTTCCAGAAGGACTACTTGCTTTGTCTGACTTGACTTCAGGATCACATCCGGTCTTAGACTTGTTGTTACTACTTCTTCTGGGAAAATCAACTTCTTGTCTAGGTCGACTTTCAAGACCCAATCTTTTGCTGTGTTGAATATCCCTACATCTTTTCCTCTTTCCTTCTTTCCTTTCCTCACTTCCCCCTCTCTCAAGAATCTGATGAACTGCGGCCCCTTTCTGACCTGTTGCTTGTTTCTCGTCCTTTCCTCTTCAAGCACTGCTGCCAATACCCTCAGCACCTTGTCGTGCCGCCACCGGTATCTTCCTTGGCTCAAGGCCACTGGGCATCCTGACAGAATATGGCTCAATGATCCTCTTTTACCGCACAGGCCACAGTTCTCCTCTTCTTGCATCCCCCACATTTTCTTGTTTGCTGGAGTGGGTAGAAATACTTTTATCGTTCCTCTTCCTTCCCCTGCCTTTTGGGTCGACATTAACCAATTATCAATCTTACGAAGAAACGACAAATGTAATAACCAAATTTATTCTGCTTGCAAATATTTTCGTCAAAATTCAGTAGATTTGTCTCGTCTTTGCCCTGGGGCAAGTCTCTGCGTGATGTGCATTTGGACGGGAATGATAAGCTAAACTTGAGTTCCTCGACCTCATATGCTCGACAAATGCGATAATCTTTACAGCTGACTTTTTACCTCCATGAAATGTCATGGAATGGAGGTTATATTTTCTGTTATGTGTCTCTGTCTGTGTAGATGATTACTCAAGAACGGCTGGATGGATTGGTTTCATACTTGTTGTGTTGGTGGGGTGTGATGAAAGCTCGAATCGATGAGATTTTGGGAGCCGTATCTGTCGTTATAATCGATGTAATAATATCAGAAATCACCCCTATATCTGCGAAATATTGGAACAGGCATGTCCCGGTGACGTATGTAGGTCAGGTCATTAATCACCCGTGGGCCATGTAGACAGCAGCTAACAGTTGGCAGTTGCGGCCAGGCAGCTGCTGTGATTAAGGTCTCATTGATGATTTTCTTCTTCCCATAGACTTCTATGTTATAATTCGTGGTTTAAATGGGCGCGTTTATAATGAAGCTACGTGAAATTTCAGCAGATTTTTCATTCTATGTCGAGCACATTTATCCTATATCGTGGGAAAAAATTGGCAACGTAAACTATACGTAGGAACTTTTTTTATAGCAATTACAAACTACGATTAGTCAATCCCCACAAAAGGCACTTTTTCGCTGCTAGTGTACAACCGCACCACTCAGAACCCACGACTGTGTACCTCCGACCTAGCGCGCGGCTGCAAAACTTGACCTGCTTATTTCTTCAGTTACAAATAAGCTTTCACCAATCTAACTTTTGAGATCAGTTCCGCTGGCTAAAAGGGAATTTCTCACCGCTAAAAACATGCGTCCGTGCAGCTGTTCATTTTTGGCTTGGATCTCTTTTAGGGTACCCACTCGCGGAGTAATACATCAATGAGACCTTAATGACAGTCTGGGCATAAGTGAAGCAGGGCTCTGAATCCAAACAAGCCCTTCAACTGTGGTTTGAAAAATAACCAGCCAGCAGTAAGTTCAAACTAAAACTTCACTGTACCTACATTTTGTAATTCTATGTCTGTATGTGCCCTCAGGTCAATAAGTAAAGCTGCCCTTAACAATATTAACATCATAGATATGTGGCAGTATGAAAAACTAAGATGCATTGTAATTATCACACTTTGCATTGATTATGCAAATTAGACCCTTATTTGCATGAATGATATCTGTACATGTTCCACCTTCCATATATAACATATCTTACATTTATCAAGGTCCTATTGTGGAACACATTGTAATAGTAGGAGATCCTCATTATAAATGCTAATCAACTATTAATTTCTATAAATTGCATACTTCTGCAGGTAAGACGTAAAGATCTCGGACTAAAGTTTGCCAAATCCCTTCTTCTTTCCAACTTCCTCCCACCACACCGCTCTGAGGCACATAGTATAACCTCATAATGCTGACAACCTTAGACAGTTTAAATGCCAAACATCACGCTTCAGGAACGCCACACTACCATATGCCGTCGACCTCTTAAACACACATTACACAATTAAGTGTCACATTTTAATAATTACTTATCAGATGGACATTCTCTGTGTCATTAAATGAATACACCACTTCTTTCCCATAACATTTATAACCATTAGTCTCAAATACAACCGACCATAAACATACATACCATCCACAAAAAAGCAATAAATATTTCATGGAGGTATGAGGTCCCCGAACTCTAGTTGTAAATGTTTCTCACAGGGGCAGGCTACAAGCTTCCCGGCATATATTCCTTTTCCGGCTGAAAATCGCGATACCCCCCCCCCCAAAAAGACATACGCCAATGCCCCCAGGGAGGCCATTGGAGGAGGCTGCACGTAAACGAGAAGAGTATGGGGTGATCAGTTGTGCCTGACCAAAGACCTACCTTGGGAACTATCTTGCGTCACCTCAATTGAGGAGGACTGCCCCACTTTAACCTTTCTCGTGCATTTGTATGACGTTACCCGTTTTAACTTCTCCTGGAGGCAGCCGACTAGGCAAAACGACGGATCACAAGAAAAATCTGCTTGAATTTTGCTGGTCAACCGCACGGGTCTGATCTTAGAACTTGGACTTTTCTGTCACTATCTGTCAAGCTATGCCATGGACTGTTCATGTTGCTAAATGTCGATCAATCCATGCACAGAGAAAACGCCGACGGTGAAGTGGTCCGCCCTGGAGCTCACACCCTGCACAACCAGGTGCACATTTACCTGGACGGCACGATGGCTGGCGTCCCCGCCGCTTCGAACGACCCCATCTTCTTCCTGCACCACTGCAACGTCGACCGCTTGTTCGAGACGTGGATTCGTCGATACAGGTGGGTGTCCGCATCTTAGCTCAAGTTTCCATTTCGTTGTCGGGCACAAGGGGAGAATACTGTGCATTTTAGCAATGATATATATGTTTGGAAGATTGATTTGCTTTTTCGCGTTAGATGGAGTTTGTGCATGTCAATCGCTCTTTATGCGTCCTGATTTCCAATGGCTTCTGTTGGCAATATCATTTGACGGTCGATCTCAAATCGCTACCTTGAAGGCTAGCTGAAAGTGTGTCTCTATTAACATTTTCCAGAACCGCCGGCGAGACTCCGCCGGAGAGAGGTGCCCCGCCCGGCCACAACCGCTATGAGTACATCGTGCCGCTCTTTCCGCCAACCAGCCACGACGACATGTTCAAACCGTCCACGGAGTTCGGATACACATATCATGCCCTTGTAGATGGTACGATATTTGCTTCTTATATGAAATTTTGCTCACTGTGTTGGATATCCGACTTGCATGCGGCATGCAGGGTGACCCGGATGTTCGCCAGGTTCGGTACATGTAAATTCATTTATACTCAACAACACCTCTGCCGTAATTGTGCACTTCGCCTGTTGTCAGAAGAGGAACAAGTCCTTTTGAAAGAGCTGACGTTTGCCCCTCTTCTTGGCAAATTTGGTAAAAAGAATGCCACCAATGCCGTAATTGATGAACATATAAAGGTAGAAAACAGCCTAATATTTGATACGTAAAGACGTAATGCTTGCTTATCTTTTTAAGTACTCTGGTACACACCTTTTACGTTCGGAGTCGTCTAAAACCCTTTAAAAAGGGAAAATAACCTCTGTTATACAAATTGACAGACCTCCACGGTTTTACAGAAAACGGACCGAAACCCATGCACTCTTGAAAACACGAAAAGCTGGCCGGTGCGTATTTTGGAAAAATGCTGTATGTTAAACAAAATCACATGTAAAGAGGGCTTTTAAAGATCGAAGTCTTGAATTGGTCTATTTTCTATCAAAAAACATAACATGAGATTTGTTGAACAAAGGAAAAACACTTTGTCATAATTATAAGTGGGGTTCGAACCCACGCTTGCAAATCCAGACTGCCGATTGAACGCAACACTTCCCACCCTCATTAACATAACATATTCAATGTTATATATATATTTTGACAATATATAACATATTCAATGTTATATATATAACATATTCAATGTTATATATAACATATTCAATGTTATATATCAACATATACAACTTGTATTCACAAATTGCTTTCAATTTGTGATTCACCAATACGCCATTTCCAAGTAAAAAACTCTCGTTAAAACTTTGATCCATGGGACTTACAGACTGTCCTCTGAATAATAACTGACCAAAATGTTCAGCTTAGATGTGAGCAACGGTAAAACGTGGTTGGACGTCGGTGTCGTCCCTCGTATTCCATGCAAATGATACTTCTATCTACTTATTTGCAAAATCATGCCGGAAGGCTAATTGCATGAACGTTAACATTCACACAGAAAACAAAATAATACATGACACTAATGTCTAATCAACTTCTTCTAATTTCTAATCAGACGTCTTCTTAGAAAGAAGTAGTAAAATGAGTAGGTTTTGTGATTTAAGTAAAAACAGAGTCTTTATATTAGAGTATGAATATGTATGTATGTATTCTAGTCTTTTGGTGATGTACTAGATTGTAAAAGCTCGGTGAAATTGTAGCGACTGTTTGGAATAATCTGTTTCTTTCAATCTCATTTTGAGGACACTGTGTAAATACTGTTCAGGGAAAGCAGTGGAAGATGAACTATATTTCATTTGTCAATGTTCACATTACAGTTCCGAAAGAAACAAATTTTTCCTTAAAATCAGCAAAACTTTCCCAAGCTTTTATCACCTTACCGACCAACAAAAATCAATCTTCTTGCTTAAGTCGTCCAAACCCGTTATATATGAAAATGTTGGACAATTCATCTCCTACCGCTTACGGAAAATAAGTCAAACCCATCAAATAGCTTAAGTAGAAATGGATTTAGTTTAGACTTTATTCCATTTTGATTTATCTATGAATATCATTTCCCTTCTTTGTTAAATGTTTATGTATACCACTACTACTTTACTTTGTATGCAATTAGCCCTCGGGCATGAATTTGCAATAAAGATTGTTATTTGATAAGATGTATTTCACTAATAAACGTGTACCTCCCTTGTAGAGACGGATGGAGACTTGGGAGAGTGCAGTGCACCGCAAGCAGAAGGCGTGTCTCCGGGTGCGATCGGGATGGGAGTGGGCATTGCGTTAGGGATTGTGCTTGTCGTCATCGGCATTGCCGTTCTGCTGTATAACCGGTGCGGTCCCAAACCGCCGCAGTATCACGCCGCCAACACAGGCACGGAAATGTCCGTGCGGTCATGAGCAGGGCAGTTCTACCAAGCCTTCTGGAGGCCTCAGTAATCTCCAAGCAGATGTTGGGTGAAGTATCTTAAGATTTTCTGATGGTCGGCCTTCTTGGTCAGTCCCACACTCTGACGAACAGACAAGGCCATCAGAAAATGCTACGATCATTCACCCCAACATCTGCTTGACTACTTTGGTGGCTTGCCTGAGATATGTAGGTATAAACGCAAAGCTTATCATATCAACTCTTTCGTCTTCAATTCTTTTCAGAAGATTGATAAACTGGGTGGGAGAGTGAAACAAAAATAAGAATTGTTTCCATACTTTTATGAAATATTTGTAAATTTCTTATTCTATTGCAAGTTTCTAGTTTGCAAGTTCGTGCCCGAGGGCTGATTGCAAGTACATGGTACGTAGTACATAGTACATGTATAAACATAGTAGATATACATGTGACAATGGACAGTTATGAACAATATTCTACTCTAATTCTAGTGTTGGCTATTTCTAAACAGGTTGGCTTTGACTTCTTTTTGGAAGCAGAGGGAGACGAAAAGCCCCACCTTTTCTAAAATTTTGGGGTTCTGCGATTTCAATAGAAAAGTGGCTTTCTGTTCGTTGTTCTTCATCAATTATGGAAAAGACGTCCAAATTTGTATTGTCTATGTATGGTGATGGTCCTTTTTTATCATATGTCAGAAATATGACGTCCCATCGTAAAAATGGGCTACCTACAGGTCCATATTTGCAAAGTTGTTATCTTGTACAATGTAGCTTCCTGCCACCCTACGTAACTTCTGTCAGTACAACATACCAGTCAATCAGAGACTGGGTCCAACATTCCATAATGATTGAGAATGGATGATATATACTTCAGAATAGATTGCCCAACGTATGTTAGATAAATACCAACAAAATTGTTAGTCTCGTGCATGTAAAACAGACACAATGTTACAACATACAAAAACAGAGTTATTGGGCTACTGTAGCATATCTCCTACATATATATACTAGGTTCAGCTTTTGTATCTTGTGATGTTTACAAGGTATTCGACCCTTCCCTTCTTTACCGTCACCCCAGCATGGTCCGTACCGTGCTTTTATGTAAACATCACAAGATACAAAAGCAGAACCGAGCGGTATGCAGGTCGCAAATTTTTACTATTTTGCCCCATGACCATGACCATTGATATTGTCGTGCCAGTAACAACCTGCGCACAAATATTCATTGCAGGAATGTTTGTTTACCAGATCATTATCAGTGTTGAAGAAGTCACGCACAGGCATATCTGTTACATGTAGATCTGGACGCTAAAAGCCATGCTTTGGTGTCTAATCTCATTTAGAAGAAATACAGACGATCTTACACTTTTAAACAACTGCTGCTTCATAATCAATATAATAAGCGTAACTAAGTATGGTGAATGGTTACAGGTTGTTTCGCAACAATGCCAGTTCGCAACAGCCAGTTCGCAACAAGGCAAGTCTTTTCGCAACAAGGTATAGGTCTTTTCGCAACAAAGTACAAGTCGTTTTGCAACATTTGAATGTTATCAATCTTGATAGCCTGATAGTATTAGAAATCGTATTATTAACGAAAAATCTTACTGGGTGCGAAAGACAACCCCGGCGGCATAGCCATAGGAACAAGGTGCCGCATGGACCATGGGACCGCATGGACCTGGCAGCCCGATGATTTTCATACGCCGGGCGGTACAGTTTTATACCCGGCGTGCACAGGGAACATAGGGCTTGGGATTAAATATATATATATATTTATTTCAATGCGCGGATCTGCTAAACGTATGGATTGTGGTACCCGACCATTTGCCAGATGAGAGCCCGATGATATTTTCATACGCCGGGCGGTTAAATGGTCGGGTACCACAATCCATACGCTTAGCGGATCCGCGCATTGAAATAAATATATTTTAATCCCTTTCCCCTACGGTTTCAGGCGAACTTGCGAACTAAAATTCGCAGCGAAATTCCCCGCCAGACGAAGTTGACCCAGGCCGGCGGCGGACTAACACCCGCGCGCCGCCGAAACTCGGGCGCCGCCCGGCGTATGAAAATATCATCTGGTAAATGGTCGGGTAACACAATCCATACTTTTAACAGATCCGCGCATAGAAATAAATATATTTATTTTTAATCCCAAGCCCTATGGTCCCTGTGCACGCCGCGTATAAAACTGTACCGCCCAGCGTATGAAAATCATCGGGCTGTCAGGTCCATGCAGCCCCATGGTCCATGTGGCCTCTGCCGCCGGGTTGTCTTTCGGTAAGATTTTTACGCCGTAGGTGTATGATTATGTTAGGAGTACGATTTCTAATGCTATCAGGCCATCAAGATTGATATCATCCAAATGTTGCGAAACGACTTGTACTTTGTTGCGAAAAGACCTATACCTTGTTGCGAAAAGACTTGCCTTGTTGCGAACTGGCTGTTGCGAACTGGCATTGTTGCGAAACAACCTGTTACCTGGTGAATACAGTGTTTCATGGAAAAAATATTGATTTTTAATTGTTTGCCCCTCCCCCACTGTTTAAGACATGAAATTTCCGGATCATTTAGATGGTTATAGGTTTTATAGGCTGATACCCGGCAGAAAGCTAACATACCAGAATGGCTATCACATCAAAATATATGCCACAGGCCTTCTACTATACAAAAATAACAAGAAGAATTTGCCTCTCTAGAGGGTACCTATATTTGAAATCCTGGCCCATGGACTACTAGGATTTGTTGACTATTCTGGTGCTAATAGTTAAGGAAAACAGGATTTTGAGTAGAATAGCATGCAACAAACTATGTAACAGCAAGATTTTGGGTTAGCAACTAGCATAGTGATATTTGTATGCCATCATTTCATGACAGATACAAGGAATTATGAGTTGAGTATCATAAAACGGATGAACGCAATATGTAGTGTTAAGCTGAGCAAAAACTTGATATAGCCTATAAGAATATTCTAGGTGACACAGATGTATGATACACAAGATGAGAATTATGACTAGCATAGCACGAGACAGAAATGTAGAATGCAAATTTACATGACGCAGCACAGTATATTTTGCTGAATGTTTAGAATAAGTTGAAAAAATATCTGCCACCCTTAAAACAAAAGTCTACATACTTGGTTTTTTTATTCTTCGAATTCCTTCTTACTAATGCTCAGTTGGGAAAGCATGATGCAAACACCTATTTTGCGGCAACATTTTAATTGGTGTTAAATATAGCATAAAGAGCAAGAGGTAATAGAAAGATTGTGGAAAATCATATGTATAAGGCATTTGTCCAAGTAAGGTTGGCTTTGTACCAAGTTGTCGCTTATAGGGTGGGTGAAAAAAAAGGACCACATGTTTCGAAATCAAATAGAAATGTTTAAGATTCTGCAACAAGTAACATCTTAGAGATTGTAAAGGAGATGAAATTCTTTGAAGATTAGGACAAAACAATTTGCATGCATCATTATCATATCCAATGATACATTTGGAAGTGCTGTACTATTTCATGATTCCATCAATGGATAGTAAAGACAGCAAGAAAGATTCAACACCAGTAAATCAAAATTATTTTAACATGCATTGGCATAATACCGGTAGTAAGACTTATACCGGTAGATTAAAAATACCGGAACTTAAAGAGATCTACACATGCAACAATAATTATTTCTGAGCTGTGCACACTTCAGACATCTAGGTGTCCAATACATCATTTACAAAGCATCGATAACAATGCATTCGAAGACAACAAGGCCAAAAGTTTTCAGTATCTTTTTCGGGGTAGGCAGCTCGTCGTGGGACGAACACACTGTCACATTCATTGCCAAATTTATAGATCATAATTACACATGCTCACGGCACAAGACGAACATGATTCAACAACAATCTTGAATTTCTGTTGGTGACCTACAACTCATGTAAAAGTGTGAAGAACCGTTGCATAATAGCCCGGATCTACGACTGAATGGGCAAAATTGAACGTACGCAGCCATTTTCCCGCCATTTTATATCTACGCTAGCAGTGAAGTGTTACGTCATAGCGGTTGTGACGGACAGAAGTTGAATGAAAATTCTTGACAGTATACGTCCATTTCTCATGACATTTTGTATGCTCATGCAGGTTTATGTTTTATGCATTTACTGACAGAAAAGGAAGGAACATCAGAGGATGTATAAATGTACATAGCGGCAGTTAATTGTGCCGTGTTTCTTCCTACCGGTATTTTTTTACCCCCTCCCAACCACGCGCCCGTTCGCCGTGTAATTCTGCGGCGTGTTACAATTACGATATTACGCTTTTAGCAGGACAAGAGTGGCAGAAAAGTTACACTGAAGAAGTGGCGGGGGTAAGCTATAACAGCAACATGGAACTGGACAAAATGATGCGTTGACAATTTGTCAAATCAGTATGGCTAGAGAAATCGTCGTAAACGTACCGGTATTATGATAATAGATGTTACCTGTTGATTGCAAATTTGACATTCAGAATAGAAGAATTGCACAACTTTTTTTGCCATTACACTTGATCGTGAAAATGATACTGTGTCATAAAAAACCTGTCCCAACCAGAAATCAATTTGTAGACTAACCCAAGAAATAAAACATGTCTGGTCTATTTGTGTGGTTGGTCATGAGTGATGTTCACTTTTAACCATATTACATATAAATCACCAGGATTGTTAGCAGAAATATGTAACGTTATCTTATAATGGTGTGAAAACATATAGCAGCAGTGACAACTATCAGTCAGTCAGTCAGTCAGTCGAGGACATCAGATGACAACTATCATAGATAAAGAATAACCATAAAATATGTTCTAGATGTTAAATAATGAATCAAGTACTAATGCAACAATCTTTGTTTTTTATATTCACGAGTATAAATCAATGTACTGTGTATTTTCATGAGTAAAGACCACACATGGAATGAAAACATACGGTAATTAGCATTAACATCAGTAAAAAGACTGGCATCACTTTTTTCCATAAATTCCTTTACCCAAAAGGAAAGATTATTGTATTTCTGAACAAAAGAAACAAAAGAATTGAGCAACAAAACTTCATTCATTCAATCAATTCATGTTAACATCATGAGAATAAAGACAAAGTGACCAGTTTATGGGACATACTATAACATAATCTCCAAGCATAAACAGTTGGCCCTGGCCTAGACTCCGTTGCAGTCTTCGAACGGGGCTGTTTTTATGGGGGGGTCGTTGGTTCGCGCATTTGCGCAGTCTTCGAGGCGGGGCAAAATCGCTATCACGGCAAACTCCCTTTCACAGCAAACTCCCTTACCCCGCAAACTCCCTTTCCCGGCACAAGAGAACCCAGCCAACGTTGAAAAGCGCGAAACCAACGCCCCCCCCCCCCCCGCCCCATGAAAACCAGCCCCGTTCGAAGACTGCAACGGAGTCTAGCCCTGGCAATTGTTTCGGCCAATGGACGCTGTCTTTCCATCCAAAAGATCTGTTTGGAAATCCACTACAACACATATGGCAAAACATAAACATCTTTACTGTGTCTTCTTTGCCTTCTGTGCTATTGTCTCTTTGGAACCAGGGACCATGAACTGTACTATGTGGTAGTACAGGGTAAAACCTATGAAGTTTAAAGAGCTGTTCACAGATATCAACACAGGCCAAAGATCAGGTAACGAGGAGTGCGGGGGGGGGGGGGATGACAACGCTTAACAGACCCAGGAAAAGAGCTCCATGAGAGAGGCATAAAATCTTGACTTTACCACATAGAAAAACATCCTATGAGGGAGCCAGGGAAGATTTTTAGAGGACCATGTGTATACAGGACAGCCAATGAGTGGGTCAGAAGATACCCCTTGTAGTCTCCCCATGCCTGAGTAGGAGTTCAGCGAGACTGCCCAGCGTACGAACACAGCAAACACCACAGCAGTGCACAGCGTGCCAAACCTGGTGTCCATGGTGGGATTTAACAGAGAGACGATGAGCCTACTAAGGATAGCATCCTCCCTAAAATGTTCCCAATTCAACATGCATGACGTTACCACATCAACTCTCATAATTTTAACAGGTTTCATTGGTCCTCCAGATTAATGAAATGTCATGAACACCTGGATATCAGAAGAGTGCAATTGATGTTACCTCCGGGGTACCTGATGCTGCGTTCGTAGATCTCTCTCGATCCCGTTTCAATGTGTCTATTAGGCCTTGCCAAATTGCTGATTCTCGAATTTTACAAAATAGTGCTGGACGGGGTTAAAAGGTCTTAAAACAGTGTGAAAGGGAAAAATAGTGTACCTTGGTAAATTGGTAGACACAACACAGGGAGTAAATAATATGTTGAGATGCAAGTTTTCCTCCAGGCCCATTATTTTCAATTTGTGTAAGGAAGGAGTAGAAACAGACAGAAACAAGCCTTATTATGGAGAGTGCAAAGACTTTTTAAAGTCTTTGCACTCTCCATAATAAGGCTTGTACTCTGGTAATATGATACATGAATGACACCTTAAAAGGTCTCATTCATGTATTATATTACCAGAGTACCTACCAGAATTAAACGGCTGCATGAAAGTGCGTTTATAGCGGTTGAAAATTCCCTTTTATCCATCCCAACTGACTTCCAGCGTCAAAGGGATTAAAGCGTATTCATAAACAAGGCCACAGAACCACCACGCTATCCCATGGCAAATTATTTGGCCAAATTCTTCTCTTTTTTCATCTAGCTAACATGTCTGCTTGGAGACAAAAATCTCCTCCGCTCAGATAACTGACGTACACAATCTATCTTAAGAAAGAGTAATTTATGTAAATAAGACCCTTATTTTCATAATTACTAGTCGATGATGCTCACCCGTACATAACTTACAAATGCTAAGTAAAAATTCCCGTCATTAACAACTTATTATAGCATTTTCTCATTTTATGCAAATTAGATTTCATTTGCATAATATTTATCTATAGTGTTGTCTTCTTCGTCAGTTACAAATGTTACATGTTGGAATAGTCCTACAATTGTTTTATATAGTGGGTTTTAACTTTCCCCCTTAAGCCCGAGGGATGCCAACAAACTCCGAGAGAGGACGGGGCTATACTACATCCACATAGACGAGCAATCCGCCCATGCTCGAACTGACTTAGAGCACAGCCATCTGTCCGAAGCAAATCATAAATATTGACAAAGATTTAGTTTTTGAAATAGTTGAAAATCATATTCTTGGGAATCTTTTGGTGTTTTTTTTTTGTTCTGCAGCCCACATGTGGTTTTACTTTTTGGGTTCAGTCAGTGGAGAGCAGAAATCCTCCTGAGACACAAACTAGACAGGCTGTCGAGAGAAGTCCCTGGTGGATGGTTACCATGTGACTATTTTATCCAATCAAGTTTAACTCTAGCTTTTTTTAGCCTTTTTAGCGGGATTTTTGTACTGTCAGACTCATACAGGATTTCACTCTGAGAGTGTTTGGTGACCAGTTTTTTGAGTGCGTTGGAGTAGTATAGATACAGGTTTTTGTTCATCAACTGTTACAACTGTAAGTGCCTTTGTTTTTACATCTAGTTAAAAAGCCTGTCAAGTTTTAAAAGCTTCTTGGTTGTAGTTTCATTAATTTTGTTTATCAATTTATGAAGTTGTGCTTTTCTTTGTAGTCTTTCAAAGGTGAGTTAGAATGCTATAACTGTGGTCCATGTAGTTTTACTGTACTGCTTGTTGTTTTGAATACAAGATTATATTCCTGTATGATTTTTGTGTGGTCTTATTGTATGCCTGGTAATCTGGGCAAGATGACCCTCCATTGAAATGTCATGTTGAAAGTGTGGGCTTTGAGTATAATCTGATTTATTGCGTTGGTTAGAGCACATCTGTCCCCTGAGAGGAGGGGAAGTCTGGCTCTTGGTTGGCTGAAACAGCATGCCAAGTTAGTTAGAGCACCTCTGCCTCAAGGGACAGAGGTGCTCTAACTAACTTCTGACCATACTATGTGGATTTCAAAGTAACAAAATCCTCATCCCTGATTGGCTGAGGACAGATGGCTGTGCTCTAAGATCAACATTGTATCTGCCACTAATAGCCATGCCATGACAGGTACCCCTTCTCCACTTCTTTGAAAAATAAACGTTTGACAATTGTCTGTTTTCCTGACCTATATTGAGCTCACCAACCAAAACAATCAGAAGCCCTGAGAAGGCAGCTACTGTCCCCCAAATCAGGTCTTATCAAGTAATGCAGGAGAACTCTCTTGATTAATCATGCAAATTAGCTACAGATTAACATACTAATAACGTGATTATAGAAATTATCAACACATATATCAACACATCAACTAGCATGACAATCCGTTCAACCTTTCTTGAGTGATTCCCTTTCAAAGTCTAAAGCAAAATCGGCCCCTGCAATTTTATAAATGCCGCCATGGGGATATAATGAAACTCAGGCAGTTTAAGGCCTGTGACACCTGCGGATTGTCCAGTCCAGCAGTTATATGGCCGTAACTTTTGATGTAACTATCTGTTTTCAAGAAAATTTGGCCAGTTGACGTAACTCACGCACATTCAGAATATGATCGACATGAAAATTGCGGATCATTGATATTTTGGGTAAAAAAAATCATATTTTTCGTAAAAATTGTGATGTTATTAATAAGGATGATGTATAAGAATACCACTTCCATGGTGCGATCTCCTGATGGTGACACAGACTTATTTCATATCCATGCAGGGGTCTTACAGGGGGATACTCTAGCCCCATTTCTTTTCATTCTTGCTCTGGATTATGTTCTTCGTACCTCTGTGGACACACACAACGACTTTGGCTTCACCTTACAGAAAGCCAGGAGCAGTAGATATCCAGCTAAGAAGATCACAGATGCCGATTATGCAGATGACTTGGCATTACTTGCCGACAAAATTGCACATGCTAAAAAACTATTACATGCGCTGGAAGAGGCAGCTTCAGGGATTGGTCTCTATGTTAATGTTAAAAAAACTGAATACATCTGTTTTAATCAAATTGGCAAGATTGATGCCCTGAATGGAGCTCCTGTGAAACGAGTCGAAAGGTTCTCATATCTGGGAAGTGACATCTCTTCTACTGAAAGGGATATTTTGATTCGTATTGCCAAAGCCTGGAGTGCTCTTCACAACCTAAGTCCTATATGGAAGTCTTCACTACCAGACAACCTGAAAAGGGATTTCTTCAGAGCGATAGTTGAATCTATACTATTGTATGGCTCACCAGCTTGGACACTAACTAGGAAACTAGAAAGCAAGCTTGATGGTACTTACACACGTATGCTGAGGGCCGTGCTTAACAAGTCATGGAAGCAACATCCTACCAAGGAACAGTTGTATGGCAATATTCCTGCCATATCAACCATCATCAGGGAGCGTAGGACCAGATTTGCCGGCCATTGTTTTAGAAACAAAGCTGAGCTTGCTAGTGAACTCATACTGTGGAAGCCAACACACGGGTATGCACATGCTGGGCGTCCTAGACTAACATACATAGACCAACTTGCACGTGATGTGGGGCTTCGGGTGGAGGACCTTAAGAACGCTATGGGGGACAGAGAAGTCTGGAAGGAGAGGGTGGACTTGGTCCGGGCAAGCAGCCCGCGATGATGATGATGATTAATAAGGATCTGTGCCCACTATGAAATGACTGTCTAACAGAGTCATATTTTCTGGAGTATCAGACTATACCTCTGTGATATCTAATGTGACCGGCGATCTTGCCGCTATACCTCGGTAAGGTTTCATTTGGGGGCAAAAACATAATTTTTTGGACTATTTTGAGTATTTTTTGTACAATAACCAATACAGCCAACGAAACCAAGGATATCGCAAAAAGAGCCGCTTGATTTCTGAAGGTCTAAGGCTTAATGAACCTAAATCTGCACAAAACTCGTGATAAAACTGGTGCCCTGATGTGGGCAGCAGCCGATGAAACACTACTTACCCTTCAAGAACTGCGTCCAAGTAAGACATGTTTCACTGTAAGTAACATTAACCGATGGTAAAACATGAACGTTTTGTGTCTGACTTATGTTACTCAAGCAATTAGACAAACAATTACTCAAGCACAAAGTTAAATTTTATGCAGAAACTGGCTACTATTCCTAAATGTGATTTGACCAATGTAAAGTTCCAGAGCAGCATGGACAGCAGCAAAGGACAATGTAATGTTTGCAATAGTTCCCTTTAGCTGTGTAGGTTTCACTTGACTTAGATAGTAGTTGTACGTAGTAGTAGTAGTATCCATTATTTTATTATACAACATTATTATTACTTCACTAGTAGTTTAGTAATGCCATTTCTTGAAAAATACTAGACTGTAACTCAATTGACATGTTATCTGTACATTGTCATACATTGTCACTTATGCGATAGTTTTGAAATAAATCATTCTTAAGGCTTGAAAAGTGTGAGCACACATTGCACTATTGCCTCTTAGCAACTTTGTTCTTTGCAGTTGTAAATCCTTTGAAGATACTGATTACAATTAACGCTAGCCTATACAAAATTTGGGAAAAGTGTTAAGTTAAAACTTCTTCATGTCATGTGTAAAGTAAGTTACGTAGGCACTATATAGACGGAATATACCTGGTGCATCCCCGTCTTGTCTTCAGGTCAAGGAAAGGGTATGCAACGAAATAATGCTATGCAACGAAAAGAAACTGTATCATTCCCAAGTGTGATTTGACCAATGTAAAAGTTCCAGGGCAGCATGCAAAGGACAATATAATGTTTGCAATAATTCTCTTTAGCTGTAGGTTTTACTTGACTTAGTAGTTGTAGTAGTAGAAGTATCCATTATTTGATTTTACTACATTATATCATTATTAGTTCACTAGTAGTTACCTTCGCCAGAATGGCAATGTTATATGTTGGGTAGAAAATTTTTGTGTGTCAGAATATGCAGGTCAAAAGCATATAACTAGAGCACCTATGGATGGACATACATGATATTTGGTATTTGAGTAGCGGTTGCAGAAACAAAGGTCCTGTTCGAAAACGGTTCAACTTGAGCTTTTCGTCGGCGCTTCAACGGTTCGAGTGTGTTTATGTGTGTGTTTGCGTACAGGATAACTCGAGTCGTTGTGGATCGTTTTGCATGCTTTATGGTAGTTATGTGGGGGTTGGGAAACCGAAGGTCAAGTTTGATTATGGGCATCCTGGCGCTTTCCGTCGGCACTGCAGCGAGGCAAGTGTGTTTGTGTGTGTGTTTGCGTACAAGATAACTCGAGACGTTGTGGATCGTTTTGCATGATTTTTGGTAGTTATGTGGGGGATGGGAAAAGGAAGGTCAAGTTCTCAGGCAGTTTAAGGCCTGTGACAATTTTGGTCGAACATGAAATTCGAACCACTGCGTGACCTCAGGTGACCCCGCCGGGCCTGGTCGTTTTTAGAACGGTTCAATGTCAGCATCTAATGTTACATTGCGAAAACAGGAACTTACGATGTATGGGTTACACTAACTACTTATAGAATTATCAATGTTGAATGTTAAAGATATTAAACTAGTATTTACCAAATATCGACATAACCAGATATAGTTAACAAAAAGGGACCCCTGCGAGAGCCTTAATTATAAGGCTAACTGCTTGCGAAATTTCGCGGTTGTATCAATGCGAAATTTCGCAAGCAGTTAGCCTTATAATTAAGGCATCAGTCAACTGCCATACAATCATTTTGGGCTAGGAATACGGATTTTTAGCATTATTTTGCTGTTTCCTTGAAGTATGAGCGTCCCGCTGTTTTCCCGCCACTCCACACCCCGGGGGTTTCCGAACGCGTCTTCGAATGTTCGGACGGTAACATATGCCGCTCTCGTAAATATTTGTTTAACGTCTATTGTTTCGCCAATATCTAAGCAGATGCGCATGCTACAGTCGGCAAAAGAAGCTGATCGGCCGGCCAAAACCTTAGCCAGTTTTTTGAGCCTCTATGATACAATCTTATGCCACCAAAGGATCTGCTTGGAGATTATTTTTTCGGTAGACTCTTGGTACTGGGTTTCACATGGTTCAATTGTCTCTCTTAGTATTTAACTCTTGGTGACGCAAGATAATAAATCCGTTTTTACTTGCCCCCAGCGGAGTTAATCATCCTGCAGCCGACAAAATTGACGGGAGCAAATTTCAATATTGCCTCACTACCTTTCACAGCAGAACCTTAGCACCTGTTCAAAATCGCACCCCACCCCACCCCCAAAAAAGGTAACACTACGCGTCAGGAGTCTGCAAAGGAAGCTGGTATTACATAGTTAAATAGCTAAATAAAAGGGAACAAAAGCATTATCTAAAAATTTCCTTTTCACACACAACTTCGTACAAGGGCCACTTGGCCAAACATACTTTCAAGATTTACTATACGTAGAATGAGAGGTATTCAACCGGCAGTCTCAAAATTAACGCATCTTTAATATTCACCTCATTCTTCAAGAAATTTAACATTCATATTGTAGATACCTATCATCTCTTCCTTGTTTTCATAGCAAAAATAACTGAGTTACATAAAGAAAGCAATCTACTCAACACATGTAATTAACTAAATATTTACGTTCAAAATTTTCAATAACTTTGATTGGAATCAGTTTCTTGAACACAACTAAAGCAACTGCAGGGAGCAAAGCTCTTACTAGAGGGCAATGCTGCAATACACAATTTCAAGTACTGTACTTAGGCTAAGTTACTCTAAGGACAGGAAGCAGGGTTCTCATATGTTAGGGTAGGATGAGAGAGATTTGGCAGGTGCCCCGTACTCAGACTATCCCAAACACTTAGGGTTTCTCTCCCGTGCACTTAGTAAAATGTATGTCCTAAGTTGCATGATTTGTTATCGATTTTAAGGGTTAGGTGAGCTCTATTAGAGGTCCTGTCCCCATGCACACTCCCCAAACATGTAGGTTTCTCTCCAGTGAATGTATATCCATAGTTGATTTAAACTTTGATTATTAGGGATAAGTAAGGAATATCAGCTGTCCTGTACCCACATTAGTTTTGTTAGATGAATGTGATACCTCCATTCCACTAGGACGGCTCTCTCGCGGCGCTCTCACGGCGATGACAAATTTGACGTCGCCATGAGAGCGTCGCAGTAGAGATTCCACTAGAGCAGCTTTTCCTGCCATCGCGGCGCTTTCCCGGCGATCAAATTTGCCAGCGCCGTGAGAGCGCCGTGAGAGCGCCGTCAAGTGGAATGGGGGCCTTGTCCAACTTGGACTTCTGTGCTGCAAAATAGTAACACTGGTCACACTTGTAGGGTTTTTCCTGTCTTTGTTCAATGTTGAGATAAATCATACGTGTAAGCTGCCCCGTACACACTTCACACATATGTAAAGTTTCACTCCATCCATCATCATCATTCCCCATTGTCTTTTGTTTGATATTTGTTCAAAGAACATTTTCCACTGCCAAATAGTCACACTGGTCACATTTGCAGGATTTTCTCCCCTAGTGGTGATCACATGTCGGGATAAGTTGGACTGTTTTTTTTTTGTGTGCTGCCCTGCATTCACACTCACCACACGCGTTAAGTTGGTGTGTATTGTTAGATGTTGGTTTGATTGATGTGCTGCAGAATAGTCTCACTGGTCACACGTGTAGGGTCTTTTTTGTGTGACTTTTCAGATGTCGAGATAAATCAAACTTGTAAGCTGCCATGTATCCGCACTCTCCACACATGTAGGGCTCCTCTCAAATCACTCGAGTGTGTTTTTTTCGATGTTGTTTCAAATTGGATTTCTGTGCTGTAGAATAGTCACACTGGTCACACTTGTATGGTTTTTCTCCTGTGTGGGTTTTCATGTGTAGGGATAAAGAAGACTTGTGAGCTGTCCTATGCCCACACTCCCCACACATGTAGGGTTTCTCACCGGTGTGTTTTGTACGATGTTGGTCCAAAGTGGATTTCTTTGCTGCTAAAAAGTCGCACTGGTCGCACTTGTAGGGTTTTTCTCCTGTGTGGATTCTCATATGTACCGATAACCTAGACTTGTTATTTGTCCTGTAACCACACTCCCCACACATGTAGGGTTTCTCTCCAGTGTGTTTTGTTAAATGTTGGTCCAAAGTGGATTTCTGTGCTGCAGAATAGTCACACTGGTCACATTTGTAGGTTTTTTCTCCTGTGTGGATTCTCATATGTCGGAAAAAGTTAGACTTGTCAGCTGTCCTGTACGCACACTTACAACATAAATAGGGTTTTTCATCAGTATGTTGCCTTAAATAATGACCGTCCAAAGTGACTTTATGTGCTGTGGAATAGTCACACTGGTCACATTTGTAGGGTTTCTCTCCTGTGTGGGTTCTCATATGACTGGCTAAATGAGACTTTTTAGCAGTCCTGTATCCACATTCCCCACACATGTAGGGTTTCTCTCCTGTGTGTTTTGTTAGATGGTAGTCCAAAGATGATTTCGTTGCAGCAGAATAGTCACACTGGTCACACTCATAGGGTTTTTCTCCTGTGTGGGTTCTCATATGTTGGGATAAGTCACGCTTGTAAGCTGTCCTGTACCCACACTCACCACAAATGTAGGGTTTCTCACCGGTGTGTTTTGGACGATGTTGGTCCAAAGTGGATTTCTGTGCTGCAGAATAATCACACTGGTCACACTTGTAAGGTTTTTCTCCTGTATGGGTCCTCATATGTTGGGATAAGTTAGACTTGTTAGCTGCCCTGTACCCACACTCACCACACATGTAAGGTTTCCCATTGTCATGTTTTGCATGTTTGTAAAAACTGGAATCCTGTGCTGCAGTGTAGTTCATCTCACTCCCAGTGTGTTCCATCTCGACACTTTGTGAAGCCTTAGGCTGGGGAACAAAGAAAATGCAAAAAAAATGATGAGTTCAAAAAAGCTCCTACATATATGTCTAGACATGCTTCAACTCAGTCACCTACTTGCCTCAGCTGAGGATGATTGCTTTCCTGGATCTCTTATGAAATTTGCTATGGGAAAACTACATCAATGGCTTTTTTTTCCTCTCCAGTGAGTATTTGGAACTTTGTTTCTTACAATGACTTTTCTTCTATCAAAGAGGATAAACTGGTCTATCAAGTGAACACATGTCATTTGAAGTTAGTCAAATGTCATTTGAAGTTAGGCCCCTTCGCAGCCTCTTTGTGGGCGTTTGCGCAATTTTATGAGGGAGGGGCATATTCTCGATTTTTTATCGCGGTCAGGTTTCATGTCGGGAAGGTTCTTACGTCGAGGAGGGAATATTCCGGTCTTATGTCCGTGCCCGCAAAATGGCCGCGAAGGAGGCTATTCTTTCATACTGACATATACTTGCACAGATTAAATTTCATTCACATGCTATGACTCTATATATTTTTCTTAGTCTTGGTAGCATAATTCTTTCCTACCATACCCACAAGCAATAGAATTAACTATGTCTTCCGAACAAATCAACCACAAATGGACCCAGTTTTTCCTCAAGGAAATTCTACCGCGACATGTATCTATGGTGCAAGCAGAGACACAACCACACTGCTTGTCCGTATCAATATGACCTCCTTGGCCCTATGGATCAAATTCAGTGGATCAGTGAGCCACTACCAAGCTACGCGATAGGTGGTCTAATAGTAGAAATTGGACAAGTACTGTAGAGTCCAAGATCTACAACCCCGCGTAGAACTCTCCAGTATATGGGCCCCCGTCTTGTCTTGCATCACAAAGGACAGTAACTTTTTCCTATGATGTTGTCTGACCATAGTGCTAACTTGACTTACATTTGAGTGACATTTGCATATGATCCTTACAAGTTAGTGGTTCAACCGGTTTTCTTGTTAGCTGTACTTGTATTGAATTGTCCGGCCAGTACATTCTAAGATCTATAGTGACGCTGAAAAAGAGTGATGCATGTCACTCGAAACGTCTGGAATTTTATCCAGCCGTAGAGATTGAATTGTATTTGAATAGAGTCTATAGTAAGCTAGGGGAGTCAGCCGGCCAGAGGAGTACCGTACGTTTCCTCACCGTCGAAGTTTGATCAAAGGGTCGTAAAGGATTTTATTCATCATCTCAGATGGTATAAAGTTAACGTAAGGCCGGTGGCCCCATGTAAAAGATGAAAGCTCCTTGGTATGACTATGAGTGAGCTTCTGGCATAAACCTGAAGTGCCAAGACTCTGCACAATAAAAAACTGTAACCTGGTATTCCAGCAAAACCAGGTATCTACCATTCGGGTTAAAGGAAATAGTTTTGTTGGCCATTGAATGGTTGATGGTAAAATGAGGAGCCAAAACAGGCAGACATGACAATCCAACAGTTTCCAAACATTACACTTTTGGAAGAATTTGAAAAAACAACAACGGGATTTTAAAGCAACAAATGCTGAAAGAGGACCAAAGGTGTGAAATTCGTGAATTCATACTCTGGTCAATTATGCAAGTTGCAATTTACTGCTAAAATAAACAAAAGAGGGCAAACTTGGCAAATTCCCGCCAAAATGAACAAAGGCCAATATTTCGCACCTTGACGCAATTTGTACCTGGCCCGGGTCACAAAAGGTAGAGCAGTTCACAGCGCGGGAAGATGACAGGATAGGGCAGAGGTGATAATGATTGAATTACAATGGACAAGTATGGAAAACAGAAAACCCAAGCCAACATAAGGAACCAAATGAGTTGGCTGTCGTCATGTCGAAAAATCATGTCTCAATTCTCATAAGAAAAAAAAAACAATCACACAGGTAAAAACAGGCGAATGTATACTATATCGGAATTTTGCCTGGAAACCAAAACAGGCACATGTGACCAGTTACCGTCGAATATGAAGCGGTTTAGAGAGTCAACAACAAACAAAGTAACAAAACAGCGATGATAAGAAAAAAAAAGCAAAATCTCAATTTGAAAACCCAGTCGCAGTGTGCAGCGAAAACCTGAATCTCCAAGCAGATCCTATGGTAGCATAAGATAGTATCAAAAGCTGGCAGAGAAGTGAAGCCGTCTTAGGAGTGTGTTTCGCTACCGAAATGGACACCTTTGGGCTGACTACACTCTTTGGCCAGTTTGGTACTATCTTATGCCATTGTAGGATCTGCTTGGAGATTACGAAAACCTGACAAGGGCCCAAACTTTCGAACACTGAGAAAGTCATCAACAAAAAGAATCGATCAGGATCTTAGAACTAACGATAACGGTTTCATACAGAATGCAGTGTGTCTAAAGATCATCAACAAAGCTATTATACGGAACCCCACTGAAAACGTAAAAGTTGGGAAATTATTATTCAAGTCTCAAGCCAAGTTACGTACCTGATGTTGTCGTGAGTCGGAAAGTGAGAGGATAGAACTCGAAACGGCGTCTCTGAGACCGACCCCAGAGTCAGTCGTGTCTCCCGCTAAACCAGCCCGATCCTGCCCCCGATAAGTCACGGTCACCGCCTTGCTGTTCATCGACATCGGCGATCCAAGACTTACTTCGGAGCAAAATTCATGTACACGTGTATAAAATGCGACGGAGCGAGACGAGAGACTATGCACGCTCTCTCCGGCTCTTGTGATCCTAACAACTGGGCGATCCCACTGAGTGAGCAGGGGCGCACCATATCTAATTACATAGTATGGCCCAGGTTGGTCATCTGTTCACCTGTTCATGACTTCCAAATGCCTGGAGATTAGTATTTCGATAGACGTGGTCTCTTGGCGCTTGGTTTCACATGGTTCAATTTCAATTGTCGCAAGTCTACCTCTGCTTGGAGAGTAAACGAGTCTACAGCAGTGGTCTAGTTACTAGACTTGCGTAGTGGACAGAAGAGACTCGCGGGAGCTGTAATACGGCTGGATACCAGGCTATCGTAATACCTCCTAGCCTGGAGTCCAGCCTTGTTAGCTTTGTTCCGCTCCCGAAGGTCACTACAGTCTAATCTCCAAGCAGATCCTACAATGGCATAAGATAGTACCAAATTGGCCAAGGAGTATAGTCAGCCAATTTGCGGCAGCGAAACACTCCTAGGCCGGCTTCACTCCTCTGCCAGCTTTTGATATTATCTTATGCTACCGTAGGATCTGCTTGGAGATTAGCTACTGGCGAGTACAAGGGGGCGGAGCAAAGCTAACAAGGCTGGACTCCAGGCTAAATACCTCCGCCAAGCTTAGTATTTTGTTTTCAATGTTCTTTGTTTGTGCCCGTGTTTTTGCTGTAACTCGCTGTGGATGGACCTTTGTCATTATAGTTTGGCATGAGGGGAGGGAATCAGGACAACGTAGGTCAAGTTCGACAATTTGGCTTCTGTCGGATCCTACGCTACTACAGCGGAACTTGCAGCTCTGATATCTCACGTTCTGGGCATGCTAGCTATGGATGTTATCCTTGAGTAACATCCAAGCAGATCCTGTGGTGGCATAAGGTAGTATCAAAAGCTGCCAGAGGAGTGAAGCCGGCTTAGGAGCGTCTTTCGCTACGTACCGGGCAAATGGACACCTCTTGACTGACTACACTCCT
Source organism: Branchiostoma floridae x Branchiostoma belcheri (assembly GCA_019207045.1). Lineage (NCBI taxonomy): Eukaryota > Metazoa > Chordata > Leptocardii > Amphioxiformes > Branchiostomatidae > Branchiostoma > Branchiostoma floridae x Branchiostoma belcheri. Next base: position 31,761,008 of record CM033024.1, on the reverse strand, counting down.
TGGCCAGTTTGTTATCTTATGCCATTGTAGGATGAGATCAATTCTTGAGTGGTACCGCTCTGATTATAGCTCTTGGGGCAGATACTAGTACAGCCAAACGGACGACCATCCGGGAGACTGGGCAAAAGCGGTCGATTTGGACAGGTGGTCGGTTAGAAGAGTATCGACTCACAACATGCCCGATGCAAACTATAAATGGTTTCCGTTAATGGCAAATACTAGAAGAGGTCTCTTAATACTGAAGCTAATGGGGAAATTTTCGGGACCGAGAAAAAGCGGTGGTAATGGCCAGGTGGTCGCTGTCAATGGCAATATTCTGTCAAGAAGGAGGTCTGATATTGAACCTGTTGACGAAATCTTGGTCTGCGAAATGCTGACAGAAAAACAGGGGAAAATCGGTATCATCTTGTTTTATAGACCCCCTAATGGGGACTTACTGGCATTTACTAATAACCTCCAACATACATTGCGTTTGGCCGACCAAGTATACAACAAGGTGGTCTTATTAGGTGATTTGAATCTCCCTAATATCGATTGGTGTAGTTTGATAGGCAATTCTACTACAGAAAACCAGTTTTGTGATGTTTTGAATGATTTCTCACTAACACAGGTTAATAATGTTACTTCTAACAGTCATAACCATCTTTTGGATGTGATTCTGACTAACGTTCCTGAAAAATGTTCCAAAGTTGAAAAAGTATCATCTGATTTTCCTACTGATCACACTATTCTACAGTTTGACCTGAATTTTCGTACGGTATTCCGTCAATCAAACATGAAAAGACATGTCTACCAGTATAAAAAATGCAACTTTGATAACCTACGACAAAGTCTCAGAGACACTCTCGGTTCTCAAGGCTTTGTAGAATCTGATAGCATTGATGACTGTTGGGATACGTGGTTACAATGTTTGTGTGGCTTGGTTGAAAACCATGTACCAAAAGCTAAAATAAAAAATTCTTATTCCATGCCATGGTGTGATGGTGATGTCTACCATCTTAGAAATAAGAAGTTGACTGCATGGCGAAGGGCAAAGAAAACTAATCGCCCAGCCCACTGGCATAAGTTCCGGAAACTTAGAAATGGTCTACAAAAACTTATTCATTACAAGTACAAACTGTTCCTTGAGAACTTGGGATCCTTGGTCAATAATAATCCTAAGAAATTTTGGACTTTCTTTAAAAATAAAACAAAATCACATTGCTTGCCACAAATTCTGAAATACAAACATTATCAAGGAACGACACCTACTGATAAAGCAAATCTGTTTAACAAGTTCTTCTTCTCTGTTTTTACTACCCCTGTAGTAAATCAGCCTCTCCCTGAGATCAGTGCTTGGAGACATCCCTTCCTCGGCAACATTGACTTTACAATCAAGGAAGTTCTAGATGTCTTGCTTACCTTAGATTGTACAAAAGCTATTGGCCCTGACTCTATATCCCCAGTGATCCTACGCGAGGGTGCACACGTATTAGCTCCTCAACTTACTGCCATCTTCAACAAAAGTATTCAATCGGGCATAGTTCCAGCTAAATGGAAAGAAGCCAACGTCTGTCCCGTCTTTAAGAAAGGCAGTAAAGACTCTGTTGAAAACTATCGACCCATTTCCTTACTCAGTGTAGTAAGTAAGGTTATGGAACGTTGCATTTTTAACCGTATTTTCCCTCACCTTCAAGACCAAATTCACCCACTACAACATGGCTTTATTAAAGGAAAATCTACTACTACCCAACTATTGGAAACCTTTCAAACCGTCGGGACAACTTTGGATCACAGTGGCCAGATAGATATAATTTACCTCGACTTTTCCAAAGCTTTTGACAGCATTCCACATCACCTTCTTGTACACAAACTTAAGACATTTGGATTCCACTCGAATCTCCTAAATTGGTTCTCTGATTATCTGTCTAATAGAAGACAACGAGTAGTCATTGAAGGAGTTTCTTCAGACTGGCTTCCTGTAATATCCGGAGTCCCACAAGGTTCCATTTTGGGACCTCTACTTTTTTTACTTTATATTAATGACCTGCCCTCTACTATAGAATGTCCCATGGCCCTTTATGCTGATGACTCAAAATGTTACAAGCAAATATCATCACCAGCTGATTGTATTTCCCTTCAGCATGATATTGACAACATGGTCGAATGGAGTGTCACATGGATGATGAAATTTAATACCTCTAAATGTAACGTGCTCACTATCTGTAGGTCTAAAACACCAGTGCTCTATGACTACGAAATTGAGGGACAAGTGCTCTCATCAGTTACGGAATTTAATGACCTAGGTGTAACTATGTCCAACTGCCTATCTTTTAAGAGTCATATAAAAAACATCACAGCTAGTGCCAACTCGACCCTCGGCTTTATTAAGAGATCTGTTGGTTACCATGCCCCTGCAAATGTTAAGAAAATCCTATATATTACACTAGTTAGGCCCAAACTCGAATATTGCTCGTTGATATGGTCCCCCCACACTCATAACTTAATTACTTCCCTTGAAAAAGTCCAGAGACGTGCTACAAAATACATTCTCAACAACCATACAACTGATTACAGGGATAGATTGATCTACTGCCAACTCTTACCTCTATCTTACCGCAGAGAATTATTAGACTTATCCTTCCTATTTAAATGTTTCTTGGGACAATACGGTATCGACATTCATCAATATATAAGTTTTCCACTCACATCCCTAAGATCCAACTCACAAGCCAAGCTCCAGCCCCAAAAATGTCTCACCACTACGTTTAGAGCGTGAGAGCGCCGCGAGAGAGCCGTCCTAGTGGAATGGAGGTATCACATTCATCTAACAAAACTAATGTGGGTACAGGACAGCTGATATTCCTTACTTATCCCTAATAATCAAAGTTTAAATCAACTATGGATATACATTTTGCAAAACACACTGGAGAGAAACCTACATGTTTGGGGAGTGTGCATGGGGACAGGACCTCTAATAGAGCTCACCTAACCCTTAAAATCGATAACAAATCATGCAACTTAGGACATACATTTTACTAAGTGCACGGGAGAGAAACCCTAAGTGTTTGCTGATAGTCTGAGTACGGGGCACCTGCCAAATATCTCTCATCCTACCCTAACATATGAGAACCTTACTTCCTGTCTTAAGTGCAGTACTTAAAATTGTGTGTTGCAGCATCGCCCTCTAGTAAGAGCTTAGTTCCCTGCAATTGCTGTAGTTGTGTTCAAGAGACTGATTTCAATCAAAGTTATTGATCATGAAAACTTTGAAGGTAGATATTTAGTTAGTTACATGTGTTAAGTAGATTGCTTTTATTACTATGAAACTCAGTTATTTTTCCTATGACAACAAGGAAGAGATGATAGGTATCTACAATATGAATATTAAATTTCTTTAAACTGAGGTGAATATTAAAGATGCGTTAATTTTGAGACTGCCGGTTGAATACCTCTCATTCTACGTATAGTAAATCTTGAAAGTATGTTTGGCCAAGTGGATTTAACAAATACCCTACTAAAATTCCTAATCAATTATGCAAATTAGGGCCTGATCTAATCATAATAAGCATCAGATAATGTCAAGCATAACCTTTTAAGGTGTCTCTATGATAAAGATTGTAACGATCCGTCGACACCTCCTTTAGTTAATTCTCAAGTCTAAAACAAAATCAATTGCAATTAACAAAGAAAATGCTAGGGGGCAAATCTCGCAACATTTACTCTCTGTCCAAGAGCTATCTATACCAAACTGAGAACCAAAACAATTCTCTTTCTAACATCACAAAACCCACAGATAATACAAAACGTGGGATCCTTTGCTTCCAGTTTCTCGAACTAGAACCTAATAACCAAGAATTTAGAGTTGACTTTCAGACTAGAGTAGACACTTGCTATGTTGTTTTACACTGCTTGTACCCCTTTCATGTTACCTACAATTAGCCCACAGGCAAGAATTTGCAATAAACTTTTGATAAGTATGGATATACATATGTATGTTGCATCAAACGACTCATGCAACATATATCCACGGGCTCGTTAGCCTTATACATTGCATCTTTTATTTAGCGTTTACGTTCAACATAAAGCATCAAACTCTGCGGACAACGAAAACGGAAAGTTGCCGGAGGTATGCGCTCTCGGAACTCGAGGCCTTGTTGCAGCTCCGCGGAGCACATCAGGATAGATCCCTCCGTATTTCTCTCTCCACGCGTCCTGTCGTGAGAGAGATCTCGTACCGAGTCTCCCGCCAGTTTCTTGCGAGGTTTTCATCCCAGTTTTCGTGTCTTTGCTTCGTTTTGACCCAACATATCTCACGTGAGGTACGTAAGGACAATGTCCACCTATTTTCACGAGTAATCGTTGTACAGATTTGGTTGTGAATGTCGAAGAAAATGTCTCGTCACTCGAGTTATTTTTTCAGCGTGGTGGCTCGATAACTTTGGCACCTCTAAACCACCCAGACTTGACGTTTTCGTTTTTCCTGGTACCTACAGTGATGTCAATCACTACTTCCAAAGACTTACCATCTAAAATTTGTGCTATTTTATTCTTAAAAGTTGGTTTGGTTGGATTTAATCCTTGGTTTTATCTGCTGCAAGATGGACTCGGGGTCCGTAAACAGACGGAAGGGTCTTGGAGGGGTTATCGTATCTCTAGAATTGTGAAATCGAAGACCATTTAATGAAAACTTGTGTACGTCGTACTGATATTAAGCTAGAGGTTTGATTATTTATCGTTAATAATGAGAATTCGGGTGTTACGTAGAATTATGGGTTGTGTTTGGCGCTTTATTCGGTATACACAAACCCCCTGTATTCGCCTCTCAGTCAGAAGCGCCAGCTTTCCCATCTGGTTTTCATCAAGACGCTGTTTGTGTCAGAATGAGGGGGAGTCAGGGGGCGGATCACTAACTATAGTACTTGGTCTGTATTTCATAGATCTCCTCATAGAAGTGTAAGATAACGGGATAGGGTGAACCAAGGAGCTTTTATATCAGATCTGATATAAAAGCTCCTTGAGTGAACTTACTTTGTCTCCCAATAAATAATCCAATTGCTGCCTATGTACAGTTTTGATTGGTCCTTACAGTTTTCCTGATACTGTTTGCTACATTAGGTTAAACAAGAAAGCTTCTGAAAAAAGCTGGCCGGTGCATATTTTGGAAAAAGTCTGGATGTTAAACAAAATCACACAAAAAAAAGAGTTTTTGAACATCGAATTACTGAATTGGTCTTTCTTCTATTAAAAAAAACACTACATGAGATTTGTTTAACAAAATAAAAAAAAAAAAAATTTAGCAAGTGGGGTTCAAACCTACGATCTACTGAAGATAGGTACCGTGCTGTAAACCACTCGGCCATGCTTGCTCGATTACGCAATAGCACGTATAGAAGGGCTATTTGGTTAAAGTGACCGATCCATGCATCCATGCATCCATCCATCCATGCATCCGAAGACCCGCTTCTCCCGTCTCATAGCCGGTGCTACAGTTCAGTTCAGTTCATCCATCCGGTGACACTATGAAGTTCTTCCATACGCACCGGCTAAAATTTACCTGACCATAAAGCTATTCAATTTGAGTGTCCAGAGATGTTGTTTTAACGGACTTATGTGATTGTGTAGATGTCTAGATGCAGGGGATGGGCATTTGTATTTTGTAGTTTTGGGACAGTTCTTTCTTCATAAAAGCTCCTTGTTTGTACTGTAATCTCTTCAAAGTCAGTGCAATGTCTAGATAACAGTAGAGGGATGTGTAGATGAAGGCTAGACATTCAGGTAAGAAGATACACCAAATAGCAGTTATTCAAGCCACTTTATATAATTTATGAAATGGTCAGACGTTTGAGGTAGCATGATGTATATTGCTTTTCGATCAGCAGATCCTTTTCAGGAGCACTAGTGCTAGGTAATCTGGCGATGTGTGTAGCGTGACTGGTCAAGTGTTTGGCCCGGAACCTAGACGTCCTGACTCCGATGCTCGCTGTGCCCCCGATGTTTTGCCCCGTTCAAAAAGGCAATTTGCATGACCTTCCTCACTTAACTCGGGTGTAAGAATGGGTACCTGGGTTTGGTCGGGGAGGTAAGATACAACCTTTACCTCCCGTATCTTACCTCCCGTTTGTACTTTGCACTGTGAGAATAAGTTCAAACTTGAGTGCAGTGCCATTTTGTCCTTGTCTGCCCCAAAGCACAAAAAAGGTAATGGATGCTACCTGAAATATCGGAGTATTTCCAAAATCATATGCAGATGCTTGAGTAACTGCTATTCAGTGTAGAGGGTGGAACTGTAAGTGTAAGGTTTCAAAGTTTGGGTTTGACTTCTTTTTTTGAAGCACAGGAAGACGAAAAGCCCCACTTTGTCTACAATTTGTGGATTCTGTGATGGTGGATTTTAAGACAAAGTGGATTTCTGTTCATTTGTGGAAGTTGGTGTATGTGATTGCGACTTCTCTAAGTCTAAACAAACTGATTCTTCCGGTTTGATTAAATGAGCACTTGGAATAAAATACATTTCATCCTCCACTGCTTTAGATACACAGTACTAATTACCAATATATACAATGTGGTCTGTCTGTTTTTTTACAGAGCTCAGAGAGTGTCTTTAGTTGCTGTTACCATGGCCACAAATAGCAACAGCCCTGATGACATGAACAGTGGATCACAAGGTGGACCTCGCAGCAGACTTGCCACCAAAAAACTGTACAGATGTGAGGAGTGCAACAGGCAGTTCAGTCAGCTGGGGAATCTGAAGAGACACATGCGGTCTCACACTGGGGAGAAACCCTACAGGTGTGAGGAGTGCAGCAAGCAGTTCAGTCGGCTGGGTAATCTGAAGACTCACATTCGTTCTCACAAAGGGGAGAAACCCTACAGATGTGAGGAGTGCAACAGGCAGTTCAGTCAGCTGGTTCATCTGAAGATCCACATGCGGACTCACACAGGGGAGAAGCCCTACAAGTGTGAGGAGTGCAGCAGGCAGTTCAGTTGGCTGGATCATCTGAAAACTCACATGCGGACTCACACCGGTGAGAAACCATACAGGTGTGAGGAGTGCAGCAGGCAGTTCAATGAGCTAGGTCATCTGAAGTCACACATGCGGACTCACACAGGTGAAAAACCCTACAGGTGTGAGAAGTGCAGCAGTCAGTTCAGTGAGCTGGGTCATCTGAAAAATCACATGCGGACTCACACAGGGGAGAAACCCTATAGCTGTGAGGAGTGCAGCAGACAGTTCAGTCAGCTGGGTAATCTTAAGGAACACATGCGTACTCACACAGGGGAGAAACCCTACAGATGTGAGGAGTGCAGCAGGCAGTTCAGTCAGCCGGGTAGTCTGAAAATACACATACGGACTCACACAGGGGAAAAATCCTACAAGTGTGAGGAGTGCAGCAGGCAGTTCAGTCGGCTTCATCATCTGAAGACTCACATGCGGACTCACACCAGTGAGAAACCCTACAGCTGTGAGGAGTGCAGCAGACAGTTCAGTCGGCTGGGTATACTGAAGACTCACATGCGTACTCACACAGGGGAGAAACCCTACAGATGTAAGCAGTGCAGCAGGCAGTTCAGTCAGCTGGGTGGTCTGAAGACACACATGCGGACTCACACAGGGGAGAAACCCTACAGCTGTGAGGAGTGCAGCAGGCAGTTCAGTCAACTGGTTCATCTGAAGAAACACATGCGGACTCACACCGGTGAGAAACCCTACAGGTGTGAGGAGTGCAGCAGGCAGTTCAGCTTGCCGGGTTCTCTGAAGAGACATATGCAAACGCACAAAGGGAGGAAACCCTGATATAAAGCTGAGAAAACTCCTATGTGGGCTCACAGAAGGCGAGATTTGCATGTGTGAGGATTGCAACAGCCATTTCAGTCAGATGGGTAGTCCAAAGAAACACATGCAAAAACACACATAATAAGATCTTGAAGATGTTTGTAGTTGAAAGTGACTGCATTTTTGAAAAGCTAAGCTCGCTTTAATAATATTTGCTTACCCTAGTTTTGGACAGGTTTATTGTTTATTTTTACCCTAGAATTACAAGTATGTTTCTACCTAATGAATAAGAACTTTATTGTTTGATATGTATCAGTAACATGTTCTTTAACTTATATTTACAGTCTACAACAGATAGCGATATGTGACATGTTTATTTGCTATATTTATTTCTAGACTAGTTATCACCTGTTACTGACATTTCTTACTTTTTATGTTCTTTACTCTAGCTTTTAGTCATACTCTAGACATCTATTCAATCTACTAACAGATAACACATGTTTCATGTTATTTTATACATTTGTTTTAAAGTAGTTTTATCATATCACCTGTTACTGAGCTAGGACTTCACTATTTTCTTCCTTAGGCATGTTGGATTTAGGCAGAATTTTGCATTATGGTAGTTGATGGGAATGTTAGAACAAACAGATATATGTTATGTTTTACCGTGATTTTTGGAGTTTTCTGTTTTGGTTTTGTTAACATGTTGCAAATAAAGTTACAAGAATGAAATATTTCAACTATTAATGAACACAAAAGTCAAGTAGTATATATGTACTCTCCAAGCAGAGGTTTTATTGGGCTTTCCTTTTTGTATTGTTTCTTGAAGTCCACCAGCCAACTTTGACTATACAAGATATAATACAAAAAGAAAGCCCGATAAAAACGACTAAAATAACGGCAAAAAAGCGGAGCCTAACCTCTGCTTAGTATATATGTAGCTATTATAGAAACACTGTACAGGGCTCGAAATACTGGGTGCATGTGCACCCAAAATTGGAACTGTGCACCCAATTTTTTTTTACTGGGTGCACAGGGTGCACCCAAATATTTTCTTAGTTTATGTATGTAACTTTAAAGATATCAAGTATACTAGTATACATCAAATTTGACATCTAAGTGTTAGAAAGATAATAAAAATGTCTGTCATGGTACTTGTTTAAGAATTTCATAGCTTCTAACTAAGTTTTGTTATTATATTTTTCTGACATTCTACTTAAATATGAGTGGTGCACCCAAACATTTTTGGGTGCACCCAATTTTTTAAGCTGGGTGCACCAGTGCATCTAATCCCAAAATGAATCTCGAGCCCTGCTCTAGGTTTCATCATTGATCATCAAAATTTGGTCTCGATCTACATGATAAGCATCTAATCATCTCAGGCATCACTTTAACAGTTTAACTATCTACATGTGTATCCTAACAAAGTGACCCATCGACCCCTCTTTAGTTATTTTTTTAAGGGGCCGGTAAAACTATATAAAGAGCAGATAATATAAACTATGCCCTTCAGTATGCTACAGGCACCCATACAGTGCACATCAGTGGTGGCCTGGCTGAGTAAGTTTACCAAGTACAAGTTACTCTTCAAATCATGTTTGAAATCTAGAGACAAAAGATAAGAAATTGAAGTAAGACTATTCATGAAGAAGTTAGCTTGAAGAACACTTAGCCCAGAATATAAGTAATGAAAAACACTGGGTTGCTCTTTAGTGTGAGACATTGGCTGGCAGTTATGTATACAGTTCTACAGATCATTATAAGGTTTATACTGGTTTCTTACTATATGTCCAGTATTACAAGTTATTGTTCTACACACACAACTCATGAGAGCTAATTCAGCTGTAAGGAAGACATTTTCAAGTTTAAAAATGTAGATGCAAATAGATGCTCTGATACAATTTTGACAGGGCTGATTTGAAATTTGAAAAAAGTTGTTCTTTCAAGAACTGCAGAAATAGTATTATCTTATTATCACATGATCTTATCTAATTGAAACCTTTCATTGTGTAACTTTGTTACTTACTTTGGGTCATTCTGTATGATTTGATAATGTTCCTATGAAAACCAGTACTTT